>JAAEAF010000121.1:0-335586 GCA_011037195.1 Triatoma infestans | reverse complement strand
AAGTTTCAACTTTCTACGATTTTTCGTTTTTGAGCTATGCTGTTCACATACATACACACACACACACATACAGACCATTGGCTAAAAATCACTTTTTTGGACTCAGGGGATCTCAAAACGGATATTTCCGGTGAAAACTCGATATCGAAAATTTGTCACGATTACAATACTTACTCTTACTAGAGGAGTAACAGAATGTAAAAACACTATTTTGAGATAATTCGTTTTAGAAAGACGGCGAAGTTAGGCTTCTCACTAAAGTTTTGTGTCATTCAGTAAATTGAACCGGTCCACTATCTATGTAATATTAAGGACAATTAAACGTTTTATAAATGATGTTAAATAAAAATGATTGAAGAATATTCGACTGTATTGGAAGTGAGAAAGTATGCAAATAAATGCAATAAAAGAAAGTTTGTGTTTTAGTATAACACATAAAATGAAACCATATTTTTCAAACAATAAACGAAAGCATCTAAGTTTGCTAGACTTAGAAGAGCAATAAATCAACAATAAGAACCCAAGAATAAATTTCCTTTAATCACTTTATTTATTGAACCATGATTTTTTTTTTTATTTTTTTTTTTATACAATTTATAGACAAATTTTGGTTTATAAACATACAAAAGGTTAAATATGCTATGCTCATCAATATATTATTATGAATTAATTATTATTATTTTTTTAAATATTAATTATTCTAAATGATCTAGGCATACAATAAATACCGAATATAATGTATAAAGTATGTAATAAAAATAGTATGATACAGACAAAAATTGATTCTATATACTTATAAATTAGACTAGATTCCAGTACAAAAATTTATGTACTTACATTTTTATTTGTAAATTATGCGAATCAAGAAAAAGGCATAACTTTCTTATATAAACAAGTATATAATTCAATTTATTTATTTATTTATGAGCAATATACCTTTTTCATGTAATAATGTATATTATGTACAAATCAAACT
Organism: Triatoma infestans; assembly: GCA_011037195.1. Taxonomy (NCBI): domain Eukaryota; kingdom Metazoa; phylum Arthropoda; class Insecta; order Hemiptera; family Reduviidae; genus Triatoma; species Triatoma infestans. The sequence goes on along the minus strand of JAAEAF010000121.1, from coordinate 334,610 downwards.
TGTATGCAATTATCATCTAATTTACAAAAAATATTTCATTATTCATAATAAAATCGTATTTTGGATTAAATTTTAGATATTGTCATAACTTTCTGATATGGCACTGTACAAATATTGGACAAAATTAATTTAATTTTTTTTTCATATATTATAATATAATTATTTAAAGGAAAATTCAAATTTATTTTTCTCTCTTTCATTATTAAAAAAACATTAATTTATCATAAATAGCAAAAAGATATTTTTATTAATAATTAAATTTGACATTTTTGTGAAAACATTTTATTGCAAAGGTATATTTTATTTTATTACTTTTTGGAAGACATAGATTCCAGCGCTCCATTCAGATTATCATTATATCTACTGTATAATCATATGATTTATTTTCATTTGTTAATATATATATACTAAATGCCTGCTAGTATCCCGAAGAACCTGATTCAAAACAAACCTTCAACCATTTTTTTCGATTAAGCAAATATTTCACTTTAGAAGAAGCAATTCAAGTTACAATTGAAATGGAAATCATCTAGGCTTTATTTGCAGAATATGGCATAAGAAAAAAAGAAAAAATCCCACTTAATTGATGTCTTTATCAACAAACTACTTCTAAATAAAAAATTTTCTGTTATTCCAATTTGAAAGATAAACAACTCCTTCCCAAAACAACAGTAAACTCCCTCGCCGGCTGCAGATGAGATTTCTTGATTTGGACTTAATGTTAATGAAACCAGATGGAACTTATCACTTGTTCACAGTAAAATCAACCAATATGCGAACATTTGCTTAATTTATTAAGCGTGAAATGACATTATAATTGCAACCAATAAAAAGGATCCTGCTTGCTCTGAAAAGCGTGGAGCTATCTAAAACACGAATATAAAGCAAAATTATTATTAGAATTCCCTTTTTAATTGGGAGTTATAACCAGCTAAGCCAACAGGAGATGCGGTGACTTTTTTTTCATCAACAACTGCATAAACCAGTGGTCGATAACTTAAATCACTCCCTTAAATCACTAACTTAAACAACTTAAATCATTACTTCAATCACTAACTTAAAAACTCAATCTTGCAGGCAATATCTAAAAATTCACTAAAAGTCATTTCTCTTTTGTCTCCTTCTAACTTGGTAAGTTTAATAGAAGAGAATCTTTAGTGCAATGGCCTATTTCAATCAACTATCTCTGAAGGTCAAGCTCTTTTATAACATCATGACTCAACTCTAGCTTTAGTGGCTAAATGAAATTTATTTTCTACTGAGAATAAACCTATTAAAAATGTATTTGTATTAAATTAGAAATTCTTTTTTCTATGAGCAAGAAATAAAAAGAATATTTTTATGCTAAAAAGGTGACTGATTGAACTCTAAAATGTTATCTATTTTTCAATTGTAAAGTAATTACTAAAGTATTCAAAATATTCTCTCGTATTGATAATGAATTTATTATATTAACAGAAAAATATATTCTGATAAAATGTTGTGTTTTTGGAACAATATTATGCTTAAAATTAAAATTCTCAAATTTTTACACTTTTTATTGTAATAATAATGAATTCATTATATTGCAATCGAATGTAGTTCCCAATTAAATATTATTCGCTCACAAGTTGATCTCGCTTAAGCCTTGAGGAGACGTGAATAAACATATTTACACGCAATAGACTGTAGTAATCGAATATTGGAAAGGTGGTGGCTATTTGGAAAGTAATAGAATAGTTAGTCAACTAACCCAGGAATTCTAAAAAAGTAAAGTGATGCCTATTTTTTCAAGCAGGCTTAACGTCCACCTACCAAATTAGATGTCGTGGACGGGAGCGGCAGCATCCCGTAATAACATTTTTTAAACAAATATAAAATTTAGCAGTTATACGCGGGACTCGAACTGGGGTCCTCCCACTTACAACTTTATGCTCATAACCACTACACTAAAAAAGTTTGGGAAATGCTGAGATAGCCGAGAATATAAGAAGCGAAAATTGCCACTTGATTTCACAAAAATCCTTAGAAATTTAAGGAAATCCAAGCCCCTGTCCAAAGCAACCTTGGTTTGTAGGTTTCAGTGTGGGGAAGTCAATTCCTTTCAAATAGTACGATTTGAGATTCAAACAACCATTTTTAAGTTATCTCACTTATACACGCTGAATTTAATGGTACCTCCAAATGCATTTATAGTATTGAATATAAATCATTGGAGAAGCTATTACTTTAGTCGGCAATATGCTTCACTAAGACTGAAGTAAAGTCCGATTTGGCGGAGCTGAAATGATCCCTTTGACTGTACCAGAATAACGGTCTGATCTTCACTGCATCAGAGTTGAGCGGCTTCCTTAAAAACACATTCTAATACATTTTTGGACATTAAGAGAAAGTTGTTATGTATTGAATATGCTGCATAGTTCAGCAAATAGAATAAAGTCTAACCAAGTTTTGGGGAAGGCCGATTACTTGATTAGCCTAAATTATGGTTAATTGAAAATAATGATTTATTAAGTAATGAAAATAAATCATATGCTTATTACAACACCACATTTCTTTTATACTCTAATAATCTAACAATCTTTAGAAAGTATTTACCAAATCTTTACGCATACCCTGGGTACAATTTTTTTTTTTTTTAAAGTTTCATACTTTTTTTAATATTATAAAAAAAAAGAAGTTACAATTTGTGCTTTAACATATAATAATTATTTTTGAAATTATTTGTATTATTTTTTTTTTTTAATTTATTTTGTCGATATTATTAATTTCTTTATCTATTTTAATTATTCTTTCAACCAAGGACATTTATTTTCTCATCCGGTTTCTGTCAACTCTTTATCTTTCTTTACTTTCTCTTATTTTATTTATATTTTGGATTTCCGTTGATAATCATGCAACTATTCTGAGCGTTTTAATTCTTTTTCAATATTTAATAAATCAAAAGCAGTTAAATATGTATGTAATACTGCTACCATTTCTACTTCTTAAATACATATTTGTGATAACTTATCATCCTATGTCAAAGGAAAAAGTCCATTAATAATTAATTTATATCAAATACAGGCAATTAGTTATAAAGGGCACTTTGCTACATGATGTATAATTTAAATGAGACTTCCCATATACTTTACATATATATATGAATCTAATTCGAAAATAAAAATAACAATAATAAGTAGTTAAATATGAAAAGATATATTCAGTAATGAAGAACAATAAAACATTGTAGGCTAACATTTCCAGCTTGAGAATGCAAAGTATTCGATACTATTGCTGTACTTAAGATGTTGATTACTATATTTAGATAAAGGAGTCTATAAGAAGCACGTTCTTTCTAAATGTCATCAAAATAATATTAACATCCATCCCCTAATGAAAGGACAAGTTATGTTACAACGTTGATAAAGAATACTAAGTCTATAAAACACCGTTTTGGTAAACTATATAATTATAAAAATTAAAATACTTCATATATTTTATCAAAAAATTAATTAATAAATGGCCTTTAATGAACTAATAATAATTATCAGATATTATTACGTATTTTTTGTATTTAATGCTGCAAGTTTACCTATATCAATGATAACATGCTCATCTTTCATAAAAAATGTGTGAAATAATATATTTTATTATACTTTTAGCAGGTCATATTTCTTTGTGTAATTGAAAGATAAACATTTTTAACACTATTTGGCCAGGTAAGAACTTGGAAGCACTTCTATAAAAAATTACTCAGTTTGGTATATAATATTCATATTCTCAAAAAAATTATTCTGTTAAAATTTTACTAATGCAAGAAGATATATTTGATTTATCTCTTAAACATTTTCCTTTAAATGAACCATTTAAAGAAAAGAATCATTAATTTATATATCCTTACACCAGTGATGCACAACCAGCTTTTAGTCTTTTATACTTCAAAAATAATAACGCTCGACCCTTAAATTTCTTCCTCCTTTTATAAAAAAAAATCCTAGAAAAATCACTTCTGAGATAAATGATTCCTTTCCTTCAAACTCAGGAAATGATTCCTTCAAAGTAATTTTTGTGCTCTGCATTAGGGATATAATCTCAACTACTTTTTTTAGAGAAAGCAATTTGCCCACAAGTATTTTAGGTGTTTCCCAGTCATTCTTTCAAGAATGGGGGATTTCTGATAATCTTAAGAAGCATCTTACACAGGATATATTTGCTAATTCACAAATCCTAATTTTCTGAATACTTTTTCAGCATCATCTATGCTTCCATCTATTTTAATATTTACTAAGGAAGTACCTAATCTACTATTTATACAATTTATACCGCTGATATCCCTTCTCATCCTCATACTTCAATTATGATAATGAAATGGCAATCTTTGATCATTCCCCTTCGTACTGTCTCAGTGGGCGAAGCTGAAGGATGAGCTATAATTTTAGGGGATCCACAATATAGACCTCTTAATGCAGGTCACAGTGGAATGAGGCTCGCCCTTCCTGTCTGCCAATCTAATCTAGTGACTCGGTCCTTGCCTACCATTCCTTAAAAATATTGTATCTCTTGAGTATAATTAAACTGCAGGGAATTGAAAATAAAAGAAGAAGCATATGCAAAATATTACATAACATTCTCTTTAAGCGAACATATTACACCCTTTTCACATATAAACCTTTCCTTATCACAAACAGTTATAAGATATCTTAGGTCTATTCAGTGACTCTAGCACACTACAGTTAAATGGGCGATTCAAACTTCTTGAACAAATGAGCGAAATATATATTATAATTGAAGAACAAAAGATTTATCTATAGAAAGATTCAAAACTCCCAACATAGGAGTTGAAAGACATAGGTATAGAACTTTTTGGTTTAGTCAAAAACCCTTCGCCGAATAACAATGTTTCTTCTGTATCCTACAAAGTGATCTTGTCCCCCATATGACGGTCCATATATATTTTCATTTCACCCCAAATCAATTTAAATAACAGCATCCATATTCTCGCTTGAAGTTGAGTGGGCGCGGAATCTTTCAATTGAAACAATAAGTGGTACATGCTCATCTTTATGACAGATAATCAGTTCAGAATCACTGAACAAACACACGACTTACTTCCCTCTTTTCTTCTAACTCACAAAAAAACAGACGAATAGTGGACTTCAATTCGCAGTTAACACTTCTTTTTTTTTATTAATGACATATATTTGAATGACATTGAAAATCAGATTGAATAAATGAGATGTAAGAGAAGATATTTTTAGCACAATGATAGAATTTTTCCCATTTTTCTATGTTTGAAATCTTTCTAATCATTCACGTTTATAAAAGGTTGTGCATCATGGCCTTTATCAGCTTTCTTTTTTCTTTTTTTTTTAAATTTAAGGCGCTTCAACATCTATGGTCATTGGCGCCCGGAGCCTTCTCAGTGCACTGCCGGCCTCCGGACAGTGTTCTCTCGTTACAAACAACACTGTCCAACACCGGACAGTGAGCTGCAGAGAGGCTCCTAGGAAAAAAAATCTGAACTTCTTTTTTCATAGTTAAAATATTTCTTAATATTTATACAATTAAAATTGATATTTATCTGCAATAGAAGTTTATGTAACCTGAAATTCTGTTTTTCGAAATCTAAAAATTAAAAAAAAAAAAACTACAATAAATGTCTATTTCATTTTCAAAAATGAATGATGAAGCTTAAGAATGTCATGACTTCATACTATTGTACTTGGCTAGAAGCATTTTACGCATGGTTTCCATTTGTTTTTATTTTCTGGAAATTCTTAGTTTATATATTTTTCGTGGAACGTAGTATTAATTTATATATAGCATTATTCTGTAAATATTTTACACGATTTGATTTAATAATTTATTTTTTGTTTAGGCACCCTGTAAATATAAATATTAGCAATACACCACAATGTTACTAATACGTACATATAATACTTATTTAAACCAATGTTGTGCATAAATATGTTGAAATCCTAAAAAAACAAAAAAAAAAAACAGTAAACAATATTTAAAAGTTGGTCCTTGAGCATATTTAGCGACCGTTTGTTTAATCATTATAATTTTTAATGCTAATACTGATATTAAAAAGTGGAAATAGTTTTTACACTCTTGGTTTCCCTTGAAGAGATTTTTATACCTGAGATCGTTTTGATTTATATACCCCCATACAATCTCATTAATATATTCTTTATTTTAATAATAGACCACCTCCAAAAAGATAAAGTTACACTTTCAAGGAGACTTTACTGTTCCATGATGGAAGTAAAAACAATACTGCTTTGGTGCATATGTTAAAAATAGATACATAAATAGCAGTTAAACAACGTTTAAAAATTAATTTACCTGCCTTAATATTGCAGAATTTTTTTTTTTTTTTTTTTTTTTAAATCAGTCTTTTTGGTTAGATAAATAGCCTGGTATTAAAACAAATGTTATTTTGGTATGTTCATCTACTATTCATCATCTACCATTATATTTATTTTTTTAAAAAAAGCTAAAGATTTCCTTCATTAATTATTGTTTTTTTTTTATATATAAAATTTAAAGATTGTAAATAATAATATACACATAAAATTAATTCTGACAGTGATAAAATGCCCGAGGTAGGAATCCAATAGTTATTCGTTAAACTCTATTTTTTTTTTTCCCTTAAAAGGAGTTGTTTTAATTCTCTTAAAACGAATAAGCATAAATTTTCAAACAGCCCATAGCACCATAGCATCATTATGTGCAAATATGTACAAATCAAGCCAATAACTTTTTTTTGGCATTTTTTTTTTTTTTAATATTTCAATCACCTTCACAAGATTTTTATTATTTTTTTTTTTTAATTTAAGCTGTTACTGCTAAATTCTTACTAAACCTACTGAACTTTAGTGAACTTCCCAAAAAGAAATACTTGCTAAATCAGTCTTTTTTTGATTGTACCTATAAAGAAACTGTTAAGTAAGGAATGTACGAGAAATTACTAAAACCACTTTTAATCAGAGTTAATTAAAGCAACAAAACTGATTAATAGAGGTTTAAATAATAGAATTTTAATAACATATTACATACAATTTTTGATGAAATATTCACCAACTTTTATAGGGAAAAGTTCAATAATATTAGCTGTCCTTAACCCATCCTAAACCAAATTTATTCGCAAGCCATGAAGAGATCAACTCAAAGTGCTTTGCGAGTGGTCCATCTGAAATGTTCATTTCATTTCATTACTTTATAGAATAATCAATTATTGAATATGCAGGGTGTCCCATTTAAACGGGCCACTTTTGAAATAACTCTTAAACGGAGAAAGATATCAAAAAAGTGAACATAACGTTTATTGAAATATTTGCGCTCTAGTTTATGATGGTGTTAATATTATTTGATTTTATTGCCGCCTTACACGTGAAATCGGTGATTGAAAGTTGAAATTTACTTTTGACCCCCACATTTTACTACTGTATTGAAAACTTCTAAAGAAATGAAGAAAAATGCTGTTAATTTCACTTCAATATTTCAAACCGTTGCCGAGATATTCAATCATAAAGATTAAATTTTCGTCGTTTTTTTTTCCTATTTCTTTGTTTCATAAACTAAAATTAAAAGCGGATTTTCTTATTAATTTGTAATAAATAAAAGAGTTCAAATGCTGACAATACTTAAAACCTATTTTAGAACCATAATGGATTAAAAATCATTAAAACAAAACAATAATCCAGTTTATTTACAAAAATCGATTTAAATCTGGCGAGGAGAATAGTGAAAGAGATGTTCAGTAGCCGCTGGATCGGGAGACAGGGACCGATAAGTTGGCTTTCAGATCGCCAGATTTAACCCCTCTTGTATTTTTTCTTTCGGGATATCTCAAAGAAAAAATTTATGTCAGGGAACCAACAACTCCAGAAGCACTTAGAGAAAGCTTAATCCAAATCTGCTTAGCAATTCCGGCAGACATGATACGATTAGCAACTTCATATGTTGGACAGCGACTGCGTTTGTGCCGTTTAAGCCGAGGAAGTCATTTCGAATAAATAGGAAATATTTTTCTATCGATTTTGTAAATAAAATTTTAATGTAAGGCGGCAATAAAATCAAACATTATTAACACCATCATAAACTAGAGCACAAATACTTCAACAAACGTTATGTTCACTTTTTTGATATCTTTCTTCGTTTGAGTTATTTCAAAAGTGGCCCGTTTAAATGGAACACCCTGTATAATATATTTAATATAAAATATATATTTTATATGATAAATTTCAATTATTTGAATTTAAGATACATACATTTTATTAAGAATTATTGTTTCAAATGTTTATTCAAATAATAATATCTAAAGCAAACAGAAAATTTATAAATAAAAATAAATTATTTTTCTCTCTATTATAGCGGAATTTTCAAGAAACTGCTTTGGTAACTTACTTTAGCTTAAATAAGAAGGCAATTTTAAACATCACTATTAATGGGATGATGTATCACTTGTCACAGAATGGCAACTTCTAGATGATTTTCTTCCACAGTGCTCTAAATAAGCAGCTGGTACCCAACCTTCTTTCCTTATACCTTCCATAGCACCTGGAATTATAAATTTCTTATTTTCATTTATTGTTTTATGGAAATTACAATTGTGAATAATTTATGGCTTTCGAGGAGCTATCGATTAATGGATATTCATCAAATGAATTATTAAGTAATTTCCATCGTTAAGGAAGTTGCTTGGCTAATGCAGCCTCAGATGGCAAAAAGGAAGGGATCAAGATTAGAGTTACTAAGACGAGAACCCATACTGGCATAAAAGAAGATGAAATATAATTTCTGTTTATTCATGAAAAATAAATTTACTTATTTGCCCTAGTTAAATATTTATCCATGAACAATATACCTTGCCTACACGTGGCATTTAGTACATACTTCGAAACCAGACATCGGACAACACAAAATCCACAGAATACCACAGAATTAATTAAAGTAAATTTTCATGTAGCAAATGAAATTGTAAACTTGAACGAATAATCGTCACATTTGGCGACATCTGCATCCCTAGTTTGAATGAGATCTCCCGCTTTAATATAGGTTGATTACCACTCTCGCCTTTCGTACTGCAGTATGAATTCGATACCCATTGTGGAAAGGTACAAGCTAGTTAGCTGTAACTGGCAGCGAAAGCTAGATGGGAAACGGGTATGTTTCTGACCGAACCTTGACATTAATTTTATAATTAGATTTTTTTTATTCATTTAAGGCGGGTCATTGGCGGCCAGAATCTTCTCAGTGCACTGCCGGCCTCCAGGCAGTGTTCTCTGCCTACGACAACACTGCCCATACCGAACAGTGAGCTGTATAAAGGTACCTAGGGCGAGAAATCTAGGGGCAGCACTGCTGTTTAATTTCTGTTTAATCTTCTGGTTTTATTAAGATAAGAAAAAAAAATCTTAATAAAAAAATACATCGATATCTAGAACCCTTCACATTGGATTTAAGAAAAATAAAATAAATATACCTACGTAATTGGTTAGAAAGTATGTTTCTGGCGGTGGGACATAAACAAAAGGAATATAAGGTTCGTAATTTAAGAAACCTTAGAACTGAAAGACGTTCTACACACAAACTTGTTCGTCAAAATTGTTTGGCTTGGATACGCTTTGGAAGATATAATAAATGAGATTGTGCCCTTAAATAATAAACATAAAAAAAAAGAACGATGAAAAAATATTAAAGCATGCGGTTAGCATCATTTGGCAGATAGCTTTCATACAATTTATTTATTGTAATGCTAGCTAAAAAATGTAAAGATAACTTACCATAAAGTCTTACATACCACCAGCCAGCACAGCCTACTTTAACAAGAGTAACAAGAGCACCTTCTTGCATTGATAGTTCTGAATGGCCAACTGCTGAGTAATCTGCTAAAACTCTGTATCTTGACCCCTGTGCATTGCGGTTGACGATTAAATATTTACAATTTTTAATCAAAAACTATTGGTTCCATCGATAAGGATTTAAGATTTATTACTGTCTAACTGGAGATTATATAGCGAAAACATATTTCAGAAATATACAAAATAATAATGAAATTACTTCGAAATAAGAAAGTACTTAGAAAGTAAATAGAATATGACTGTCTAAGAAGTTTAAAAAAGTTGGGGATATTAATTATCTAATTAAACGAACCATATTATGATCTTCGCTTAAGAATACAATATATAAAATGTAAATTTCCCTTACTGTGCTACTATTAATAAAATTTTTTTCTTGGCTAACTTGATTAGAGAAGGTCTCTTCATCTTCAGAATTTGAAAAATCTGATGAAGAGGCTACATCATCATCTGAAGGTAAAGGCTTTCCAGGTGTTCCATCACAGCTGAGCCCTCGATTTGATAATACAGCCGATGGAAGGCGGGTACAAGGTTGTTGATAATCTAATGACATTGCACGACTGCCACCGCTCAAGCTGCACATATATATATATAAAGTGCATTAATAATATTTAAATATGTGATTTTTCGTTTTCCATTTCTAGATAATTTGTAGCCTACAAGTGTTTAAAAATAACGCAGGCAAAATATAGCAATAAAAGTAAGAACAGAATTAATTTTTAAACTGCAAAATTTGCAATTTCTCGTCCCAAAGAAACGATTATCCATGTGTGTAAACATAATACTTAGAACAAAGCAAATGTATGCAATTGAGAACATTGTATGCAATAAAAATTACAACAATAAGTTGGAAGTAATAATGCCTATCGATAATTTGTAATAACATGTATCAATGAAGCAGTATAAGACTGTACAAAAATAAAAGAATATAATAATACTAAATTAATAAGTTTTGTATAGATTGTACAAAAATAATATAATTCGTTTTACTTAATAATAATTTGGTATTGAAAATATCTGTAGTATTAATATAAATATCTGTAGGATCAATATAATGGATAGATTGCTGATATATGAAAAGTGAGTGCTTATAAGTGCTAAAAAAAAAGCAGGATTGTGATTAAGAATAGAATTGCCATTTTGTTAATGAAATTAAAGGATGGTAAAATTTGTAGATTATAAAAAATAAATAAAATAAAATCATAGAAACATTGGTGGATATCGGCAATTGCCGATTAATATACGTTTCGCAATGTATTGAATTAATTCCTCAAGACAATATCGATATAATATTTGGATTTCATTATACCCACCTTTTGATCAATAAACTTCTTAATCTTCAGTTATTGGAATACTTAATATTAGAATTTTATAATAGATATTAATATCAAATAGAACATCATATTTTTTATCTTCTAATTGCAATCTCGATAGCAACGACCTCCAGATTAACTATTCCCTCAAATTTGAGACAGAATTGAACTGCAGCCAGAATTTTTACAAGTTTCATAACCTTTGCTTAAGTACGCCAAAAATCAAAAAGATCTAGGCAAGTTAATCAGAAATAGATAACCTATTGAATTTAGGAACATTTGGCACAACTGTAAGGAAAGATATCTTTCGCTCTTAAGTGTACACTAATTGTTCTGCGACGGATTCAGCTAGATGCAGTTGCAGATATCTTTGCAGTATTTTTCAAAAATCAATTGTAAATGAGAATATTGCTCTGATTTCAATGGTGAAGTTAGAAAAGTACTTTAGGCCGGAATAGCTGCTGGCTTGTTAACATAAGCACACTTAGTTAATCATCTACCAGTTAACATAATGAGGCATACATCTCAGTGGTTGTGATGAAATGCAGAATAAAATTTGTGGTAAACTAGGTCTAAAAAGAAGGAGAAAGATCCCGAAAAACGCAATTGATAGAGAACCAAAGTGGGCTTTCCTGTTGACCGCCGGATAGTCAGTAGCGTACACTGTCGAGAAGAGATCCTGTCCGTCGCCTCGGAATCCTACCTAGCATGATTACTGCTCAAGCAGTTTGATGTGATCAAGGATTCCCTTTGCCTGACTTTTAGTAAGAAGAAATGACAACAGACTGCTACTTAAGGCTTTGAAAATGAAAAAATCAATAGGACTATATATATTTATCATTCAGAAAAAGTCTATATTAGACCTATTAATAGCACTTTAATAGTAACTATAAATAGTTAATTATAACTATAATAATAATAATATTTTAAATTAGTGAATATTTTATTATGACATCAAGGACGAATTAATTAATTAAATCCCTGCTACTCTGAACTTCGAGCGCTGAACAAAAACACTGCAATTCATCAACCCTATTACTATATAAGAAAAGTCTATTACAAATAAAGTATGTTTTGCGAATTAGATTAAGCATCCCACCTTCCTTAAGGCTATCTATATCTATCTATCATTTAGAAAGCTAGTTTAAGTATTCAATGTGATATAAGCAAGCATTAAAAAATTTAGTTTTATATATATGTACATATATATTTTCAGCCTTTTATGTATTTTAAAATAGAGCAAACTTATTAGTAAAAGTAAATATAACCCATTTTACCTGTAACGATCTAAGGACAGCGATCTAGTTCGGCTGGAAACAGAATAATTTTTCATTTAAAAACTATCAACGAATGCATTCTTCCAAATTCATCAAATACAGTTTAACATCCAAATTTAAAAAAATATTTTCAATATTTAAACAATATTCTCAAATTAAAATGAAATTTAGTTATTTAATTAAATTATTTTTCAAGACCATTATTAATGATCCCGCTATCTTCAGGCTACCGAAGTTAAAAAGTAAAATTTTTAGAATTTCTCAAAAATAAATTTATTTTTCCATCATTGCAGGTGTTAATAAGCTATTCCTTCTTGAAAAGGGAATGAAGAACGGGACAGACAGGTAGTTAAAACAAACCTCAACAAACAGAAAGAAAATAGAGAAAAAGAATGCCAAACCAAATAAACAGGGTTAGGGAGAATATAAAATTAAATAATACATTATCAGATACAAGAACATCTACAGTGCCTTGGGGAACTAACAACTAAGCTCATCAAATAATAAACTAAGGAAAAGATGGTAAAAGAAATAAAGCGAAACAAAATTAAAGGGGCTTGATCTGCACTACAGAAAATATATGAAAAAATAAACAAAGTGGAAGTAGTATGAAAATTCGTTTTTGCAAAAACAAATGATTAGTTTACAAAAATGGCTGCCTTGATTTGTTTAAAGACTTTGCCTTCCGCTTGATTAAGATCTTGATAATGGTTTTTTATGTATATTACACGGTATTTCCAATGTCTTTCATGGTTTTTATTAATTATTTGTTTTGTATTTATAAAAATGGTTTATGTTGTAAAATATCATAATGACAACAAAAATGGTATATGATTGTGTGAAAGTATCTTGTTTATTGAGCACTTTAATAGTAAAATAAATATTTAATCAAATTAACATCAATTTATAAAGAAAATATACATACTTCTGTTTAGTAGAATGCTGTTTTATTTTCAGCTGGGTTAATTGATGTAAAAGTAAAGATTTGATCTGATCAACCCATGAAGATTTTTGTTCAGTTGTTGATGCCTGAATTGTATATACTTCACTTCTTCCAGACAACCAAATCTCAAATGTACGTCCATCTCCTTTCACAGTTTCAGTAAGGCCAACTTCACTCATCTACAGTTAATTTGATTTACAAAATAAATTCCTTAATTTCATGTGATTTTTTTTTTTTTTTTTTAATTTAAAAGTTTTCTGGATACTAACTTTTACTAATTTTTTAAAATGGTAAGTGGCTTTATTGTGTGTTGCTGTTTTCTTGCAAAAAAGTAAGGCTTTCTGATATAGGAACAGATGCCTCTGCATAGGTTTTAATCTTAATTCTTTTAAACGATCTTTTTTGCTTTCTGACCATACTGAGAATCCACCTTGCATTAACAGATCGCCAAGATCTCCGAGGTCACCCTGCAGAAAAAAGAAACAATGATTGTTTTGAAATAGGCAAATATGATCCTTTTATAAAGCGAGAGTTAGATTACAAAAATATATCGCTTCTCCGAACTTACATCCTCAAGTCTCAGATTAAATTCAATATGGGTGCACGTACAGAAATCATTGTCGAATACTCTTACTTACTTAACCGGCTCTACAGGCCAATGTGAACTTTGGCCTCCCTTACAATTCCTCTCCAAGCGTCTCGTCCTCGCCTTGCGTCTCCATTATTCACTCCGATTTTTTAAGGTCATCTTCCACATCCTTGATCCAGCATTTCCTCGGGCGTCCTCTTTTTCTCGTTCCGAAGAAATTCTCTCTCATTATTTTCTTGGCCATCATTTGGAAGTCTTTCGACATGTCCAAGCCGACTGAGTCTTTTTGATTTAATGAAACGTACTATATCTTCATGATCTATCAACTCGTCTAGTTCATAATTGGACCTAATACGCCAAGTACCTTGCGTGCCTACTGGACCAAAAATACGTCTCATTATTCTCTTCTCGAATAATCTCAAAACCTGCTGATCTACAACTTTAAGAGTCCACGTCTCTGCTCCGTAGGAAACTACGGGTCTGACCCAGGACTTGTACAGCTTCAACTTAGTCTTTCTTGATAAAAGAGTCGATTTAAACAACTTTAAGAGACCATAATATGCCTTATTTCCATTATTCTTTTCTTTATCTCATCAACAACCTTGTTTTCGCTATTATTTTCCGCTCCAAGGTATGAGAAACAATCAACGCCTTCGAATGTATAGTTATTAAAGATCAAATTATGCGGTCTTCTCCTTCCTTCGGATGTTGATACCACCATATATGTGGTCTTCAACTCATTCATCACAAGCCTAATAATCTTCTTTCCTTCTCTATCAATGTCGGTAAGCGTTTCTTTTAGTGGTTTTCGCTTCTTCCCGAGATCGCGATATCATCAGCATATCCGAGAACCTGACATGACTGGCTTGCTAAACTTCCTTTCGGCTCCACTTTCACAAAGGCCTTGTGCAGCACCGAATTAAATAATATCGCAGAAAGGGCATCCCCCTGTCTCACACCAGCATTAACATCAATTTTCCTGCTTATATGGTTACCAATTAGCACAGAGGCTTGTGCTCGAAACATTGTCATTTTTATTAGATTTATCTGCTTACGTGGAATGTTAAAGTCCCGCAAGTTGAGTTCTATCAACCCGATCAAATGTTTGCTTAAAATCTATAAAAAGAGTATGTACATCCGTATTTTGTCCAAAACATTTTTCAAGTACTTGTCTTATAAGAATCTGATCGGTTGTACTCCTGTTGGGCCTAAAGCCACTTTGGTAATCAGTTAGGATTTTTCCCGAATAACCTTGAGTCTAGTTGCTAAAAGATTAGATAAAATTTTATATATCACATTTAAAAGCGTTATTCCTCTATAGTTTTGACACAAGGTCTTATCACCCTTTTTATAAAGTGGAATGATCAATCCCGGACACCAATCGTTTGGCATCTTCTCTATGTTCCATATCTTAAAAATTAAGCTATACATTCTATGACTCAGGTATTACCCTCCAGCCTTAAGCATTTCCGCGGGACTATCATCCCCTCCTGGTGCTCTATTATTTTTTTTAAGAGGGTCATAGCCTCTTCAAATTCCTCATAAGAAGGGGTTCAATATCAGAGTAATGTTTTGTATCAGGCTCCATACTCAGAGAGATGTTGGCATCCATATTCGTAGTCATCCCAGCAACTTGGGTCTCGGTATTTAGCATGTCTTCAAATTTTCCGACCATCTTTCCATCACAGGAACACCTTCTGCAAGTAGCAAACCTTGTTTATTGAGGTAAACATTTACTCTTGGTTGAAATTCTTTCCTCATGCTCCTTACTGCCTGGTAAAATGTCCTGCCCTCATTTCCCTCTTTCATCCCTTCCATAAGCTCACTATTCTTCTTTAACCACTGCCTCGTCTTATTTCTGCAAAGCTTCGTCGCATTTTTTCTACTAATAAGATATTTTTCTCTGTTGCTCCCCGTATCTCTTTGTATAATTTTCTGCCTACACTTACTTTTTTGATCAATAGCCTGAGCACATTCCTCATCAAACCATTCGCTTTTTCTTCCAGGAAACTTCACACCACGCCTTTTTTCTGCAGCCTCCTCAATTATTTCCTTCAAGCTGTACGATTCTTCATTTATATCGCTCTTCTCGCTACAATTCAGTAGTTTACTATTTAAAGTTTCCTCATATAGTTCTTTATGTTCTTGATCTTTTAGTTTCGCAATGTTCCATCTCTTTCGCTTTATTCTATTCCCTTTCATAACATTTGCCAGCCTATGTCTAAAATGCGCTTTCACGAGGAAGTGATCTGAATCGCAGTTAGGGCCTCTACAAGCTCGAACATCCATTAAACTGGAGGCATGCCTTGAGGAGATCAGTACATGGTCAATTTGGTTCACCCCACCACTTGGTATTTTCCGCGTTCCTAGATGTATTCTTTTATGCTGAAAACTAGTACTTTCTATTTTCATATTATAAGAGGCAGCAAACTGCGCTAAACGATGCCCATTATCATTGGATACATCGTGCAGGGTGTATTTTCCAGCTACTTTCCTCAAGTAATCCTCTTTGCCAACTTGGGCATTAAAATCACCTAAGATGCTCTTAGGAGATTAAAATCTCCTGAGATGCTCTTAACATAATATAATTTGGAGGATCCACAATGGGAGAAAAAAATGCTACTTGATTAGTAGCAAACCAGTTAGCGAAGGCCAGAATTTAACTAAACGGCGAAAGGAACGCGGCATGCTGACCCATACGTCCCCTTACGAAATAGTAGCCCTTGATCTTTCATCATGGGCTGATGCGAGAAAGAGAAACGGTTCTCTAAAAACATATTATCGCAAACGGAAGTCCTCGAAACACACATTTCCGGTGAAAATTCAATTTGAAAATTTTGATATGATGGCAATATTCCTCTTACTTACTTACTTCCGTGGCTCTACGATCCTTGAAGGACCTTGGCTCACCAACGATTTCATTCCACTGAACTCTATTTAATGCCTTATTTCCAACTTCTGATGCCGTTATGACAGAGATCCTGTTCTCCTGCTCAGTGTCATCCAGCCATCTTAGCCTGGGATGTCCTTTTAGTGTCTTCCCTCCCGGCTTGCCCTACAACCTTCTCTTATGAAGTCTATAGTTCGGCACTCTTTCAACATGACCTATTACCAAAGCTTCCTTTTTTAATATGGTCAACAAATTCAGCTCGTAAGTCCCTCATTTTTTCGGATCCACCAGTTACCGTTTTCATTAACAGGACCAAATTTTTTTTCTCAAAACCTTTCGCTCCCATATAAACAACTGGCAATATTCCTCTTAAAGCAGTAAGAGAAAACGAAAACTTAAATTTATTTAATAGAGAAATATGAAATTTTCTGTATGAATTAAAAAAAAAAATTATTTTAAGAATAAGATTAGTTACTACATGCAAATTCTTTCATTGAGTTATCCGACAGTTTTCCAAAGTATATTATGCCGACATTTTTTATCCTCATGTTTCCTCACTTGAAACAAGTTTAACTTCAGTACTTTTTTGGTTCTTGAGTTGATTTAGCTAGGGGAATCTGCTATGTTGGAACTTATTTTGAAATTTAAAATTTTAAGGAGTCAGATAACATTGCCTATTGTCTTCCAAACATTCCTAAAGTGTTCTTTGGAGTAATCATAATCTTTAAAAAAAAATTATTTTTTTCCTTTTCTGAGTTTTACTTTCTCTTACTTTTGGTAATATCAATTATTCACCGGAAGTAAACGTTTTGAGACCACTAGAGTTCGAAAAAGTGTTTTTTAGAAATTAATCTCTCTTTCTTCCGGTCTGCGTGCGTGTTCATCATAATTCAAAATCGGGAAAAAAATCACAGAAAGTTCAATTTGACTTATGCCAACTTATTGCCAATAAGGTTTTGGAGAAAATCGGTTAACCGGAAGTACATCTTTTTTGGGATTTTCTCGGATGAGGCTCCCAAGATCTCCTTCAAACTTAGAATATCAACTACTCATATAAAGAGCTAAAACTGTTATTTGAAATACTTTTCTGTCAAAATTCATTTTTGGAAGGTTTCCAAGTGGTGTAACCATTAGCCTATCCTCCAAAGTACCGTATCCAAGTATTATACAACCCTATCATCTATTTAGTATTAATAATAATTAAATCTGTTGCCAAAATTCCAGGCTTGAAGAAAATCGATAAACCGGAAGTACGATTTTTTAAACGGTTCTTTTTCCAATTCTCGGCGATTTTTTCGATAAAGATACTATCGAGTTTCATTGAACTTCATAAAAAAATTAAAAAATCCTTCCATTCAATTTATGGCGATTTTCTAGGAACTGCTCCAATGATTTTTTTTAAAACTTGGTTTCTTAAGTAATATATAAAGTACAATTCATTTTAAGGGGTTTTAGGGGCGGGCTAAGAAGTAGTTTCGCAGTTTTCTGCGAATTTCACGAGAAAGATACCAACGAGTTATTTTGAACTACCAAGCAGGATATTTAAATTTTCTGCTAGGATGCTAAGGTATTATTAAGTTTAGCAATTGGGGGACAGTCCCGTAATCTCTCTCGTAAAATCTACTACATGTGCTATTCACAATAGATATTTTTTTTAACGAGCATAGTCAGAGAGTGTTCTGGTACCACAAAAAACAATAGTAGATTTAAACAAATTCAAATGCCAGTTTTATATCAATATCCACGCTCTAAAGTGCCGGACCTAATTATGCGAGTATTTGTAAAAATGAATACTCACCCAATAACCAGTAATTGCGACTTGATGCATACTATCGTTAACACACTTTAATACGACTAGCATGCATTCCAGGGCTTCTTGAAGTTCGCAACACCATTTTTTTCCTTCACTATAGCTCAAAAGATCCTAAACAAAAACATTATTTTAAGAAATTACTTTAATTCATTATTATCGTCCTCTATAATATTGAAAATAATGTTCATACCTTGAGCAACAATTGATATTTGGTTATTCTCTGTACTGGTTTCAACAAATAAGCTGCTAGGGGTAATTTGTGCCCAAGTTTTATTTGGCATGATCGGAAGAACGGGTGATCTCCAACACTTTCTCTCAGTTTCTCAGACCGAGGAATATTTTGACAATACGTGCTATATAATTTGTGTAAAGCATCTCTCTGTAAAAATTTAGTGTTTATTCAGAAAATAGTGTTTTTTAAATAAACATAATATTAATGATACTTAGTCTTAATGACACTAGTGCATAATAATAAGATAAAGGAATCATTGCAAATTTTAAAGAGGGAAGGCTTCGTATGTCCTAAATAACATAATGAATGGCTGGTCAGAATATATTAATATATTTCCTAATCTTGAACAGTTGTTGGGTTTAAACAATCCAACGTTGTTTAATTGTAAAATATGAAAGAATTTTATTCACTCCTATGCTAGAAGTGCTGTAATAGGAAGTATTACGAAAGCATGTAATAGGAAGGCATTAACATGACCATAGTTGTAAAATTCACAAATGAATGTGTTGAAGTAACTAAGAATGTAAATTTCATAAGAAAATGGTCTGTAAGTCTCTCTTTCTCTCTGGAGGCATATATACATATGTCACACACTATCTGTCTCATTGCATATATATATAAGAGAGATAGTGTGTGAGGGAGGAGACTGTTCTTCAAAAGTTAGGAAACTTTTGTTAGAAATATTTTACCTGAAAAATTGATTTCTGGGGATTCTAAATATTATGCTTCTCTTTAAAGTGCCATTTCGTGTGTGTATTCTACGGCAATGTATATATATATCGGATTTCAAGTGACAAGGATATCGAAAAATCGATAATACGGCTTGGGAAGAGATCGAAGAAAATGGAGTTAGATCTTGTTGACGATGGCTAAATAAACGGAAATAAATAAGATACCTTAACCGTAAAGACATAGAAGTTCGGTCCAAGTATAAATGTAAGGTCAGCAATATGGAGACATGGTGCTTTCAAGAAAACCCAAATTAGTAATAAATAGTAATAGTTATTTAATAAATTACAGCGGAATTACATACTCTATGAGTAAAGCAGAGAGCAACTAATTCCGTTGTGGAGATGCAATTATCCAAGTCTTGTAAAAATATATCATTATGAAAATTGTAAATTTCTTCCAGATTACCAAAAAGAATATCTGATTTCCCATCTATTTCGGGAGCAGATTTTCTTGTTTCTTCAGATAACATTGGCAACTTATATCCCTAAAGCATTGAGGAATACAATAAATATTAGAATGAACTTATAAGATAAATTATATGCTGTGATGAATTGTTAAATAAATTTACTTGAACTATAGCACCAAGTTCAGTGACATATAGTTTTTCTGTTTCTAGTAGTTCGGTAAGCACATGGCATCTTTTGACTTCTTGCTCCTTTTCCAAAGCCGAATCCTTCACTTCATTGAATACTTTATTTTCCTGCTAAATGTTTAACAACACAAAAATAATAATTCATTTTTAAAGGACTTCTTTATTGCATATTCTCAAGAAATTTAGCCGGTCTGACATAAAGGTTTAAATAATTTAACGTGAAATTACCTTGACAGGATTAGTATGTTTGATAACTGGTTGCAAAGGAATTGCAGGTTCTGGTGTTACTGTTTGTACTGGTTTTGGCGGTCGTTCTACCAAACGTTTCAACGTTATAATGCGTTTGTTGCACATTGTTTTTACATCTTCTATCCTTTGAAGTACCTAAAAAAAAATTTTAAGGATTTATTTATCATGAAATAAAATTATTCTCTCGAATTAAATAAATAAAATAATATTTTATTGTTAGATATTTACATATTTACAATGATAAGTGTACCAGATTTTCATCTTTACCACTTCACCAAATTCTCTATCACATAATATATAATTCACAGTGTGGTGCTGGGAAAAATGACAAGGAAAAAACCCAGCTCTCATTAAATTATTTAAGGTTTAGTAAATGGTGAATAAGCTTAAATTTAATTAGCCTTTGAATACCTGTGACACCAGCGCTTTCGTCTCTGGCATAGTGTATTCTACTAATACAGCATGAAATTGGTCGGCTCCTTCTATAAATTCTAAAAGCCTGGCAAGACTAACTTCTGCTGCATCTAAAGCACAAGCACAATTGTCAATTTGCCTTGCTTCCAAAAGTTCTATTCCTCGACCGCACCACTTATTTGCCTGCAATTAAAAATAAAAAATAATATTTTATTTAACGCTACTATTAAATATTTAAATGTTGAATTTTATTGGAAACATTACCCTAATTACATTTTTTCATAAGAGTAATTACATTAATTGTGTTTATATGAAGGTAAAACATCATCCAATTTAGTTACCTTATCAACCGTGATAAGAAGTTGAAGAGCTTTGGCAAGTGTGATAGAACGTTGATGAAGTCGCTCTCTTAATGTAATAGAAGATCGTTCCAATTCATCACATCTTACACCCACACATTCCAAAGGGCAATAACGCCGGCCAGTCAACATAGCTCTACCAAATTTTACAACCTCTTCACTACATTCCATGTCATCCTGTAATTTGTATAAACATTTTCATTTTTCAATGAAGAACTTTTAATAATTTATTACTATATAAATGTTGAATCTACATATAATGAAAGCATAATCTGCATTAAATCACGAAACTAATACAACATTTTTTTAACTAACCAAACACTGTTTTTCTAGGTTATTGAATTCCATTATCAGATATTCCATTCTCTTGACTGTATCCCCAATTTCGGTCATTTGTGAGATCACTTTCAAATGACACTCTAAGTTTGCCTAGAAATAACTGTTTAACAACATCTTCATTTTTTTTATTAATACATCTTTAAATTCTTAAGGATCAATTTTTACCTGAACTCGCTTATAATCCACATAAAACCTTTGAACATCTAAACATTGTCTTAAACGGGCCGAATGCTCTTCCCAAAATTCATCAAATGTTCGTTCTGTTTCTTCCAGTTGAACCAATAATCTATATATATATATATATTCATAATTATTGAATTATAAAAGTAAAAAATGAATTATACAAATATTTATGCTTATTTTTGTCAATATATATTATAACCTCTCAACGGCGGTGATATTCACTAAAGCAGATGGCTCCAAGCGATGTCGAATATCAGCTAAAAGACGTTCACCAGTTCTAGCAGCATTCAATATTTGTTGTTTCAATTCTAAATAATCATTAGTTTCTGAGTTTAAAAGGGCTCTCAAACGTTCTGTTTCACTTGTCTCTGCATCAGAGGCTCCTTCTCTTAAACGCCAAGTAAATTTATCCAGACTGCCAGATACTGACTGTGTTTGCCTTGAAAATTCTTCTAAACCCTGTTACAAGAGAACTAATCTAAAATGGAATATAAAATATGTAAATGAAAATTAACTGTACGATTGCATCATCAGCTTATTATATTCGATAATAAGCCTTTATTACGTTATTAAAATTAAATTCTAGGTTTTCTTATTTTGCTAATTTTTTATTAATTTTTTGGTCCATTGTTCGAAAATAACTTTTACCCACTATGACATCATGTTACATAAAATTTTAAAGCCAGGACTTCTGTGTGCTTTTATCTACATAATATATTTCAGGGATCAAAAAGTGGAGAAAAATCAAATACGTGCAATTTTATTGAAAGAGTTCAAGTACTTACATCAAACTATGAAGCATTTGTTTCAAGCATTCGCGGTTCCGAGACGAAGGCTTTGAAAATGAGGTGAAATGAAAATACTTCTTCCTCTTAATAGAAAGAGAAAATAAAAAAAAGTAAAGTTGCTAATGCGGTTAATGGATTTTGACCGACATTGACTTCTCATTAGACCAGACGGTTATATTGAAACGAATATAAAATTTGATCTACCTGCGATATTTCGCTTTAGAGATATTTTGTTTGCAAAATCACAAATCGTATGGTGTGGCCATTGTGTAGACCCCATTCGCTAAAAACATTTTTTTGCCGACTCAGTGGACCTCAAAGAATGTATTTTCGGCGACAAGTCGATATCAAAAATTTGAATGATTTTTTTTTCAGAACTAATTTGAACAAAGTTTTCGAGGGGGTGCGAGATCGGATTTTGGGATTTAATGGGGTGCCACCTGCTAAAAAGGTTAAGAACCGCTGCCCCCGCTGCCCCTGCTTCTAGGCATAGACAGCTTCTCAGGCTGATTGACTCTCAGCAGTCAGAAATGCTGATTAGGATCCCAGAATACCAGATCGTTTTTGTAACTTAAAGAATTAGAGAAAGAAACATTCATTATGGATTCTTGGATTGCAAGATCAGGTACAACTCTCTTGCTATCAACCGAAGTCGTGGAAGTGCCTAAACTGCTTCCCTTTAAAATCAAGGACCGAATTTCTTTCTGATAAAGCATCCGATTTGTTTTTTTTATTATGTCTGGGTTCAGAAAGGTATGAATAAACACCGGACTTGTTACCCCTTCCACTTTAGACAACAGAAGATATATCTCTCAAAAAACCGAAATATATCAGCAAAAGATAATCATGGCAACTTTTAATGTCTTACTTGCAAATGGAATCATCACATAATTTCTAGAATCTTGGAAAAATCATCTTTGAAGATATTTACTCTCAGAAAATCACCAAGTATCATCAAAAATTGAACAAACCCATCCAAATTCGTTAACTGCAAAGGAATAACTCTTTTCCATGGAAAACGCAGGTCAGCATATTTCGCAAATAAACTCTTCAGTGACTAAACCATTCTTTACAAAAATTCTCTTTAACTGATATGATCGTCTTGATAGCCTATGCATAATTTTTGTGCTTCTAACCATTTATTTGGCTTGGGAAAGCCACGACAAAACCCGCTAAAAACGCATTCAAAGAATTAATCGCTTCTAGAATTTTGTGCTTGTAGAATAAGAAACACTTACTGGCACAAAATGCCCCTGGAATCGATTTTTTTTATTTCAATCAGAAACCTTTAAACCTGACAGTTAAAAAACAGAACTTATTTTTGCTTCAACACCAATCTCGCAGAAACTTCGAATTACAGACAAGTTAAACTTAATTAACTAATATTTAGGAGTAATAATTTGCAACACTTACAATTCTCTGTTTAATCCATTGTTTATGGTTGTAAGGCATAGTACCATCCATCTCTGTAGTTAGTTCTGATCTTTCAATGAACTGATGCAGATCTTCAACACAGCTACACACAATCACCTAATTTTACATGTTTCATTTGTTAAAATACAAATTTTCAAAGTTCAATATAAA
Source organism: Triatoma infestans (assembly GCA_011037195.1). Lineage (NCBI taxonomy): Eukaryota > Metazoa > Arthropoda > Insecta > Hemiptera > Reduviidae > Triatoma > Triatoma infestans. Next base: position 310,486 of record JAAEAF010000121.1, on the reverse strand, counting down.
ACAAAGGGAATGTTTATTAGTTTTAATTAAAAACTGAAACTAATACCTATTTTTTTTTTTTTTGTAATACTAGAAATAAAAGCAAATTTTACCTTAAATTTAAATTCTTCCTTGAAAAATTTGTTGCTTACTTCAGAAATAGCTTTTTGCAGAAATCCTGCCGGGCGAATTACATATGCTATGTGTATTAACCCTGGAAAAAAACTCTGTAACAGAAAATGAACTGAAGATATCATCATCAATTTTCTACGATATGGTGACCAAAAATGTGTCTGTTAAATCTAAGAAGTTTCCTCAGTATACTTTTACGATTCAAGAAGATATATATGTATATTTAAAAAAAAAAAAAAAAAAACTTACTGATATTTTTAATAGAGTACTTTTGACTGAACTCCATTTATCACTTCTTCTATCAATAATTATAGCGAAACCTAAATCAGCTTCTTGCATTCTGAAATAATACCAATTAATATTAGTAATAATATTACTAATTAATATTACCAATTAATATTAGTAATTAATAAATTATTTAAGAAAAGAAATTGAATTATAATTAATAGGCTCCGGAAGCTTTATTAGGGCTTGAGAAGAGCCCTTATTCCAATGAATGAAGTGAGCATAATATATTATTATTATTATTATTATTATATACTATTATTATTATTATTATTAAATGGGCGCCTGTCGCAATGGGACCTAAGCCAATATGACTTTTATCCCTTAACATCTTCAGCCTTGATTGTAACTGCTAATTAACTTTAGCACTTCTTTCAGTGATGAATCCCAAAGAATGTAAATATGATTTTTATTCCAGGTTAGCAAGGAACTAACTTTAATATGTGAGTATGAAGATCTAAGTCCAAAGCTTTCCAGTTAAGTATCCTCATCTTGATTAATGTATAAAGTTCTTTTGTGCACTAAGAACTTGAATTACATAGTTTAAATAATAAAAAAATCTGGTAAAACCATTTGCATACTTCAAGTTACATAATTAAAGAAAAAATTGTCCTTTAAACAAAATATAACAGGCTTCAATATACTGATTGAATTTGACACATGAGTGATGTATGACCTTCTATCTTCCATAAAACTCCTGCTAAAAACTATTACTCGGAAAAAATGTCAAACAAAAGTGATAGGTCTATGATTGTACAGTTAATATATCAAGTTCAAAAAAAACTCATTGTTGTTTTTATCCAGAAAATGGCATATAACAGTAAATATGTTCAGTAAATCGTACTTTCGGTCAATCGATTTTCTTCAATCTGTTTAATATCTTATTAATATTGTAAGATAATAGCATCGTATAAATTATGGAAATGGCAGTTTATACCACCTCCTCAAAAACGCCCTTAAAATTATTTTTTCTAAAATAAATGTGTAGTGGGTAAAAAGAATCTTTGGGAGCCATTTTCAAGAAAACTGTAGGAAAACTAGAAATTCCCTTCAATGAATTGGAACTTCCAATTGATCGAACTTCATCAAAACCTTATTGTCGGGTCCACTGGTAAAACTTAAACGAAATATTTAAGTTTTAATTCTAAAGTTAGTGTTTTTTTTGAGTTATGCTATCGATATATAGAAAAATTGACATGATTGAATAGTTTCTTTAATAACAATAAGAGAAAGTAAAAATATGCGAAATGGTTCAATCAGTAAATGATCTTTCCGCAGAGTGTATTATAACCCAGCATTTTTTTTTAATAAATTTCAATTTAGTATGCCAACACCCATTTCTAATTTGCAAGAAAAGCAGTAATCATGGGAAAATTTATGCTTTTATTGACGTTTTCCTTGTTCTTAACTAACTAAATTAACTTAGAAAATTACCAATTATAATAAATTCTACTGTTTGCTATAAAGAAACTAGTAACATTACGAATTTGTACTTCAATTTACGTATATTCCAAATTTCTATCATTCCATAGTCACTAACAGCTAAATCTTAATATTTTTAGTTCGTTCATCTTTTCTATGATCTATTACACAAAGATGTTTAGTTTTTTTTTTAACTGTCGATAAAGGGTAATTACCCGTTAATGCACGAACAAAAGAAATTATAGCAAAACGCAGAACGTATGAGAGAAAAAGGTTCGGGTAAAATCTCAAGTTAGATATTAGATTCTCTTCACATCTAGGTGTGGAGATTTATTTGAAGGAGGTATAAAGCACCTACATTTGTTTGGTACCCGCTTTATTTAGCAGCCAATATTTACAATTAGCCCAGTTTACCATATCCCTTTAGCCATCAGTCTCTGATACCAAGGAGGTAGTCAACTTGTTTCACATAATTTTTGAAACACTCCCTAAAATTAAGATTAAGAAGAAAAAGTTCTCTTCTTTTATCTTCCTGCAAGGTTAAAAATAGTCAACATTTTCTGGCAATTTTTGTAAACAAAACTAAATCAAACTTGACACATTGTAAAGCTTTTTGCGATTATTAATTTGTGCATTCTAGGGAGCAACATCTGAAAACATTTGTTAACGAAAAGCGGGATACATATAAAGGTTTTTTCTAGAGAAAAATAATCCTGAGACATAAAAGCTGGCAAAACTTCAGTTTCATGGCCTTTTATTTTAAACTACGCACAGAAGTAGTGATTAGGAATTTGCATTGGAAAGAATATTGATATCAATATACGTACATATTTTAACAGAATACTTACGAAGGCACAGAGGTGAGATACATCATTAACTTTTGGTAATCTGAATCATTTATATTAGAAAAACCTGCTATATCTGGCAGCATTATAATAGGATAACCTTCACGCGTCTTTCCACCTGAAAATAAGAGAGAGAAATTAAATTTAAATGTAGAAAATGGACATTTTCATCATGGTATTCTTCATTCTCTAGTGGATAAATTCGGTTTCACTGATAGGGCTTGGAAGTGAAGTCGAAAGTGGCGAACCGAACGTCCTCTTCATACGTTCTCCTGTCTTTGACTGTTTATATTTTCTGAAAGGTTACAAGTTCTTCACGATTTGTTTTTCACAGAAAGAAGGCAAATTACACATAGTTCTGTTGCCATTATATAAAATGGCGATAATCTTTCTCCGTTAGACCAGAACAGAGCTACTATACTTTAAAGACAGAAGATGCTCTCCGAAGTCTCTTCAGCTTCTGTATAACATAGATGAGCATCCATAATTCAGCAACGTTCAATACTGACGAAAAAAGTCCGATGTTCATAAAGCAGTGGACATATTTAAACAGGTCAGTTCACTTTAAGTTTAAACTGGACCTGCCTTCACTTTTCTGAGACAAATCCTCGGATCCTTCTAGTTCCCAAAACTAAGTCCTTCGCTATTATCAATTCTCTTTTCTCATTTCGTCCCTTCTCTTAAGCGGTACTTTTTTTTCTTTCAATTGCTACTATTCTTTTATATTCAAAAAGCTGATTAGAAAATTTATTAATACCATTTCACATTTTGATAAAGATCGATTGTTTGACACAATTATCGTACATGTTACAAATCCCTGGAAATAGTGATAAAATAGTTGAAAATGTTTAAAATTTAAGTAAATTATATAACACAAAAATCTGACCTGTGATTATAGCAGTTCGATCTTCTAACAAATCCACTACATCCGTTATGGATAATTCTGTCTCCTCAGTAGGTATGTTTCCTACAAAATTCAGTTAAACAATATTTTAAATAAATTACTATTTTTATCAAGAATCCAAAATAGGGAAATGTGGCATGCAAGTTTTAATACAAAACTAAAGCTGATATTTAATTATCGAAAAAAACAGTTAACAATAATAATAATAATAATATTATGATGGAAGATTCTCCTCGACCGTTCTTATATGAAGGAAAAAAAGGATTGTGAGATTCGGTCTTTTTTAAAAAAATAAGAAAACTTAAAAATCTTGCCAACATTTCGACAAATATATTTTCTTTTTCAAGGCAAAAAAAAAAACCTGTTAAATAATCTTCAAAACATAACAGATTTAAAAACTTATGTATAACTTGGGAAAATAAAGTTTTTCATTCTCTGTGGTGTTGAGGTGTTCTCAACTTTCTATTTTCCGAAGTGATAGGTCTATGTGTGATAGGTATACGTTTTTAAATTTGTTATGTTTTGAAGATTATTTAACATTTTTTTTTATGCCTTGAAAAAGAATATATTTGTCGAAACGTTGGCAAGATTTTAAGTTTTCTTATTTTTTTATAAAAAGACCGAATCTCACAATCCTTTTCTTTAATAATAATATTATTTATTATTTAAAAGGACATCAACAAACATCTGAGGTCATTGGCGCCCGGTTACTTCTCAGTTCACTAGCGGCTTGTGTTCTGAGATATGTGTTCTCGTTAAAGATAACATTGCCCATGATCGAACTGTAGAGGCTATAGAGGACTATAGAGGATGAGAAAATTTAAGGGTAGCACACTGATGGACTCGAACCGGGACCTCTGCGTTCCAAGTTCAATGCACCATTCACTGAGCTAATCCTGCCCATTAATAGTTCATTAATTATACAAATCCTGGAACGTATTCATTAAAAAAAGAGATTTAATGTACTACATGATTATAAAAATGCATTTCATAAAACAAATATCGTAATTAATTATTTCACAATATAAAAATATTATAAAATACCGAAATTATTCAAAACCTGATGTTGACTGATTGTTTCTAAGAATGAATCTGGCAGTTTATATTTTCAGTGTATACTAGTTAGAAATGTACAAGAGGCTTCTATTTGTTTGATTTAAACTGCAGTGAAACACGCACTCACATGACTTTCTCTTACTCTATGAAATGATAAATTTTCCTTTAAACTCAAATTTTACATGTGGAAATTTTGGAGGAAACTGTTTCAAATAAAAGTAATACGTTTTTTATCTAGCACATTAAGTTTAAAGGAAATCGTTATAGTTGTTTTCAAAGAAAATATCAATAAACTCAAAAACCTATAGAGTCGCTCTTCTAGTTAATCGATTTTCTTCGAAATTGCAATTCTATCAATGCTTCCAATGTGTATTAATATTATGTAGGTGGTAAAACATTTATTATACTGAAGTACTTGAGAGAAAAGCATAATAACGCTACTGTTCCTCCTCCCCCCAACAATTTGACAGGGAAAATGTTTTAAATGGATGTGATAGGTATTTTTGTGTCCATACGAAGTTTAAGCAAAATCTTTGGGGCCGTTTTCAAGAGATAATTACGAAAAACTGAAAAAAAAAAAAAACAAGCAGTAAAGTCGCACATCCGGATTAATGTTTGTCCGAAATGTTCGTGTCTGATGCGGTGGTTAGTAAAAAGTTTGTGTTTCCTGCGACTTTTTGTTATTGAGATATTCTGTTAAAAAAACACACCATTCGCTACAAACTTTATTTTCGTATTCAGGGGACCTCAAAGCATATATTTTCCGGTGAAATGTCAATTGCAAAAATCTGGCATGGTCGCAGTGCTTCCTCTTACTACGATTAAGAGAAAGTAAAAAAAAAGGGGTTAACCTGTTCTTGGAAAAAAAAATCTGGTGTGAAACACTCACACAACTTTCTCTTACTCCAGTTCTTAAAATTATAATTGACAAATTTTATAGTTTGTGTACCAAATCTAATGAGATTCGTCGAAAACTGAAAAAATTGTTCAGTAAAAGCGCACTTCCGGTTTACTAATTTTTGTGAAACTCGGAATTTCAACCATCTATTTATTTCTAACTAATTATGTTTGGATGATAGATTGTATAATCAACTAGGATAGCACTTTGATGAAAATCTGACCCCACCCCTCCCCTAAAAGTGCCCTTAAAAGAACTTTTCCAGAGAAATGTTTTAGATAAAACTTGTAGATCTTTGCATGTTTAGTTTATATACGAAGTTTCAAAAAAAATCGTCGGAGCCATTTTTGAGAAAATTGCGAAAAAGTGAATAAATCATTCAGTAAAGTGGTAAAGTAAACGCACTTCCGGTTATCCGATTTTTTTGAAACTCGGAATTTCAACAACATATTTAATTCTAATTAACATTATTTAGATGACAGAATTGTCTAATAAACTGAAATAGCACTTTAGATGGAAACCTAACCCCACCCCTCCCCCAAAAGTGGCCTTCAATGCATTTTCCCGGAGAAATGTTTCAAATAAAAGTTGTAGTTCTTTGTATGTGTGGTTGATGTTTGAAGTTTAATGAAAATCGTCGGAGCCATTTTTGAGAAAATGCAAAAAAGTAAAAAATCCAACTAGTAAAGTGGTACTTCCGGTTGAGGAATTTTGACAGATACGTACTGTCAGATCCCATCGTGATACCGAAACGGAATATCAAGTTTGAACTTTCTGCGATTTTTCGTTTTTGAGCTATGCTGTTTACACACATACATACACACAACACACACACACACACACACAGACCATTTGCTAAAAACCACTTTTTTGGACTCAGGGACCTCAAAACCGGATATTTCCGGTGAAACTCGATATCGAAAATTTGAACGATTACAATACTTCCTCTTACTAGGAGTAAGAAAGTAAAAAAAAAATATTTTAAAAATAGGTTGAAGATTGTGAACGAAAAAACCTCTATGAGGAATAGCAGATTTAAGCTTTTAGCTTCTGTAATTTTTGTTTTTAGTTACTTTGTATACAATAAATATACCAAAGGGCTTATGCAAGACGGGGGCTATGCGGACTTGTCCCACCGCCGGGATTGATGTTATCCTCAATCTGTCACCTCTGCATCTAGTAGTGGAAAGGGCGGCGAAGGGAGCTCTTCTTAGGATCTCTAGGGGTGGTGCAAGAGGAGAGGGGGCTGGGAGTCAGGGAGTGGTTACCCTCACCTTTGGGATCCCTTATCAGGCACCTCCCTAGAGATGGTATGATTAAGAAATACAGCTTCACTAAAAATTTGTCATTGAAGCTGGGCACCAAAAGTGGGTGGAGCGAAAGATCCGCTCTGTTGGGCATTAAGGAACATGCCATTAAATGGTATACTGATGGGTCTAAGACCCTCGAGGGGACTGGGGCGGGTGTGATCGGTCCATGGACCAAGCACTCGGAACCCGTGGGTAAATTTCCCAGCATCTTCCAGGCGAAGATATACGCTATTGGAAGATGTGTACAATTTAACCTCGATTGGGGATATAGAACCATCTTTTTCGATAGTCAAGCAGCCAATGGAGCATTGAGTGCATCAGTCATCAACTCTAAAATGGTCTGGGAATGCCTAGATAAACTTAATAACCTAGGCAGGAGGAACAAAGTTACCCTTTGTTGGGTGCCGGGGCATGTTGGCATTGAAGAGAATGAGATGGCCGACGCCCTGGCCAAGATAGGCGCTACGACCCCGCTCATAGTGCCGGAACCTTTTTGTGGGGTCAGCGACCAGTTTCTTTTGGAGGAACTTAGGAAGGAGGAGGAGGAGGAGACGAAGAGATCTCAACTCTTGTACTCCCTCCCCGGTTTGCGGCAGGCCAAGATCTGCTTGGGAAGTTATAACCAACGGAGATCGGAGGCTTGCATAGGATTGAGCAAGAACAAGCTCCGCGTTCTTACGGGTTCCCTCACGGGTAATTGCCGACTTAGAGGACACCTGGTGAAGCTGGTTTTGGAAAGTGACAGTTCATGCAGATTCTGTGGGGACCTGGAGGAAACTCCATTACATCTCCTAACAGACTGCGAGGCTGCCACTCAGAGAAGATTCAAGAACCTGGGTAGCTACCAGGTGGGGGAGGGGGGTATACCCTCTCTAGAGCCTGTCAGGGTACTGGGATTCCCCAGGGATCTCAACCTGATGGACGTTTTGTAGAACGGATGTTCAGCTGGGACATCTGCTCGGGTGCTGTGGGCAAGCCTGCGGCACCCAGGGAGCACAGCACAATAGACTGGAAAAGGTCGCAGTGCATTGGCCCCTCCTTAAAGAAAAATAATTGGCACTTCCGGATTGATGAAAAACTAGAAAAAAAAAATGTAAAAATGGGTTGAAGATATTCATACTCAATAGATCTCAGTAACTTTCCGATGAAAACTCGAATTGTAAGAACTTCTTCTCACAGCAGTAAAAGAAAGTAAAAGTGTAAAATTATTCAAACAAACAAAAAAAATTAAAGAAGTTGAGGGGGTTAAGCATAGCCTCAGATGGCGTAGCTAGTCACAAATAAAGTAACTACTTTATTTTTAGAATACTATAGTCAGCTATTATTAATCTTTGAATAGACACACCTGCTGCACTTGCCTATACCTTCTTTCCTTTTCCATGACCTGCTGGTAATTCTGAGCGTACAAGTTTTTTGTGGGTTCCTATTATTTTTTTTTAATCTCTTTCAAGAATCCTTTAATAAATCAGTTGTTCTCTACAGTTCTCAGACTTTGTCTCATTACAAATGCATTATCAACTGATCATAATCGTCAATGCAGGTTATTCTATATACTGATTTCTTCATTTTACTTCCATGCTTTTGTTTGGGTATATCCCAAAATAACTTAGGTTATATTGGATCCCAAAATAACTCTCTAGATTTCAGTCTGTGTAAAGATATGAAAATGCCTTTCGACAGCATGATACATGCTCTCTGAAATTACTTAATAGGACATCACACACAATTTTAGCAGATCTTTATAATTGCAATTCTCACGAGATGGGAGTGATAAATTCTTCCTAAAAGTTAACAATTTTCCTAAATGTTTATCCCAGGTAGTGGTGAAACCAACGTTAAGACCAACGTTAAAACCTTCTAAGGCTAGCTCGCCTCTATATGCATATCTGGAATTCATCCTTCCTAGTTTGGCCTAGGTAGGCAGTAACTAATGATTCGGATCCTCACGAATCTTAATGATCTCATCACACTGAATAACAGATTTTCTTCTACTCACTGACTACAGCCATTTATATATGGTGGGGGATTTAATTTTGCCTGTGTTCGTCGAGTAACCAAGCCAACATCAATCACTGGACAAGCCTACTGGATACATCGGGTTTATACCAATCCAATAACCTTAATGTTTAACATGTTTTTTCCTATTAAAATTAATTTGAATAATAGGTGTTTGATAATGTTTTAATTTGCTTTATATTTTATTTACTAAATAAAATATTCATACAATCATTGTACATAGTACATATCACGGTGCATTTTTTTTATGACATATAAAAATACACTCCCTATCGGCAGGAATTAATAGCAAAAAAACCATACATTTATATGCATACATAAACGGGCCCGTGGTATGAATAAAATCTTTTAAGCGAATAGTCTGTGCGTGTCAACTTCGTTCAAAAAAAACTAAGTCATACTTGTTATTCCATTTAGGCGTCATCACCACTACTGACAATGAGGTTTTGGTTAGAATCTCATCAACGAGATTGCAACTTTACTGCCCCGGTTTTCTTACAAACAGTTCCAACGATTTCCTTTAAATATTAAATGTTTAAAACTATTTTATTGCAAAAATTTTTCAAGGAAAATTGTTTATATGGGCGTTCCTTGGAGCAGCAATTGATGAGCTTTTCATTGAACTACCATTTCATTCATTGAATAATAATGCCAGATTAATGTAACAAAGTATCTAAGGATTGTTGATGGAAAAAGTAGATTTAAGATAGAGATATGTTATATTAAATAATTATAACAAAGTAAAATGTATTATATGAATTATCATGCTTCTTATAAGTGGATCAAATGTATACACTGAAAACCATTTCATTCATTATAAAAAATGCATGGTGCTGCTACCTATATTATGTTAAAGTACACTTGGAATACCCAAATTTTAAGAATATCAGTTAGGTTAGGTTAGGTTTTAGAATTTTCTAGAAAACAGCTACAATGATTTTCTTTAAACGTGGAATGCTAACTTCACACATATAAACCTACCAATTTTTTGCATTATATTTCTTGCGTTTCTTCAATATTATGGACGCTGTCTTCTGAACTACAATGTAATCATTTCTTTTTCTAACCAATATGCCACTTCATCTTCGTTATTGAATAAAAACTTCAAGTTTAAAGAGTAAGTTTATCAATTTTATAATTGCAAACTACAATTTAAAATTATAAAATTGATTAAGAGAAGGTCGAAATAGTATTTCATATCAGATTTTCATACTCATGATTGTTTGAAAACATGCAATTAGAGATGACCTTAAAAAATTTCCTCTCACAACAGGTAATAAAAAATCTACATATTCACTAAACAAAAATAAATTGTTTTCAATATGAACTCGATTAAGCAATGTGAACTCAGTTTCTAGAAAATTCCAAGAAACCTGTAAAACCTAACCTAACCGATCTGACATTCTTCAAATTTGGAATTCCAACAGTGCTTCTAGTGTAATTTAACATAACATAGGTAGCAGCACCATGCATTTTTCTTTATAATGAATGACATGATTTTCAGTGTATATATTTTATCCGCTTAGTATAATCATGTTAATTAAGAGAATGTATAGGGTACATAACATTAACACAATTTTGAATTAAAAAAAACAAAAACCTTGTGTAAATGAAAGTGATCAAGTATCTATGTATTAGGTAGTACACTAAGTTTAATGGAAATCATTGGAGCCGTTTTCAGCCCGATATCTTCGTGTCTGATGCGTTAGTAGTATACGTATCTTGAACGGAATACTAAGTTTGAGCTTCCTGTAACTATTCGTTTTTTAGATATTCTGTTAACGCATACACAGATCATTCTCTAAAAACTTTTTTTTTCACATTCAAGAGGACTCCGAAACATAGATTTCTAGTGAAAACTCAATTTCGAAAACTTGGCACGCAGAGTAATACTTACTTCCTCTTTTACTTGGAGGAATCTGGTGTGAAACAGACCAAACGACTTTCTCATACTCTAATTTAATACAATTTAATCAAGAAATTTTATTTAATATTACAACATTTAGGATTTTACTTTTATTCCTGAACGGCCATATGTGGAGCGCTCTGGTTTAAATCAACAAAACTTGTGTAAATATTAATTTAAATTAACTTCAAATTTGGAATTCTATCAATGCTTCTAATGTGTATTATTATTATTACTATGTAGGTGAAAAAAAAACCTTATATTTTACTGAAATGGTACTTTAAAAGAATGCGTAAAGCTACTGCCCCCCCCCCCAACCCCCAAATATAAATTTTTCCAGGAAAGTGTATCAAATAAAAGTGTTCAGTAATTATGTGTGTACGATAATTATACAATAATTAAAGAAAATTATTGGATCCGTATTCGAGAAAATCACAAAAAACGGTTAACAAAAAAAAAATCTGGTGTGAAACACTCACACAACTTTCTCTTACTCCTGTTCTCAAAATTATAATTGACAAATGATAACAGTTTGTATACCAAATATGACGAAATTCGTCGAAAACTAAAAAAAAAAAAAAACTGTTCAGTAAAACCGCACTTCCGGTTTATTAATTTTCTTAAAACTTGGAATTTTGGCCATCTATTTATTCTAATTAATTTTGTTTGTATGATAGAATTGTATAATCAACTGTGAGACCACTTTAGAGGAAGCTGTAACCCCACGCCTCCCCTAAAAGTACCCTTAAATGAATTTTCCTAGAGAAATGTTTTTTAATAAAAGATATAGATCTTTGCATGTTCAGTTTATATAAGACGTTTCAAGAAAATCGTGAAAAAAAATTATTTAGTAAATTGTTAAAAGAAACGCACTTCCGGTTGTCCGATTTTTTCAAACTTGGAATTTCAACAACATATTTAATTTTAATTAATATTATTTAGATGACAGAATTGTCTAATAAACAGAAATAGCAGTTAAGTTGAAAACCTAACGCCACCCCACCCCCTAGAAGTGCCCTTAAACGAATTTTCCCAGAGAAATGTTTCAAATAAAAGTTGTAGCTCTTTGTATGTGTAGTTTATATACCAAGTTTAAAGAAAATATTCTGTGCCATTTTTGAGAAAATCGCAAAAAAGTAAAAAAAAAAAAAAACTAGTAAAGTGGTACTTCTGGTAGAGGAATTTTGACAGATAACGCACCGTCAGATCCTATAGTGATACCTAAACGGAATATCAAGTTTTGAACTTTCTACGGTTTTTCGTCTTTGAGCTTTGCTGTTCACATACACACACACACACACTCACAGACCATTTGCTAGAAACCACTAATTTTGGACTCAGGGGACCTCAAAACGGATATTTCCTGTGAAAACTCGATATCGAAAATTTTACACGATTATAAAACTTTCTCTTACTAGGTGTAAGAGAAAGTATCTAATTAGTAAAATCGCACTTATGGTAGATGGATTTTGCCCGAAATCTTCGTGTCTGACGTGGTCGTAGTGCCTAAATGGAATAGCAAGTTTGAACTTTCTGTATCTTTTAGTTTGATACAGGACTCAGGAAAGTGTTTAGGTTTTAACAAGTATTCTGTTAAAACCTTAACACACACACACATAAACCATTCGCTAAAAAAAATTTTTTCGTATCAAGGGTACACTGAAAACATGTATTTCCGTTGAAAACTCGAAAATCTGGCACGATCGCAATACTTCCTCTTACCGGAAGTAAGAGAAAATAAAAATCTGGTGTGAAACACTCACACCAATTTTTCTTAATGTAGTTTACAATAGTTTTATAATTGACTAAATGTTGTTTACTTACCTTTTATTTTACACCAATTTAATAAAATGACCTTGAGAAAAGCATAACTATCCCCCTCCAGCAAAACGTCTTAAAATAAACATTCTTAGAAAAAACAAAATTGATAGGTTTCTACGTATATTCATAGTTAGTATACCAAGTTTAAAAGAAAACCCATTGGAGTCATTTTTCGAGTAAAATCGCAAAAAAGTAAAAAAAAAAATAAACATTCATTAAAGTGGTTCTTCCAGTTGAGAAATTTTTGACAGATAACTTACTATCGGTTGCCATGGTGATACCCAGACGGAATATCAAGTTTGAATTTTCTGCGATTTTTCCATTTTTGAGCTACACTGTTTACATGCATGCACACTCATTGAGTGAGAAAGAGAGAGAAGAGGCTATTTACTAAAAACCACTTTCTTGAACTTAGGGGACTTCGAAACGTCTATTTCCGGTGAAAACTCGATATCGAAAATTTGGCACGATCACAATTATTCCTTCGTCTTACTAGGGGTAAGAGAAAGTAAAAAATAGACGATGAAGATTGTACTTGTTGATTTTACTTTCTCTACTCCTCTAGTGTAAGGAAGTATTGTGATCGTGTCAGATGTTCGATAACGAGTTTTTACCGGAAATACGTGTTTGAAGTCTCTTGTGTACGAAAAAATATATATATTTCGCTAAAAATATGTTTTTCGAATTCAAGAGATATCAAAATATTTATTTCCGGTGAAAAACTTAATTACGAAAATTTAACACGCTCACAATACTTCCTTCCTCTCATGTATAAATTTATTTCTAGGTACCTAATTAAAATAATTAAACAATGACCAGTATACACGTCAAACATAAAATAAGCGCACATTTTGTGAATTACAATGAGAAATAATAAAAGTATGAATAATAATAAATTGCTAGTTGTAATATTGAAAACTTGGTAAGGTGGCTATCAACTTCGACGATGAGATTAGGGCCGGTTGAGGCGGCGCTAAATGAGATAAGGGCACGCTCGGAAATGAAGGTTGTACGTTTTGTTGACTCACAGTCAAGCATCAAAGCTGTTTTATGCTCTAACAATGCGGGCCCTGCTTCAGAGGGCATTAGAAATTTCTTTAGCAAACAAAACAGGATGGCAAAGTCTATCTAAACTTTATAGGGTGCCAAGAATCCGAATAACAGCTTTGTTGGCATTGTAAAAAAAAAAAAAAAAAAAATATTGAAAACTGAAAATGTAATAAACAGAAATATATTGACAAAATTCAATCAGCCTTTGCAATATATATTTCTTCAAAACAAAATGGCACCTCACAAAATGAGCATCAATAATATGGCTATAAAACTCAATTCTCACGTAAGTATACTAAGTACTTCGCAGTTGATTAGTTTTTGATGAAGTAGAAATAGTAATAAAGTTTGCAAACTGTATAGACGTTTAGATCTGTAGATACCGCTTACATGTAGAAACCGTTTAGACATCTGACACGAAAGTTTGGGCAAAATCCAGCGACCGGTAATGCGATTTCATTTATTTTTACTTTCTCTTACTTCCTGTTAATAAATGGAAGTATTGCGTTCGTGACAAATTTTCGATATCGATTTTTCACCGAAAATAAACGTTTTGAGGTGACCTAAATCCGAAAAAATTGTTTTTAGCAAAATAATCTGTGTGTGCGTAATGTGTCCATGTGTATGCGCATGTGAACAGGATAGCTAAAAAACGAATAGTCGCAAAAAGTTCAAACGTGACATTCCGTTTGGGTATCACTGTGGAATCTGACAGGAAGTGATCTGTCAAATTTTCTCAACCAGAAGTAGCAATTTACTGAATTTTTTTTTTTTTTTAGTTTTTTGCTATTTTCTTGAGAACAGCTCCAAAGATTTTTTTTTAATTTTTCTAAATTAACTATTTCGAAACATGATTTCCGGTGTAATCTCAATTTCGAAAATTTGATACAATCAATACTTTCTCTTGGTATAATGTGGTCTGTCAACCTACATAATATTAATCATAGACAGAATTCCAAATTTGCAGCAAAATCGGTTAACTGGGAGTGGCGACTTTACAAAATAGGTTATAGAGATTTTTGGAATTTTCTTAAAAACGGCTGCTATAATTTTCTTTAAATTTGTAATGCTCATTGCACAGATATAATTCTATAAACATTTATTTGAAACATTTTGCCAGGATAAAGGTGATTTTTAGGGTAATTTTTGGGACCTACTTTATTTAGGTTAAGATTTTTAAACTGCCGCTGCAAGCGCTTTAGTTGAGGCAGATAGCGTACCCATAATGGTTACACTCAGGTAAACATGATAACCTGTACGACCTTTTCACTATCTCTTTTGTGGGAAGACCAACTAAACTGTAATAAACATACCAATTTTAAAATAAATTTTTCTATTAAATTAAATTAATTATAGCAAGTGTAATCTTACGCGTGTGTGTTTCACATCAGATTTTTTTTTCCATAGTAAATGATATTTTTCAGAGTATATTCGACAAATGACTAAATTTGTGTTCTGGAGATGAGAATTTTTGTGTCACATGAGATGTGCACTCGTTAAATGCATTAAGAAGAGTGGTTATGAAATACTCACACCAATTTTCTATTACTGCCGTTAATACAATCACAACATTAAATTTCTTTAAACTTAGGGAAATTTTACAGTTGCCCTGTGTGTGTTTACACTGTAATCCAGATTATTGGGCAAAATCATATAACATTTGAAATGTAGCGTTCACAGTTTGCTGCAGATTGAGCTTTATTTATTTTATAAAACACGGACATTAAGTTCAATAACAAAAATAAAATTAAACAGGAATTACATTTAATTACAGGTGAGCACATTCAAATTAATTAACAACGTAATAAACAATATCATATAATTATAAAGTGTTATTTAT
The DNA here is from genome assembly GCA_011037195.1 of Triatoma infestans. Classification (NCBI taxonomy): domain Eukaryota; kingdom Metazoa; phylum Arthropoda; class Insecta; order Hemiptera; family Reduviidae; genus Triatoma; species Triatoma infestans. Next base: position 295,022 of record JAAEAF010000121.1, on the reverse strand, counting down.
GATACATATTTGATTTGAGCAAACTGTAGCCTTTTAATTGGGTTCTTTCTCTAAAGACTACTTGGTCCCAATTGGTGCCGAGGAAATGGAACACACAGAATTCCAAAATAGTACTGGAGAATCTCCAAGGCCTGATAGTCATTTAAAAAACATTTGTTCTCTAGAGAGTTCATTTTAAATAATCGATACTATATAGGCATGTTTGTAGTTTTAATATGGAAAAAGAATGCTATTTGTCTCTTAATATTCATATTTCCATACTAAGATTTATAGCTCAGCTACGAATAGCTTATAAAAAAAAGGTGTACAGTTTACTTAAACAATAAGAAACATGACTTTTGTATAGACAAATCTGTAATCTGTGTCCGCTAAATGAACCCGATAATATTACCCACTCCATTGTAAAATGTAATGCCTTTTCTTCTTTTAGATCCAAATTACTTAGTAAATATCTCTGCCTCTACCATGATACTGACCAATCTGTTCGACTTCACTGAATCAAATTATTTGAACAAGATTAATGACATTTTTACTTTTTGTACGCATATGTTTAAAATAAGGAATACTTTATGTTAGCACTTTCAATATTAACTTTTCTTTCTTTGGAGACCGAAATTTGGCGTTACTATTACTAGTTAGTTTTTGTAAATATTTTTCATTTTCGTTCCCTATTTTCTCCTATTATTATAATGGATCTGTAATCCTATTTATATCTGTCTATTTTGTTTTTCTTTATATATTCTCATCAATATTTTATCATTAAGTGTCTTTTCTTTTTTCTGTATATTATTATTTCTTATTTTGTATGTTTACTCTTTTTTTTTGTGTGGTCTGTTTGTGTGAGTTCAGGTCAACTCAGTCTGTATGCCTTTTAAGGTTGTAACAGAATGGAATAAATAAATAAATATTTAAGAGACAGAATATTAAAATAAACAAATAGGAACATTAAATAATATACATTTATTATATATATAATTTTCAGGGCGGTTGTTTATAGAAAAGTTTTAATCAAAAATGAGTAGATTGATTATATGTCAGCAAATGTTTGCATTTAAACTTATTGTTTACAATTTGTTTTCTTTTTTATTTTATTTTTATTTTGTCATGATATACTCTTAATATATAACTTTGAGTGTATAGTTTCTTTTTTAATGTTCAGTGTTTAATGATGTAAAAAGAAATTTAAGTTTATTACTTGGCTAACTTGGCCAAGTTAAGACGGACAGATAAATATCCATTGTCTTATAAGTGTAAATTTATTCCTATGATTGTACTTTTTTTTTATAATTATTTTTTCATTAAAACACTATTCTATTCTATATATAATTTGTATATATATAAATATTCAATTAATAATCATAAATAACATAAAATATTATTGGCACATACAATAATAATATTCTCAAATAAAATTTTTAAGGTCAATTAATTGCAGGTAGAATTTGGTAACAAAAGTGTAAAATAAATTGAATGCTAAAGAAAGTTAACTACAAGTCTAAAATATATTCTTGATAATAAATTGGAACTGATTTAGTGACAAGTGAATAAGATCATGTTGCTGTTAAAATGACTGTTAGCAGACGCCATCAATTTTATTAAGGGAGAAGAATATTATAGGAGATAATTTTCTAGGTTGATAAGGGATAATAGAAGGATTATTGGGATTAGGTAATTTTTTGGAGGGACATAAAAATTAATGTTCTCGAGTGTTGAGAATTGTTTTATATAGGAGTACCAGATCGAATTGGTTTCATTGCTTTTCAAGAGGGACAATTTTTAGAGAAGAACCTATGTTTTCTTTCGAAATATTCTATATGAAGGCAGTTTTTCGGTAAAAACCTTTTTTTTAAATTTTCTCAATACTTTTAATGTGCCCATTATATTACGGACTCCCCAAATTGGGGACCAGTATTCTAAAATAGGTTGGACCAATGAGATTTAAATAAATTATTCACGGAAACATGTTTCAAATAAAAGTGATTGGTTTATATCTGAGCTTGTAAAGTTTAAATGAAAATCTGTACACCCGTATTCGAGAAAATTTCAACAAACCAGAAGTATATTCTCTGTAAAGTTGTTACTTCCGATTTAACCGACTTTCTTTAAATTTGGAATTCTAGGAATCATCAAATGTACCTTGATATTATATAGATCGTAGAACTATACATTCTATTGGTGATTATTTGGAGGAAAGCATAACGATGCTTAGTTCTCCCAGAATAGGTATCCCAAAAATCTATTATGTAAATTATTATTACTGCAGATAAGGTTTTGAGAGAGTTTAGAATTCATTTTCTTTTTTGGAGAATATTTAATTGCAACTACAAAATATGTAGGACGTGAGCTGACAATACTGCCACACTTAATGACAATTAACACGACAAATTAAGTGTTTCCTAATGACAAATAATGATATTGTAGCAAATTATGTTGTCCGCACAGCAAAATCTACTTTTAAGTTATTGTTATTAATGTAATTTTTACTTTAGCTGCATTTTCAATCAGTTTTTCGTATAATGACACACGCAAAAAAAACAATAAAGCGATTGGATAGCTGGTCTTGTTTCATTTTCTCGTTCAGATTTAAAAAAAAAATTGTGTAAAAAAAAAAATAAAGTCTACGTCATTTTAATCAACAAAAATGATGATTCAAACATTATTTTGGTATAAACAATTCATTGGGAAAGATAACAAAATCTATTATTAAAGTACCATATTATTAATCGAAAAGTGATATGCATTTTAGGGGCGTCTTTTCCGCGTCTACAAGTGTTCAGGGAACGCCTGAAATGTAAAATGCTCGCTCATTATTGTATATGGAGGTGTGTTATACAATTATAAGTCTGTATATTTAATTATTAGAAAACTTTTGCTGACTAACAGGAGGCTTTTTATTAGAGGGGTTTAAAAAACGCCCAACTTTGAACACCAGGAGATGCCATTGATGCATATAATACCTAATTTATATTTTAATTTATTTTTATAATTAAGCATAGAAGAATTGAACCAAGTAATAAGGAAGTATTGTAATCGTGTCAAATTTTCGGTATCGAGTTTTCACCGGAAATATCCGTTTTGAAGTTCTCTGAGTCCAAAAAAATGGTATATAGAAAATGTGTGTTGTATTTATGTGTATGTGTATGTATGCGAACAGCATAGCTTAAAACCGAAAAATCTTAGAAAATTCAAACTTGATATTCCGTTTAGGTATCACCATGGGGATCCGACAGTACGTCATCTGTCAAAATTCCTCAACCGGAAGTACAACTTTACTGAATAGATTTTTTGTACTTTTTTGCAAATTTCTCAAAAATGGTGCCAACCCCTTTCTTGAAACATGGTAATATAAACTACAGAAACAAAGAGCTACAACTTTTATATAAAACAATTCTCTGGGAAAATTTATTTAAGCGCGTTTTTGTGGAAGGGTGGTGTCACATAGGTTTCACTCTAAAGTGCTATTACAGTTTATTTAATACAATTCTATCATCTAAATAATATTAATAGATTTAAATATGTTGTTGAAATTCTGAGTTTGAAAAAATCGCATGATCGGAAGTGCGTTTTTACTAAGAATTATTTTTCAGTTTTCTGCTGTTTTCTCTAAAAGACTATTTTCTTTAAACTTGGAATATAAACTACACATATAAAAAGCTACAACTTTTCTTGGAAACATTTCTTCCGGTAAACTCATTTAAGGGGGCTTTCGGGGGAGGGGTGAGATTATGTTTTTATCTAATATGCTATCATAGTTGATTATACAATTCTACCATGTAGACAAAATTAATTAGAAATAAATAGATGGCCAAAATTCCAAGTTTCAAGAAAATTTAGTAAACCGGAAGTGCGTTTTTACTGAACAGATTTTTCAGTTTTTGCGATTTTCTCCATAAAAACATCGACGAATATCATTAAATGCGGTTTACTAACCATAAAATTTGTCAGTCACAATTTTGAAAACTCGAGTAAAAGAAAGTTGTGTGAGGATATCATGCCAGATTTTCCAACTTATCAAAAAAGGTTCTTGCCACCAATGCACTATATATTTGTTGTATTACGTATTCAATTACACTATTGTCATTATTACTAGACTATTATGATTGTTATTATTATTCTGTAGGGAATGATTAAACCCTACGCTATGCAAAGCACCACTGGGCTCTATAGTCACCCAAAAGAAAAACATCAATTCAGGGGTAGAACAAAAATCCAAACCCGGGTCTAACGCATCCAAGATTCACTCAAATTGAACATATCGGACCATAAACTCAAAGGGAAATACCTAAACTCTTCCAAAAGTCCTGAACCTAATTTCCTCACAAACCATGTGGTATGTCATATGGTGGAGAGGAGTGTTTCTTTTTCTGTTTCACAATTCACAAACTTCTCAAAAGGGAACTGGAATGAGCCCCATTAAGTGTCTTTTTAAACTACAATGCTCAGTAAGGGATCCGACCCTAATGACTGAGAGAAGTCCGTGAAAGACAAGCAACATTCCGATGAAAACTTTGAAATTTGAAACAACTGCCGTTACTACTCGCCTTTCGAAGGGGGATGAAGTTGTTCACATCCTAGATTGTTTTCACGTGCCTCCTGGATATCCAAATAAAAGAACAACATTAATCGCCAGCGTAGCCTATTTTATACTTGGCCGCGCGACGTAGAATGGCTAAATAGCCGAAGTCATGTCGTAGAGAAAAAAAAATCGTCGAATTTTCACCGGATATACACGTTTTGAAGTCTCCCAAGTCCGAAAAAATATTTTTGATAACTTGTCTGTGTACGTGTGTGTGTGTGTGGTCAGCATGACACAAAACAGAAAGTCGGAGAAATTGATATTTCCTGTAAGTTCTACCAGAAGAACTGGCAATAAGGTTTTGATCAAAATCGGTCAACCGGAAGTGAATGAATTTGGTAATAAAGTATTTTTATACCTTTCATTTGTAACATTTTTCCCGCAAAAAATGGGATGGGATTATACTTTCCTCTGAAATGCTATTTTAGTTTATTATATGAACTATATAATATTAATTTGAACCACATACGATTGCCAAAATTTCGAGTCAAAATCGGTCAACCGGAAGTGAATGAATTTGGTAATAAAGTATTTTTATACCTTTCATTTGTAACATTTTTCCCGCAAAAAATGGGATGGGATTATACTTTCCTCTGAAATGCTATTTTAGTTTATTATATGAACTATATAATATTAATTTGAACCACATACGATTGCCAAAATTTCGAGTCTGGAGAAAATCGGTTGACCGGTAATGCGACATTACTGAACAGTTTTTTTTAGTTTTTTTATTTTTTCTATTTTCTTTCCTTGTCAAGATATCCCCGAGGGGTTTCGTTACACTTCATATACTAACAATATACAAACAGTGACCTGTCACTTTTGTTTGCAACCTTTTTCCCAGCAACTTTTCATTTATAGGGAGTTGGGGAGGGCGAGGTTGTGCTCACAAAAAGTCATTTTATCATGTTTAGAGGATTCTCCTTTTGATATAATATAGAAGACAGCTAACAACTTAGTAAAAATTATAAATTTGTAACAAATTTTTCAATTTAGTAATCTTTAGTAAGAGATTTTTTTTATATATTTCTAGGCTTTCTAAATGAATGGTTTAAAAATCTAAAAGTAGTAACCCTCTAAATAAAAGTAATAAATCAAAAGCAAAAAAAATGGATAAATAAAAGTAATGAATGAACGTTTTTTTTTTTTATTATAAAATTAAAATTATTATTAGCTATTGAATTAATTTACCAGAAGAATTAGTAGGCGGGGCTAATTCTTTTGAATGTGTAGTGGGGAATAGACCGGCTACTAATACTTCGAAGTTTTTACCGTTCTCTAGATGTAATGGATCAAAAATATTATTAAGTTATTTGTGTGAAATTAATATTTCCAATATGAAAAACTATTTTACTAGTGATAGAATTCTTTATAGTCAAGTGAGTAGATATTTTTATTTCTTTGCTCAGACAATATATTATGTGAAATAAAAGAAAAAAACAAAAATTAACATTATTCTTTTACCTGGCATTGCCTCAGCGGCAGTCGACAGACCGCTCTGATCACTCTTACTCCTTTCTAATACGTTCATTATTGTATATTTATGTAAACACTAAAACTTGTTTGTCATACATTGTATGGCATTTTATTAAACATTAATAAAAATATATAAAGTTCTGGAATGCAAAACAGCACGTCCTTCACACTATACTGGTAGTAGTATAATAGCTTTTAACGCTAGCCTAATGAGCAGGCGCACTACACACATCCTCTTTTGTTATTGAACTGTTTCTATACAACATTGCAGTAGTAATCAATGACAAAGCAGACTAAGTTAAGGGTAGAAGTAACATTGCATCTGTTTTACACCTTTATCGCATTATCAAAACTTCAGTTAGAGATAAATAATAGTGATAATTCCTGTTTTATAACGCCCACAAATTCAATAAAAATAAAAAAATAACATTTTCAAATAAAGCTGCCATGCCAATGGTGTTGGAAATACAAATTATTTTTGCTCTGAATTCACATAAGTGATTTAATGTTATTATTATTATTTTTTTTATTAGCGTTTAAAATATGTAGGACAAACAAAATTATTTGCATACCTTACACAATTTACCTTAAAACACAAAATATGCTGCTCCAGTTTAAGTATTTATTTTTCTTTAAAATATATAAATATTGACTAATTCAGGGTTAAAACTTACTTGTTTTCAATTTAAGCAACTGATTAAAAGTATTAATAGTTTAATTTAGGTATTCTAATTCAAAAATTTGACTTGAATACCTGTACTTTGGGCCAGAAACCCCAGTTTTATCACAGTAAATAATGTGCCTCCCAGTATACACTCTGGAATCAGACTTGCATTATTAAATAATGAGATGACAGAGCCCTTTCGTGGAAAACCATTCGACAGGGAAAGCAAAATAAGGTAAGGAATTATGTTTATTAACATCTCTAATCCTCACTGGACATCAAAAGACAACATTAAGAAGATGGTGGGTAAAAATATTGACAAGATCTTTGTAAAAGATAAGACTTCCTACAGTGTAGATGAAGTTCCCAGGACGCAAATAGAGGAAGGTGGTGCCCAGGAGGTAAGAGTGGCTTGGTGTCAAAGATAACTAAAATTTCACATTCAGCACATCGCATGGCACTTGAAAAATGGTTGGTTATATTTCGTACAAGATGGATCTGCTACAAGACCGAAACCGTTGAAAGTATTCTATTATAAGAGTTTCCTCTAATCGTAGATCAAGATCTGCAAGAATTGAAATCATTTAACATGTTTAATACCTAACATCCAAGGCCGAAAACCAAAAGACCAAACACCTCTTGGGTGGAAATCTGATGAATTCTCCTCTTTCTTGTTGTAATGGTCTTATGTGCTGACGGAAGGAATTCGCAATGAGCCGTACGGTAGGAAATTTATAGGTTCATCGGAGGGAATGAGTTCAGAGTAGGAAAGAATAGGCCTATTCCTTACAGAGTAGTCCCTCAATCACCTTTCGACAACTCGGATAGGCTTATTCTAAGTCCTGCTTGATTCTTCAGCGGCTCTTTCTAGCAGAAAAGATGCGTTTTCCTCTCTTAATGAACTCTAAAAACAAAACTCTATTATATAAGAATGGAATGGAAGGGAAATTTATAGTGTGATTTAAAAGAAGTTTAATTACATTAACAGGATTAAGATTAGAACAATTCTTTGCAGAATATAGTGTGGCCATAATGCCATACCATGTGCATCTTTCAGCGATTTTTTTTTTAAGTATATTAATGGCACTATTATGAAGAAATTTTGGACACTACGTCCAAAAGAGGTCTCTTAACCTCATATTGTGCCATTATGAGACCTCCTTTCCAAGCCAATTTCTTTAAGAGAAGGTTCTGGGGAGAATATCTCCTTCTACTACTTGATGGTACCCAGGCTTCTCTGGATGATAGCACTCAGTCCATCAATAGGTGTATGGAAAGTCTTCTCAATCTCTCCACAGAAGCTGCAGCTGTCTAGACCTAGCTTCCTCAGATGCCACCTGAGGAATAGTTCTTGAGAAAATCTGTTAGCATGCGAAGCTTATTTTTACTCAGTGTCTCAAACCTTCCAGCAATAGTTATCCAGCCAGATAAGTCTTGAAATGCCTCATTCTTTACTAAGTTTTACAGAAGACTCCCTCCTGGTCACTTATCACTTAAAAGGATTATTGTGCCTTTCCTTATTCATTACTTTCTATTTCAATATGCCCTTGTCTTTTTAAGGAACTTGCTTTATGCAAAATCAATAAATTTTGATATTTCAATATCTTGTGATAATATATAGTTAGATACTGTGAGAGTTAGCAAGCAAGCCTACCCACGGGTCTTTGTGGGACCCACAAATTAAGAGTAACATCTTGTCCGATCGGTTTAATTAGGCTTAGGTTTAAAGAAAGGCTTATGGGTAAAGCTTAAAGGTCAATTTCTTCAAAGAGGCGAAATCTCAGCCAAACAAGCCTCTCAAACTGACCCACCACATGCAATGCTGATTCTTCTTCTTCTTCCTGACAAAACCTGCATAGGCTATCCGTTGTCAGCCATATGCGGTGATGTGTTTCTCCAAGTATACAATGGCTAATGAGAAGGGCTATAGTCATCCATATGGCCGACTATCTTGATGCAGTTGTGCGGAAAGCCAGGGCGGAAGCTATTATACTTTTACGCCTGATCCTATCATAATACAATATTTAATAATAAAACGTATTAAAACATGTTAGAATATTGTTTCATTAATGTTGAATTTTCTTCTAAGAATTCTTACTAAATATATTCGATAAACTTATAACTAAGGTTACGTATTTAATGTGTGTCTTATCTTGCCTGTGTATACTTGGTTTATTAACCAACCTAGTTGCTGTTTATTTACTTATAATTTGTTTACATGCAATTTTTTTCCACTATTTATTTTCATATTTATTTTTATTGAACTTGAACATTACGCAGATAGAGCTAAATTAATATAACAAGAATGTCTTATCTTTGTCCAATAAATGTATATATTTTTGGCCAATAATCCTAAATTTTCTAATATAATAAATTTATTGATAAGATATTTAAAAATTGTTGTTTACAATGGACATCAAAGAAATATAAATATTAAAAGAGAAAGATAAAAAAAAAAATTAAGCATTAATATTTTTTTAATGTGAAATCTATCTAAACTTCCAAAATATAGTCTAGACTCAAAAATATTTTATAATAGATGATCCATACAATACTTTGATGTATGTTTACTAATTTCACTACATTAAATGACTTCAAAGAAACAGAACGGTAAGTTTACTAGACTGAAAAGATGTAACGAGATCCAATGTGATAATATAATAACAGGTTTGAAGGTTACAATCAGAATCAACTGACAATGCTCCATATCCAAGGAGAGATACAATATCATCTTTAGGTTAGCCTTTGGATAAATAATAAATGTTAACTTAATAAAATTACACACTCATACAAAAAGTCAATTTCTCAATTATGCCTTGCCTAATTTAATAATTATATGGTAACTATTTATTTATTTTATACATTTGTTTTTTTAGAGACTTACATGGCATAAAAGAATAAGAACAAGAGCAGCAAGATTCCCTTATCTCTGCCAGAATGGAGAATTAAAAAAAAAAGAAGAGGATGCAGGGGCTTAAATAAAGATCGAAAATAGAGACTATGTTAAATTTGAAAAAAACAGGGCTGGTTTTTCCATCAATGTATTGGCAATTTGAGGCATTTGGGAGAGTCAAATGTTGATATCAACATCAATATGTTGGGTTTTTCCAGCCTAGAAAACAAAACAAAAATCTGGTTATAATAAAAAAAAATAAAATCCAGTTTTCATCGGAAATAAACTTTTTGAGGTCCCCTGAGTCCAGGAAAATTGATTTTTTTAGAAATTGGTCTTGCGTTTTCTGCATAACAAAAAATGGAAATTTGCAAGTTATATTTCAATTAAGGGTGCCAGTATAGTGTGCGCTCTACCAGTCCTAATGATATCTACTGTATAAAATATGTTGTGCCCTACTCGTATAACCCGAACTAGTGTAAGGCATTCACTCATCTTTTTTACTGGGCGCTCCGCCCTCCGTTGACCAAAAAAAAAAACCCTTAGCCGGTCAAACTCGAAAATAAGTGGATCACTGTTCTATTTTCGCGCGCTTACTGTCATGAAGGATAAGCATAAATAAAGTTCAACCGTGATAATAAATGTTGAATATGTGGATGGGTTCGCAATGCTAGATAAAATCTGGTATTTTAACCGTCGTAGCATGCATATTTTAACCGTGATATGCATGCTATGACGAATATAATACCAGATGTGATATGTTTTGAAAAGATTAGATTTTATTTTAATTTTTGTGGATAGTGCATACTAAACCAGAATCATGAAAGTAGATTGCGTAGTACACGAGAATCATGACGGTAGAGCGCACACTATACCAGCATCCATTTCAGTTCTACTAACGAAAGCAACATCAAGGTTTTGGTTAAAATCGGTTGACAGGAAGTACTATTTTACTGAATGGATTATTTAGTTATTTTCACAACTTTCGTTTATAGACTTTCCTTAAACTTAGTATAACAACTAAAGAGCTACAAATGTTGATTTGAATTCCTTGAAAATTCTTTTTAGGAGAATTTTGGAGGATGGGCAACTTCAGGCTTTCCTATAAATTGGCATTTCCGAAACATTTAAAATATTTTTCAAGGTAAGTAGATTTATGGGAGGTCTTGGGGAAGCTGGTAGCTTTACTTAATTACTCATTTTTAGTTTAATTTCTCCTTACATATAATTATTGAAGGCAAATTAAATTCATTAAAAAGGCCAATTTTGTTGGAAACGTCAATTATAAGTATGTAACTTTCAGTAAGAAAAAATAAAATCGTTTCATAATAAACAATTAGATGATAACCTTTTTTACCTAATAATAATTAGATTATTTGGAAGTGTTAATAACAAGTCTATATTAGATTGCACCAGATACATGGCCGAATTGACCATAGTAAGACAGTTAATCGGCCTTGACACTGGATAACATCTATCTTGTTTGCCAATTCTAACGGTTGTCGGCAATTTTAATTTTTGCTAAACACACTACTGCATAAAATGTGGGTCGTAATGAATGAGGGTGGGGTACTGGAAAAAATTAAATAAATTAATAGCTATTTATAAATTATGACAAAGTGAACTAAAAATTTCGTTTAAGATTTCCTTAGATATTTTAAGGTATATATATATATATGTATACGAGGTGTGTAAATTAAGTAATGAAACTGATTTTTTATCTTTTTTTTATTCAAATAAAATTACAATTCAACATTGTCCCCTTCAAAGTAACTACCTTGGGAAGCCACACAACGCTGAAGACGGTTCTTCCATTCGTCATAGCAGTGCTGGAACTCGGATACTGGAATAGACTTCAGTTGGTCGGTTACGGCTGTTTGAATATTCTCCAATGTTCCAAAATGACGTCCCTTGAGGTGATTTTTCAATTTGGGGAACAAAAAAAAGTCACATGGACTCAAGTCGGGTGAATAAGGAGGCTGAGGAGCCACAGGAATGTTATTACTGGCCAAATACTATTTTTCTACCACTATTTTTCGGAACCATTTTTGCACAAATTTTTCTCATCCCCAATTCATTAGTCAAAATTTGATGAACGGTTGTGTGAGTCAAATTCAACTCTTCGCCGATCATTCGGACTGTCAAACGACGATCTGAACGCACGAGATCGCGGATTCTGCCAACATTTTCGTCGGTTCTTGAAGATGAAGGCCTTCCGCTGCGAGGCTCGTCTTCAATTGATTCCCTTCCTTCTGCAAACGACTTAAACCACCTAAAAACCTGTGCTCTCGACAAAACATTGTCTCCATAGGCCTGGCACAGTTTTTCAAACGTTTCCGTTGCACTGTGCCCAAGTCTGAAGCAAAACCTGATAGCACAACGTTGCTCGTAATTGATGTCACTCATTTTTAAAACGCACTGAAAAAACCTTGCTCACAAAAAAAGTCACTACGGACAGTGCAACAACTCTAGCATTTTCAAATTTGCACTGGACGTGTATCAGATGTTTACTTGCCCTACCACGCATGCGCCGCGTCGCCAGTGTTGCCAGATCGAACACTAGAAAATCAGTTTCATTACTTAATTTACACACCTCGTATGTGGCTCAGTAAACAAGTGTCATCTGAATAACTCTAGTTACAAATTGGAAAGAATAAACCATGTTATTTACATGGCTTATTAGGGTTATTACACTGTGATTTATTAGGTGTCTTTTATTTATTTGATTAATAAAACTGGATGGTTTAATGTTCATTTCTTTCTTTTTGAATTTTTAGTACAAATTTAAGAGTAAAAATCTGAATGTTGACACTCACATGATATATAAAATTCTCTTCTTAACAATGGTTTATAAAATACTCCAAAAATTTAAACACCTATTTTGTAAAATCGCACTTCCCGTTTACCGATTTTCTTCAAATTTGGAATTCTAGCAATGTTTCTAGAATATAACCTTCTGGCGCAACAGCCCATGAAGGGCCAAGTCTTGCCAGACGGTGATTTGAATAAGGGGTTGTGTGGTAAGCACGCCGCAGTTCCGACGCCGTTTAGTTTCGGCTTTCGCTACCTAGGGCGCTACCAATTGTAGCTTCCCACTTTTTATCACGATCACCGACAACACTGACTTTGCCCTCACGGGAAGTGAACCCTGAATTCTCGCACGAAAGCCGAGAGCGCTAGCCAGTAGGTTTCTAGAATATATTAATATTATATAGTGGCAGTACCAATTGCTGGTACCAACTTTTGGTGGCCACAAAAAGAAGCAGGCTATCACGGAAAATATCTGTGATCTATAAACACTTCATTGACTAAGATAAAATTTATTAAAGTAATGTATAATTAATCTAAATTAAACAATATTATTATGCTAATATCATTACATTAAGGTACATTTTAATTTACTTCCATAATTATACAAATAAGAATTGACCCACTGAGCTGCAATTAAAGAAAAATAAATTCAATTTTAAACTAGTTATAAAAAACGTTCGCCATCATTATACTATATTATAATTATTGTTGTATTTTATAAACATTCACTCTATTATCAGTATTATAACAAAAATGTTATAAACATTACAAAAGAAATAAAATGCATGTGATAAAATATAACATAACGAATGGAAATGTCATATCATTGAATTTACGTATTTTATTGTTCATTTAAATATTTTTGCCTCTTAATTTTAATTTTTTTGTCTTCGTGAAACTACTTGTTTTGTCGCTTCATTATTATTAAATATGTCGTACATAATACCTATGTTTGAAGGGAATAACTAAATGGTTAGCGTACTGGACTCCCATGCGGAGGACCCGGGTTCGAGTCCAGCTGTGTTACCCTTGGATTTTTTTTCTTCCTAGGAGCCTCTACAGCTTAATGTCTGGTGATGGACAGTGTTGTTCTGTAACGAGAGAACACTGTCCGGAGGACCGCAGTGCTCCTTAATGTGTTGATGCGCCTTAAATTAAAAAAAAAAAAAAAATACCTATTTTGTCTGGCCAACAAATGCCACCCATAGTAAAGTACCCGATCTAATTTGGTACGTGGACGTTAGGCTCGCCTAAAAAAAATAGACAATACTTTATTTTTTTACTTTTACTATCTTACTTGAAGTATTTTGCCAGAAATATTGTTTTTGGAGGGGGGGAGTTCCGTTGTAGCATCAAACATTATGCTTTCTCCCAAAGTACCACTTCAATACAATGCGTCCGTCTATCATCACCTAGAATAACTCGACTTTTACAAAATAGGGTTTTTGAAAATTAACCATATTCTTAAAACTTGGAATGCTAATTGTTGCACAGTTGTAGATTTATTACTTTTATTTCAACAATTTTTTCCAGGAGAAGAATTTGTGGCCCTAGATTTCAGTATTTTTGCACTGTTACAAACAACGTAATAGCATTCAAGTACCTCCATACCATTATATTTTTGTTAAGTGCTACTAAACTTTTGTGAAAAAATTGCAAATTTGAAGTAACTTTGTAATTTCAAGCTAGAGGATCATTAAATTGATTGAATACGTATTGTTTAATTAAACCATTATTGTTTAAAAATATTACCCTGAATTTGAGAAAATTGATAAATAAATTGATTTATGGATCTAGATATTTCCAATAGTAGAAGGTGATTTGAAGGTGAAATACATAGTATTGTGCTACAAAAAAAAAAATTAAAGTGGTTTGACCTTGCAAATAATATTGCACAAAGGAAACAGCTTTCAATAATGAACCGGGGAAAACAATATGTTTTTCATTTATGATGAGTCATTTTAATTGATTAAATAAATTGCGCAAAACAAAATAATATTTAAAGAAAATAAAACAAATTCTTTAATTTACTAGCTATTGTTTGATTTTTACATTAAATAAGAATATTTTTTTTTTATTTATTTACATTTTTGCATTATTATTACAATGGTTATATAAATAAGTAAGTTTGGAGTATTAGTAAACTGGCCAAAATTGCAACAAATCCATCCTGATAAAATTTTGAGGTTTCTGTCCCCACAAGTCTTCTGTTTTAAGTCTAAGATAATCTATCTTTCTAGTAGTATCTTTTAGTTCCAATGTTTGTTAGTGTTGACTTGAATTTAATCTTGCCTAATTTAGATTTTATTAGTAAGTAGTTATTAAGCGTCAGGACCTAGAGATAGGTTCCCTCGATTAGGATAATTATTAAATAAATATTAAAAAACTGGTTTCTTAAAACTTCAAATATTACCCATTCGCTCAGGGGGACAATACCTACCCATGGCAGGTATTAGAAGTGAATAGAGTATAATCCACAAGACAGTACCTATCACATTGAACAATCCCACTTAACAATTTATTTTAATGCCACAAATCCTGCAAATCCACTAAAATAATTCTGTAAAATGTACGTTTATATCTGTGTAGTTAGTACTTATTCCGAGTTTAAAGAAAATCGTTAACAGTCTTTTCCGAGAAAAGTATAACTTCGAAAAGCTACACTGTAAAGGTACGTATCCACCAAAGGAACTATGAGGAACTTTTTGAATGCCATGTATTGCCACTTGTTTCATAATAATGGAGTTTGAGGCAACACAAGGAAACTTTCTGTATCCGCCAAAGTAACTAATCTTAGCAACATTTACGTTTTGTTTCTAGTTTATTTGTTTCTGGAAACACAATGGCTCCACCAAAGCAACATCCAATATAAATGTAATCATTTTTTATATGAACGATAACGTTTTCTCACTCTGAAAAACTTGGCTGTCATGTTTTTAATCTTTCTCTTCACTTCTCCTTCTTTCGCGCCAGGTTAATCCACACAGCACAGACCATGCATCATGCTTCGCATTTCTGCACTTGTATTTTATATCACTGGGGTTCCACAAGGTTCTGTATGTTTCGAGTTTAATTTAATTACTTTGTCGTTGCTCCATTTGTGAATCGCTGGCGGTATAATTATTTAATTTTAAAAAGATTCAATAAATACATAAGCAGTTGTCTCCACGTGCACTACAACTAAACCGAAACAAACAGCAACTCTAATGTCTCCACTGCTGCAACAAAAAGTTCCCAATCCGATTGTTGCCGAGTGTTTCCAATGTCTTCTTTGATGTTTACCACTTCGAACGGAAACACGAAACACAAAGCAACTTTTCATTTTGTTTACTGCAACAACAAACAACCTCCCAGTGGAACATTTTACGAAACATTCAACAGAAACATAAATGTTCCTCATTGCTCCTTTGGTGGATATATATCTTAAAGTCGCACTTCCAATTGACAGATTTTCTTCAAATTTGGGATTCTAGCAATATTTCTAATGTATATTAATAATATTAGGATCTCATTCTACCATTTATCGCGAGATGCTTTTGAAGGTTCCTGTTACAGGTTTTTCTTCTGATAGAATATTGAAGACTTTTGTTTTCGAGCATTCTTACAGTGTCAGGTTACTCTCTAGGGAAGATTGGTCAAGTTTGGGTCCGTCTGGCGTGATACCTGATAATTACTTCCGGTGTTACATGGACGGTTCCAGAATGGATGGTAGGTCTGGAGCTGCGGTCTATTTTGAGATCATTTGGCAGTATCTCTTGACCAGTGAATGGAGACCACACTCTTCCAGACTGAGGTTTATGCTATTCTTTGTTGTGTCTTGGATGAGAGGGTACGTAACACTAACTTGAAAGGTGTTTGTATCTGCTCGGACAGCCAGGCTGCGCTGAAGGCGCTGAGTTCATGTGTCTTCACTTCCAGGTTGGTGTTAGAATGTTCTAAAAGGCTGGAAGAGCTTTCTTCTCTAAAGGATATGCTTCTGGTCTGGGTGCCAGGTCACATGGGGATTTTTGGAAATGAAGAGGTGGATAGGTTTGCCAAATTAGGCGCCTCTCTTCCTTTCATTGGTCCCGAGACTGCTGTTGGCGTGTCTTCTGGCAAGTGTCAGGCTTCCAGTCATGGACAGCTTCACAGCATTCATCCTTATGGATGAGCTCAGTTGGTTTTCGGCAGTCCAAAATGCTCATCGGGGGTCCGGACAAGGCCGTTAGTGAGACGTTGCTGTGTTTTTCACGGAGCGCTCTCAGGCATCTGGTTGGATCTCTTACTGGAGCAGATTGTGGTTTAAGGAGACATCTCTACATAATGGGGCTCATGCCGGATCCATTTTGTAGAGTCTGTGAGACAGAGGAGGAAACACCCATCCATCCTTATGACTGATTGCCTGGGTTGTGAGGAAATAAGGTTTTTAGGACCTTTGGTCGGAATAGGATGTCTGTGGAAGAGCTTAGGCTATTTCCGCTTGAGGTTATTGTCCGATTTATTCGGACTGCTGCGGTGAATCTTAGATGGATTAGATCCGGGTCTGGATTTTTGTTCTAGACCCGGTTTGTTGCTGTTTTTCTTGGGGTAGCTATATAGGCCCAGTGAGGCTTTGGATAGCGTAGGTTTTCCCTCCCCACAGACAAATCATAATAACAATAATAATAATATTATTATTATTATTAAGTGTGGAACCATAAATTATACTGAAGTATACTTTACAGTAAAAGCTTAAAATTACTATTCCTCAGAAACCCTTCGAAAAGTTAAATTATCCTTAGAAAATATTTCAAATTTAAAATATTTGTGTGTGTATAGATAGTATATGAAGTTGAAAAAAGAAAATCGTTGAAACATTTTTTCGAGAAAATAACGAAGAACTGAAAAAAAATAAATAGTAAAGTCGCATTCTAGGTGATGGATTTTGAACGAACCTTCCTTTTCAGATGCGGTGATAGTATGTACTTAAATGGAATTCCAATCTAGGGTTTACGTTTCTGAAATATTTTGTCCACATACATGCACACAGATTATTCGTTGATAACATTTTTTTCTTACTTTGATACGAAAACTTTATTTCGTAGTGACGACAACTATTTCCAGCGAAAACTCTATTTCGAAATTTGACACTATCGCATTAATTCTTTTTATATAGTAATAGAAAGTAAAAAGTGTTGGTGTAAGCATAGCTCTAAAGAACGCCAGCTCAGATTCTTCTTCGGCTGCTGAGAATTCATCCTATTCATAACTTAAAGTACTTTTTTTTTTTGTTTGTTTTCTACTGAGGGAATGAATGAGTTTGTTTATTAATACTTAAGAATAAAGAGATTTTTAATTATACAAAAGACCCTACTGAAGTCTAAGAATGCATCAAAATAAAGTTACTGTTGGGAACTCTTTCTTTTGCAAACCTGAAGTGAATAACATATATACAGATAAATGTTATAAATAAAATGAATTAATAGAGAATTTGTTTCCATTTTAATATCACAGAGAGCGCCATGCTAAAATGTTTTACAAGTGAAAGACTAGTGAGTGAATTTGGAACTAAAAGCAAGAAGCATTATGTTCGTGGTTTCCAGTATTTATTTATTTATTTAACGGATTATAAATCCTTTGTATTGTCTTAGTTTCAGCTATCAACATCAACAAGTACTTAGCACGCTTAAAAATGCCATAGAGATCTAGAAGTAAGATACATTAAAGGAAAATGCAGTAACAATGAGTATTATGCATTTTTTATAAGAAAATGTATAATAAAGTTATGTACTTAAAAATTTAAATAGTAGTATAAATATAAATCTATAAAGAATATTTGAATATAAAATATACTTAAAATCTAAGAAATATTAAATATATATAGAAAAAAGTATATTTATATATAATCTATTAATCCAGATAGTATAAATCAGTCAAGGAAGAGTTTACCTTGCATTTGGAATTGACTAATCTTTAAGTTAATTATATTTATTGAGAAATAATAAAATAACAAAATTAAAAAAAAATCAACCTTTATGAGAGAGTACCTCAAATAAACCATAGTAAAGTAAACCATAAAGTAAATTAAGTAAAAGTTCAGTAATAAAAAACATAATCATACCTGAAATATTAAGATAACAAATAAAAAATAACAGTTATTTACAAATATTTGTTGGTAAATATTTCCTATTTACAGAGAAAAGGTACGGTGCGAGGGATTTAGTTTATGGAATTTTGGAATTGAAGGGTAGAAGAAAATCGGTAACTGCATTTTTTTAAACTGGATTCTGGAGAGAAGAAAAATATCTAAGTACGGAACTAAGTTCATTCAGTAATCTTACTTATCGGTGTATTGATGAATTGTAGGAGGAGAGTGATTTCTATAAAATTTTATGAAGAAAAGATTGTGGTGCCTAACCTTTTTGACAGGGACTTTAGAAGGTTTCTGAGGATAGAAACTCTGAACTGGTCTATTAGGGTATGGATATATAATGGATGTGTTAGGTGGAAAGAATTTAGGTCTGGTTGATGATAGAAGAAAAAGACTTGGAGCAACCAAAGAGATGAGGCTCTGTAAAGAGAACAGATAAAAAACCCAAAACCACTCTCTCGGACTGGAGTGGGAGAAACTGTATAAATATAGCGACGGACGGTCCATAAACATGGTTGAAATCAGTTCAGTACACCCAATCGCTATGAGTCATTCTCATTCCACTCTACCTTAAACATTCCTCTATTGTAAAGTCCAGGCAGTCTGTGTCTATTTATTAATATATTAGTTAACTAAGTCTTCTTCTTATACCATCAACCAGACCTAAATTCTCTCCACCTAACAAATCCACTATATATTTTTATTTTTTAAACAGTGGTTAACTAATATATTAATAAATAGACACAGACTGCCTGGATTTTACAATAGAGGAATGTTTAAGGTAGAGTGGTATGAGAATGACACGTAGCGATTGGATGTACTGAAGTGATTTCAACCGTGTTTATGGACTGTCCGTCGCTATATTTATACAGTTTCTCCCACTCCAGTCCGAGAGAGTGGTTTTAGGTTTGATTCTCTTCTCTTTGTTGAGCTTCTCTTTGGTTGCTGTTACAGATACATGGTACAATATTTATTGCAATGTCTATAATCTTGGTTTCATTTTTTTTAAATCTTATTTATGTTTTAATATGGAAAATATGATCTAAGCTACATATTAAATTAAGCGAAGTTTACATATTAAATAAATACTTCTCAACATGTAAGGAGAAATGAATCACTATTCTTTACTAAGTGATTGCAAATAAAATCTAGTTTTACAACATTTTCATTGCTGAAATTCCCTTAATTCAATTCATAAATCATCTTCAGCTTTAGAACATTTTAATAAATGTTAGAAATATCTAATATTATATACTCGAAATGGGACCATACATTACAATGAAGTGATAGTTTAGAATAAGCCCAACTTACTGTTTCACCAAGAATAAATTGTCTGGAGAAAATATTTCATTTAAATGATATAGGATTATAAAATATTGTAATTATATTATAGGATTATATATTAACACATACCACGTGTACTAAAAAAAAAGTAAGTTGTATAAGTTTACAATTTTAGTTGTATAAGTAAACAAACATGGCGTTTTTATAATACACTAAATAATTTTAATTTTTTCTTCAACAAACTCAGTATGTTACTGTGACAGAGATCAGTCCCCCAGAATCATCGAAATAATTTTTTTCATAAAATTAATTAAATTTAATTTAATTTAAATTAAAAATGATTGGCCAATTTATGGACAGTGAATGAACAACGTGGTTAAAGAAAATCATTGAAAAATCAATGTTTTTAAGAAAATTTTGGAAAATTGAAAGAAACATTTCCAGTAAAATCGCACTTCCGTTTCACTGATTTTCCCAGAAATTTCGGGGAAATTATTTGTTCATTTATTTATTCATTTTTGTTTTCTTTTTTAACAATTTTATGTTCTTGTACTGTTGAATGTAATTTCTTACTGCCTTTAAGAAGAAAGTATTCAAATTTTCTATGATATCAAGTTTTCACCGGAAATATATTATGTATTG
Organism: Triatoma infestans; assembly: GCA_011037195.1. Classification (NCBI taxonomy): domain Eukaryota; kingdom Metazoa; phylum Arthropoda; class Insecta; order Hemiptera; family Reduviidae; genus Triatoma; species Triatoma infestans. The sequence goes on along the minus strand of JAAEAF010000121.1, from coordinate 274,567 downwards.
AGTTCTCCTGAGCGCGAAAAAGTAGTTTTTAGAAATTGGTCTTTTGTGTGTGTGTTGTGTGTCTTTCTCTCTATCTCTCTCTTGTTCTCACTCTTTCACTCTCTCTCTCTATCCGCCCTGTTTGGTGACATAACTCAAAAACGGAAATTGTAGAAAGTTTAAACTTGATATTTCTTTCAAGTTCTACAAAGAGGTCCCAATAATGAAATATTGATAAAAAAAATCTAGTGTGAAACACTCACACAACTTTCTCTTACTTCAGTTCTCAAAATTATAATTGACAAATTTTATAGTAGTGTATACCAAATTTAACGAAATTTTTCGAAAACTGAAAAAACTGTCCATTAAAAGCGCACTTCCGGTTTACTAATTTTCTTGAAACTCGGAATTTTATCAATCTATTCATTTCTAATTAATTTTGTTTGGATGATAGAATTGTATAAATCAACTATGATAGCACTTTAGAGGAAGCTGTAACCACCCCCTCCTCTAAAAGTGCCCTTAAATGAATTTTCCCACAGAAATGTTTCAAATAGAAGTTGTAGCTCTTTGTATGTGTAGTTGATGTACCAAGTTTGAAGAAAATCGTCGGAGCCATTTTTGAGAAAATCGCAAAAACGTAAAAAAAACTAACAAGTAAAGTGGTACTTCTGGTTGGGGAATTTTGAAAGATGACCCACTGTCGGTTCCCATGGTGATAACTAAATGGAATATCAAGTTCGAACTTGCTACGATTTTTCGTTTTTGAGATATGTTGTCCACACACACACACACATACACACACACCACATACACAGACCATTTGCTAAAAACCACTTTTTTGGACTCAGGAGACCGCAAAACGGATACTTCCGATGAAAACTCAATAACGAAAATTTGACACGATTACAATACTTCCTCTTACTTAAGAGTAAGAGAAAGTAAAAATCAGTCAACCGGAACTACCACTTTACTAAATGGACTTTTTTATTTTTGAGATTTTCTCGAATACGACTTCAACGATTTTCATTAAAACCATATATATTAAAGACCGGAAGAGTGACTTTACTTAACGATACATCCTGGTTTTTTTTTAATTGTTTCGATCAAGTTACCAATGAGTTCCTTTAAATTTGGAATACTAACTTATATGAATATATTCATATTGCTTCAAATAAGTGGCATATTTGAGGAAAAATTCTGCCCCGAGAATCCCCCCAAAACTCAATATATCCTAGAAAAACTTTTCAAATAAAAAAAAATCTGGTGTGAAACACTCACACAACTTTCTCTTACTCCTGTTCTCAAAATTATAATTGACAAATGCTATAGTTAGTGTACCAAATATAACGAACTACGTCGAAAACTGAAAAAGCTGTTCAGTACAAAGCGCACTTCCGGCTTACAATTTTCTTAAAACTTGGAATTTTGGCCATCTATTTATTTCTAATTAATTTTGTTTGGGTGATAGAATTGTATAATCAAATATGATACCACTTTGGGGAAGCTGCAACCCCACTCCCACCCCTAAAACTGCCTTTACATGAATTTTTCCAGAGAAATGTGTTAAATAAAAGATGTAGATCATTGCATTTTTATTTTATATAAGAAGTTTCAAGAAAATCGTCGGAGCCATTTTTGAGAAAATCGCGAAAAAATGAAAAAATCATTTAGTAAAGTGTCAAAATAAACGCACTTCCGGTTACCTGATTTTTTTTCAAACTCGGAATTTCAACAACATATTTAATTCTAATTAACATTATTTAGATGACAGAATTGTCTAATATACTGAAACAGCAGTTAAGATGAAAACCTAACCCCACCCCTCCTCCAGAAGTGCCCTTAAATGAATTTTCCTGGAGAAATGTTTCAAATAAAAGTTGTAGCTCTTTGTTGTGTAGTTGATATAACAAGTTTAAAGAAAATCTTCGGAGCCATTTTTGAAAAAATCGCAAAAACGTAAAAAAAACTAGTAAAGTGGTACTTCCGGTTGAGGAATATTGACACATAACGCACCGTTCAGATCCCATGGTGATACCTAAACGTAATATCAAGTTTGAACTTTCTACGATTTTTCGTTTTTGAGCTATGCTGTTCATACATACATACCACACACACACAAACACAGACCATTTGCTAAAAACCACTTTTTTGGACTCAGGGGACCTCAAAACGGATATTTCCGGTGAAAACTCAATATCGAAAAATTGACACGATTACAAGACTTCCTCTTACCAGGAGTAAGAGAAAGTAATTATAGGTATTTATGTATTTGATTTGTATACGAAGTTTAAAGCAATTCTTTGGAGCCAATTTTCGAAAAAATCGCCAGAAATAAAATAAAAAATAGATTTAGTAAAATCGCATTTCCGGTTGATGGATTTTGTTCAGAACCTCAGCTTCAGACGCTTTGAAGGAAGAACATTAAATTTAAGCTTCCCGCGATTTTCGTTTTTGAGATATTTTGTTCACATACACACCCACACATACAGAACTTACGCTAAAAACTTATTTTCGTATCGTTTTTTGACGGGTATAAGTACTTCCGCGATGTGGAAGAGAATCTCCAAGATCTGAACATACAACAGTGGAGAAGAAAAGCGACAGATAGCGAGGCTTGGGATCACGTACTGACGGAGGCCAAGGTCCTATAGGGGCCGTAGAACCACAGTTGAGTTGAGAGATGAAGTACTTCCAAGTGAAAACCGGATTTCAATAATGGGGACACAAAGTACTAGATGTCCTGCCTATTTTATATAAATTACTGGCTACCCAAGGGTGTCTAGGCAATACACCTACCAGGTCTCTTTTTGTAAATCTTCTAGCCTGGAGACACTCTTCCATGTCCCTCTACTGCATCTCCAGTTCCCTATTGCTTCTATTGTTTGATTTCCCTGTTGCTTGTGACAGCTACTGCAGCTTTCGGACAACAAAACGGTGATGAGGATCTCACCTCAGCCAACACGTCCGCCCACTCATTGCCCCTTTTTATATCCGTATGTCCAGGTACCCAGTAGAGCTCTACACTGTTCCTCCAAAGATCTTTACGGCCATACCCCTTAAGCCACAGATCTTCCTTTATTTAGCCCCTGTAGCCGCCAAGCTCCCAGGCGTTTTTTTTTTCTTTATCTGAACCAAGTAATCAGTACCTGAAGTTTTCTACCGCTTGTGCCTGAATCAGTCTACACATGCAACTATCTAATATTATTGTAACAGCAACCAAAGAGAAGCTCAGCAACCAAAGAGAGCAAGAGAAGCTCAACCACTCTCTCGGACTGGAGTGGGAGAAGCTATATAAATATAGCGACAGACAGTCCTTAGAAACACAGTTGAATTCAGTTTAATACATCCTATCGCCAGTGTCATTTTCATACCACTCTACCTTAAAACATTTCTCTATTGTAAAGTCCAGGCAGTCTGTGTCTCTTAATATAATAGTTAACCAGTGTTAACCAAGTCTTGTTCTTATATCATCAACCACACCTGAATTCTCTCCACCTAACACATCCATTATAATTGTGAATTTACTATTACAAATTTGTTTCATGTCCAAAGACAAAATATAGTTATAGACATTCAAATGTGATACAACTCTTTTGGAACAGGTTTCGAGAGTTCAACTAAGAAGTATAATCCAACATCATTAGAGCGTGTTACATATTGTAAAAAATAGATATTTATTTATATTTATATAATTGCGGCTTAGTTGGGGCATTTTGGAATGCTCATGTGGTTAGAATGTGGTGTTTATTTAAAAGGATATGCAATTTTCTTTTTTTGTAATTGTACTAAGAAAAAATAGCATAACAGGATAACAGCATTAAAATACGTAGTTTGTTGTGTAATGTTGTTGTGCCATATTCATATTAATGTATTAAGTAAAATAAGTTGTAAAAGTTTATGTATTCAGTAACATTATAAATATATAATAATTCTGAAAGCCAAACACTTTTTACTTTCTCTTACTGCAGCAAGAGGAACTATTGCAGTAATCGTGTCAAATTTTGGAAGTTGAATTTTCATCGGTTTGAAGTCTTTTGAGTTCGAAAAAGAAATATCGGGTGTCCCAAAATCGGGTGTGAATAACTTTTGATACAGAAACAGAAATAGTCCGTCCACTTCAATATGCGTGTGGCACGTACGATATCTAATCGGTATTCAACTTCCATCCACACTCGCCGTAACATGTGTTCATCAACAGTGGCAATGGCATCGGTGATTCTGCAGATCGTTGATATCATTGACCGGAGTGATAAACTTTGTCTTTAACGTAACCCCAGAGAAAAAAGTCTAAGCGTGTCATGTCAGGGGACCTAGGAGGCCAGGAAATGGGGCCACCTCTTCTACAGAAAATAACTTTAGTTTATCTAATGCTCCATCTCATAAAGTTATTTTCCCTCGTGTTTCAGATAACAGGAAACAAGAATTATTGAAACCAGATCTGACATTCAGACACAGAGAAACTTCAGGACACGATTTAACAAGAATCCACCTTCTCGACCATCAATAAGAAAGTGGTACAAGAACTTCATGGAGACAGGCGGTGTTGATGTAAAGCCTCATACTGCCCGGCCCGGAACGTGTGATGCAGACGTCGAACGCATACGTGTAGCTTTCCAGCGTTCACCACAGAAGTCGATTCGAAGGGCCTCACAGGAACTGCAAATCCCTCGCACAACAGTGCACAGGGTACTCCGAAAACGTCTTCAGTTGCACCCATATCGTCTGCAATTACTGCAGGCACTTGAGCCAAATGATAGACCAAAGCGCATGCAATTTGCTGTGGAAATTCTGACACGTGTGGAAGAGGATAACAATTTCCTTAATAATGTGGCTTTCTCCGATGAATCGACTTTTCATGTGTGTGGAAGAGTCAATACACACAATGTCCGCATCTGGGGGTCAGTAAACCCACATGCTTTGAGAGAAGTGGTGCGTGATAGCCCCAAATTAATGTGTGGTGTTGTGTCATGATTGATCGCATTATTGGACCATCTTTTTTGCAGAAAACACAGTTAATGGTACCAATTACCTTGACATGCTGCAGATGTATCTGATACCTCAATTAGCTGATCGACAACCAACAGTCTTTTTTCAGCAAGATGGTGCACCACCACATTGGGCTCTTAACGTGAGAGAGGTCCTGGACGTCCTTTCCGCAACGTTGGATTGGAAGAGGTGGCCCCATTTCCTGGCCTCCTAGGTCCCCTGACATGACACCCTTAAACTTTTTTCTCTGGGGTTACGTTAAAGACAAAGGTTATCGTACTCCTGTCAATGATATCAACGATCTGAAGAACAGAATCACCGATGCCATTGCCACAGTTGATGAACACATGTTACGGCGAGTGTGGATGGAAGTTGAATACCGATTAGATATCGTACGTGCCACAAGAGGTGCGCATATTGAAGTGGACTAAACAAGGAAAAAAACTTTATGAGATGGAGCATTAGATAAACTAAAGTTAGTTTCTGTACATCAATTACAATTCAAGTTATTGCGTTGTGAAGTTGTAAAGTACCTTTTGGGACACCCGATATTGTTAACGAACATTCTGTTTGTACGGTTTGTTTCTATGAACAAAATTACCTCAAAAATGAAAAAAATTCACGGGAAGCTAAAACTTGGATACCAGTCTAAGCACCACTACCAATAACGTTATAGTCAACATACATTAACAGAAAATGCAGCAAATTTACAGAATTTTTCGCCATTTCCTCGAAACTGACTCGGAAGATTTTCATTAAATTTCTTATTTCACTCAACACATATAGGCCTATCACTTTTATTTGAAACATATTTCTTGAAAAAATTATTATTTTTTTTTTTGAAAGATCGACAATTTCCTCTAAAGCTGCGGCGTCCGTCCAAATGTTTGGGTTATCTGGGCCACACTTAAAATAGTAACACTAACGATAGCTGATGAAAAAAGATAATTTTTCTGATATCCGGTGCTATATTATTCATAATTGTTAGCAAAGTCGTTTAGATTGTGTTAGATCAAAATTCCCATTTGCGATTACTGCAACAGGAAGTTTACTTATCTAAGTAATAAAAGTTCATTAATATTTCATCTGATACACTATTAAAGTAAATGTGGGCAGCTTAAAACTAGTGGGATAGCTCACATCGTATGTCAAAAATTTAAATAACTATCTACGCGGCAGACACCCAAGGCGAGATGGCGAACGTACGCCAAGAAATTCAATACAAAAAAAATGAACAATAAATGAGAATACAGAAAAGAGATGCAAAGAACAAGTTACGACTTACGTTGACAGTGGTGATGTTGAATGCGCAAGCGGCCAAGCTGAGGTGATAGGTGGACGATCGAGGAAGATATGGCGTGTACGTGTATGATGTATGTGTGTGTGGAGGAGTGAGTGTGGGCAGAGAAGTAAGGAGATAAGGGAGAGGGGGCGTAGAAGAAGAGAGATGAAAGTGTTTGACAGCGGCGTTGATTGCTGCTGTGTAATCGGCGAACAGTGGCGCAACAACCTGGGCGCGGTAGGTGGTAGCCTAGGTTGATCATGCGGAATGAAGATGTCCGGCGAAGGCGCGAATCAAATGACAGACAATTCAAAGGTACGTATAACCATTTGCAAGGCGAAATATATAAGTGTTAATCACAGAGATGCGCACCGGAACTCATCCTAGAAAAAGGAATGAAAGAGTATATGAGCTGAAGACGGAAGGGGCAAAAAAAATAGACAGCAAACATATGGCATGATGATGCAATAATGGAAGGGACAAAACAGTGAGAAAAGTGGTCGGGAAAGAAGAACTTAGTGGTTCTAGGAAGGCGCCCACACGCACGGGCGGGCGCACGCGCGTGGGGGAGTATGGTGCTTGATAAGGTCCAATATCCCGCCCGCCCTGAAGTCTCGGTTTCAGTGGTTACTGGGAGGGGAGCGGACAGAGTTTGGCGAGCGGGCGGCGGATAATGCAAACATTTTGATAACTCCATTAAATAGTAATGTTTTCTTGGTAAATAAAGTTCATCTAATAATTTGAATGCACAAGAAAATTATTAGTGAAATAAAATGTATAAGGAAATGATTAAAGCTCTCTGAGATGGAATGTTTAATATTAACTGGGAAGTTGCATTCACACTACTACTTATCTAAGGTCTAATGGTAACTATTGTCTTGATAATTATAATTAAGTCAGATACTTTTAAAACTTCTCCCCGTCAAATTGTTTATTTGCCTCAGCTGTCATCAACCTACCAATTTGCAAGCAACACCAATTTTTTGAAAAATAAATCTTGTATGAAACAGCCATACAATTTTCTCTTACTGCGCAATTATTAAAAGTTTAATTGACAAATGTTCTTCAAACATGGCATTTTTACTGAACATAAAGTTAGCCTTGGCATTGCAAATAAAAAACTAAGCTGGTGGGAGACGTACTTTTTATTTGTTGGTTCTTAGTTATCCTAAGAACCTCCTTTATCAGGAGCTACCTGAATATGACTTTCGGGCTCAATTGCAGCGCCTCACAGATTCTATAAAACTCCATAAAATACATACTTACTTATCCGGCTTTTCCCTTTTGGTTGAGTTGGCGTCAGTTCTCTCCACAGAATCTTATTTGCCCAATCCCCGGTCCAAAGACCTTGCGCAGCCATTTCCTCTTCTATTTCGGTCTCCCAGGTGTTTGCCAGTCGACTTCTTCTACTTCTTCGTCCAAGGGGGACTCATTGCCTAATCTGCTTTGGCCATTTGTCCTGGGGCATACAGAGTAAATGTTCATACCAACTTAATTTCTTCTTATTTGAACTTTCTACTACAGACTCTTGTTTGTCCATCTCCTCCCTTAAGGCTTCATTCCTTACTCTATCCATTAATTTTTCTTACACACTTCTAACAGAAATTCATCTTGACCATTCTACCATTCCCACCCTTGAATTTAACTTTATAGACATAGTTAAGTTAAATGCCATCATTAATGAAGTAAATAATCCTTGTTCTTATTTTCTTTTGAAAGGCTGTTGTTCCAGAGCTACGAATGAAGCATCTTGGTCTCTACACCATTCCAGCTCCCATTCTCTTCTATTTCCATTCTCACTATCGCCACCCCATACTGATCTTCATATCCCCATTTCTGGTACTGCTCATTTAACTTCCTTAGCATAAATTCCATGTCCTCTTTATATTGGGCCAGGACAATGTAATCGTCTGCGAAATACAAAGTACTAAGTTAGTTGGATCTATAAAATCCATATCTTCGGAAAAATGCTTCAAATAAAAAAAAAAAAAAAAAAAATAGACCTATCCACATGCAATTAGCATTCCAAGTTTACGATTCCAAGGTCGTAAAAAATCTTAAAGGACCCAGAAACCAAATCGTAAACTTGTAATCCCGATTAATTATTTTCTTCCAATTTCGAATATCTTGCGGAGCTTAAATGGACCAACGTAATTTTTATTAATTAATGCATCGTAAATAAATTCTATTACTACACTTTAGTGGAAAGCTTAATGTCGCAGCTCCTCGAAGACCATACAAAATTTTTTTTGAAAATTGTTTCATATAAAAATAATAAGGCTTACAGAGGAAAAGTGTGATGGATGCCAGAAATATAAAAATATATTTTATTTGAAATTATGAAGAAAATCTTAACATTCGCTGGCAAAAGGGACTATTCAGGTAGAAGACCACCATGACAGAAATAGTTCATTGAATTTGGTTAGCTTTGTCTTTTAGAGTTCACAGAACTTTGGTAGCTTTGTCTTTTCACCCTTTCTCACAGGGGAAGATTTGTACTAACAAGAGAAGGCATTCTTTCAGGACAGTCTGGACCAGACATCTAACCAGAACACTTCAGGAATCGCTCACTTAACTTTAATGCCAGTTTTAGAGTTTAGCATTTATTCCAGATAAACGATTGATTTATTAAGATATTGTAAAGTATTTAAATTCTTTTATAAATTAATATATTTATTTCATAAAACAGTGGTGATCTCTTATTATTCCTAATACTTCTCTCTTAAACTCACAAGTCCTTTACAAACCGCTCATGCCACAATCCACTACTACCACTACTACAACACGACACATAATATATTTTTATATTTCTGGCATCTATCACAAAAGTATTATCTTAATGTTAGCGCGCTCTACACGTACGTGGAAATTTCTTTCTAGGAGTAAGAAAGAAGCTCACTGTCCGGTGATGGACAGCGTTATCTGTAACGAGAGAATACTGTCAAACATTGATAAGGCTCCGGGTGACCATAGATGTTGACGCACCTTAACAAAACAAAACAAAAATCTGGTATGAGTGTATCACATGAGGTAGTGGGAGAATAAGTACCTACTTACTAATCTTGGCAAGTAGAGAAAAGATTATATTTTGGTCCAATAGAGCGTACCAAAAAACATTGAACCAACTACACATAACATTTGTAATTAACCGTCACAATTTCTACCACAACTGTCTACAAACAATTTCTAACACAAAATCTTTCAAATAAAAGTGATACAATTATATTTGTGCAGTTAGCATACCAAATTAAAAGGAAATCGTTATAGATGTTTTCTAAAAAATTAATAAAAAAAAACAACACAAAAACCTATTCTGCAAAATCGCACTTCCGTTTAACCTATTTTCTTCAGTGGTAGATTGTTGTAGGGGATTATTGCACTGCGACCCGGAAAGATCTAATGTACCCCCCGGAGCCTTCTCCTATACACAGCCGGCCTCCAAGCAGTGTTCTTTAGCTACAGACAATACTGCCCATCACCGGACATTGAGTTGTAGAGGCTCCTAGGAAGTGAAAATTTAAGAGCAGCATGCTGGATTCCAAGCTGGGATCTCCGTGTGGCTAGTCCGGCAACTGAGCTAATCCCTTCCTTCTCCCTTGGCTTTAGCCAATAACTAGGGACGGAGACCCTAATTTGTGTACTGTGTTTGACCCTGTCTGTACTGTGTATATAGTTAAAGTATATTGCGTACTGTTCTGGACGAAGTGCATGGATTACTGCAGGCTTTTCAGTGGTAGTTTGTAGCAAAGCATAACAACGTTACTACCCGCCTAGAACGCATCAAAAACATTATTTTTCTCGGTAAAATGATTCAAATAAAATAGATATTTATTTGTGCAGATCAGTACACAAATTTAAAAAAAAATCTTTAAAACTGTTTTCGAAACTCACTGAAAAGAACTGATAAATACCATTCAGTAATGTTGCACTTTCGGATGAATGGATTTTGTCCGAAACTTCGTGTCCTGATGCGGTTATGATAGTGCCTAAACGGAATATTAAAGTTTGAGTATCCTGCGACTTTACAGTTTTTGAGATAATCTGGTAAAACAAACACACACATAATAATAACACATCGGAAATAATTTGAGATGCGGTCTCTTGACTATGAAAAAAAAATGTATTGCGAATGATCTATTCATAAATATGTATGTGTGGAGCCAAATGGTTTGAGGGAGTATTTTTAATCACCTAGGGTGAAACTTCCCTATGTTTCTAGAGACGGATATTCGTCGTAGAACCTCATACAAGTCCAACTAGCGCGTCCTCGTCGCGGCTCTGGAAACATCTGCGCTCCACTTTTGTGGAAGCGTGGATGGCCAAGGTGGGCGAACGCAGAGGGTAGCCTTCAGGCTAGTTGGGAACTTAGCAATCCCACGAACCTCAGTTACAAATTACAGACTAACAAGTGCAGCGGTGCCCCGTCAGAAGTGTGAGTTGGTAGAAACTTTTCTGCCCTCTGTTTGGGTCGCCATAATTTACGTGCAGCCTGAATCTCTTGCAGCGAATTCTTTTGTTGCGGAGCCTCTTTGAGGGTTCATGCTGCATCACTTACACCTCAACGCCTTAACATTGTACATCTACACAATTACATTCCTAAACGCCAGTGGCACGTGCTGGTGCCTCCCACATGTTTGCCGTGTGCGGATACCTGTGTCGTGGGGAAGGGAAGTCCTGGTGGTTGGGACGCATATTCTCGCTGGAGGCAAGTTCCATCGGCGTGCTTGCAATCCAACACACCACTTTGGTTCCTGACTCCACTAAACAGGCGGCCAGAGCCTAACCCAGCTCTGGTCAATCGGCTAGCGTAAAGAACGCATGGTTGAGCTCCCGGGTATTTTGGGCCTTGGCTCACAATCCCTGGACGCTATATCTCTAGGGTATCTCAGGCGCTTCTCCAAAGCGTTCCAAACTGTGAGGCTCCGTGGAGGGTGGAGAGCTCTGGAGATGAATTTTTAATTTTATTTATTATATGCTTTTAACTTTAAATTCGTCAGCCGGGAGCACCTTAGAGGAGGGGCCACCAGTGGTGGGGGTAATTCCTCTGTACATCCAGAATCGGGTGACCAGGGCCTGGAAATGGGTGGGAATCTGGAAAAATATCCATAGGCAAGCAAGGTTTGCTTCTGGAGGAGAACTTGTCATGAGGAGCCGCGGAGGACTTGTCCCGCTGCGGCGATTTCTGAAACGTGGTCAAAGGAAAAAGGAGAGATATGTAAGGCAGGTATTTTTATTTATTTATTTATTTTTGTTCCTGCCTGCTATCAAGTATGTCAGAAGTTCCATTTCTTACATTAGTTAACTTATCACTATGATTGGGTAGAAATGATTCAGGTTAACTTGCAGCATAGCAAAGATGCTACGCTAATTTGTGCCGCTCTATTGCTGGGTTGCATACATATTTTACCTTATCCAAAGAACCCTATGCTTATAAAGGATTGGTTCGAGGTTTGAGTGCGGTCAATGGCAGGCTGTTTGTCGCGGATGGCGGGGACACTCCTAGAACATGTATTCGCGTTAGTAGAGATGTCGGCGCCGTTCTGCTCAGACAGTTTTGCTCTAGGGATGTGGTGGCGGTGAGGGTTGCTCTGGGGATTGGTGGCCGATGTCTTGCTGTGGGCCTATTTCCCCTATGATTATCCCTCTCCTCCTCCGCAGGAATTAGTAGATTTGGTACAGTTTACGGAGTCCAGCAACACACCTATAATTATAGGTTGTGATGCAAATGCACATCATGTTGTCTGGGGCAGCAGCGACATCAATACTAAGGGTCGTGCGGTCATGGACTTCTTGATGGGTCTTGTGAACCCACTTTTGTAACTAGGATTAGTAGACAAGTTATTGACATTACTCTTGCTTCTAGAATATTAGTAAACTGATTCAGATGGGAGGGTAAGTTCGGAACCTCCTATTTCTGATCACAGCATTATTAGGTTTAGTGTGGGGATTGATCCCCAGAAGAGCGGATTGGAATTCTTATTCTAGACTTCTAGGAGATAGAATGATTATCTAGTCAAGTGCTCCTGGCGATATTACTGAATTGGAAAGAGAGGCTGGTATTCTTCATGAACACATTAAGTCTTCATTCGAGGAGACCTGTCCTCCCAAGTTGGTTAGTGGTAGGAGGAACCCCTGGTGGTCATCTTCGTTAGAAAAGCTAAGAAGACAAGTTAAGGGCTCTTACAGGAAGGCTGTCCTAACCGATTCTTCGGAATAATGGGATAGTTACCGGAATTGATCGGCAGTTACCGTGTATTTTAGTACGAATGTGACCGCTTAGTTTTCCTACCAAGTGGAAACTGTCTATTTAATGTGTTATTAATTGTAAATTTTAAAATCATAATCAATATTTGTTAGGTTTTAACAATTTTTAATCAAGAAATTTAAGTTTAGTTGGGTTGGGCATAAAAAATGGAAGTGGGGATTTTATTTGTATACCTGAGCGGCCTTAGCTAACTGCCCCCCCCCCCAAACTCAAGAACTTATTCTGTAAAATTGCACTTCAGGTTAACCGATTTTCTTCAAAAACTTCAATACTTCTATTGTGTATTAATTTTATATAAGTGATATAAAATAATATATTATACTGAAGTGGTACTTTCAATGAAAGCATAATCCCCCCAAAACCTCCAAAAGATCATACCAAGTTAAAAGAAATTCGTTGGAGTCGTTTTCGAAAAAAATCACGAAATACTTCACAAACAAAAACCAAAAATTCAGTAAATTCGCAATTTCGGTTGATGGATTTTGCCCGAAAACTCTGTGTCTGTGAAACTCTATGGTGGTAGGACCTAAAGGGAATACCAAGTTTAAGCTTCCTACGATTTTTCGTTTTTGAGATATTCTGTTAACTTATACATACGCACACACACGAAGACTATTCGTAAAAACTTTTTATTCGTATTCAGGAGATTGTAAAACCATGGTATTTTCTGTGAAAACTCAATTCACAGATCGCACTACTCTTTATCTTACTAGGGAGTAAGAGAAAGTAAAAATTATATAATGTTAGCAACTAAGTGGAAATAAACAAGGCAAAAGTGTGGTTTATCTTCAGATCATTGTGTATTGGTATCGTTTTATGGATACCGGAAGTTGAAGTGAGGAGTAAGTGTTGTAGTTAGAAAGATTAGAGAATTGGCATTCGAAATACGTACTACTGATTTATGAAAATAAACTATATTTTAACAAATAATTTAAAGTGTATTGAAATAGAAAAACTAAGATGCACAATTGTAAATGAATATAAAATATCAAAGAAGTAGTGTTAAAACCTTAAATAGGGACGCGCTCGCGATGAGTGATGGTGCTTGAACTGATGTGGACTGCTGTCTAACTGATAGATAACTGATGTGAACTGCTGTCTAACTGATTGATAACTGATCTCATACTCCAGTGGGGCGACGTTTATATTTGCCTCACTCACACATCGGCTGATGTGTAAGTACGTGCCACACTAAGACATCTCTCGTAATATATTGACCCTAGGGGAAGTCGGTAGTCAACAAAGGCTGTTTTGGCCGGGGTGGCGACTCTTATTAGATGGTAGCCAGGTGGCCTCCTCCCGGAGAGTGGACCCCGCTTGAAGCTTGCAGGCACCAGCATAAGACAGTTTTGCCAGTATTTTTGCCCTTCAATTTCTGAGTGTACATTGACCCTTGTATGAAGGAAATACAAAAAGGGTTTTGCGGCGGTTCTCTTGACTTTATACTGACCCCTGTTTGAAGAGAATGCAAAAAGAGTTTTGCCACTGTTCTTGACCTGCAGATAGCGGCTGGCCTGGATCCTTTTCCAAATTCCAACCACTAGTTATAATTTTTAGATCTATTTAAAAATTATATCTTCTTTCTTCTTCTTGCTATCACATCACAATTGCAATAAATAGATAGATTAGATTAGATTCTGTGGGGATTCTGCTACTAAGAAGCCTATGCTACTGCGACCCCCCATGGGTCTTTGTGGCACCCACGACTTTAGGGCACCCCCGCCAACCCTGTCCCTGGACGATTTCTGGCTGTAAGGTGGGAACCCTTGAGTGGTCCAAGAGTACCCACACTGACAGCACACTCTCTAGACATGACTGCTTGATAAGATTGTACAGTCCCGGAGATTGGACCCCGCTTGAAGCTTGCAGGCACCAGCATAAGACAGTTTTGCCAGTATTTTTGCCCTTCAATTTCTTGCCGTAATATTCCTTCGCGAAAAAAAAACGTGAAAACACCTGTCAACATATAATATGCAGTGACAAATCCGTAAAGACAGACACATATGATGATGACACATCAATTGTGATTATAATGGATGTGTTAGGTGGAGAGAATTTAGGTATGGTTGATGAATTAAGAAGAAGTGGGTTAACACTAGTTAACTAGTATAATAATAAAGAGACACAGTCTGCCTGGACTTTACAATAGTGAATGGTTAAGGTAGAATGGTATAAAAATGACACGAAGTGACTGGCGAGATGATAAATTATAGTGAACTATATTGAACTGTATCGAACTGTATCTTGAACTGTAATTCTCTGGACTGTCCACCGCTGTATTTATACAGTTTCTCCCACTCTAGTCCGAAAGAGTGCTTGGGTTCGTTTCTCTTTTCTTTTACTCTCTTTGGTTGCTGTTACAGTGTTCATGATTTCTTGAATAATTCAAATAAAAAATTGTATTTTGAATTTCCAGAATAAAAACCAAATCCCATTATATTGTGTTCACCTTAAACAAAAAGGTTCTGTCTCCAGTTACCTATTCAACACTCCTATCCCACTGATAGGAGTGGTAGGTTGACCTGCAGATAGCGGCTGGCTGCATCTTTTTCCAAATTCCAACCACTAGTTATAATTTTTAGATCTATTTAAAAATTATATCTTCTTTCTTCTTCTTGCCATCACATCACAATTGCAATAAATACGTAGATAGATTAGATTAGATTCTGTGGGGATTCTGCTACCAAGAAGCCCCGCTGTAAGCGGGGACCCCCTCTCCACGACTGTTCAATCTAGGCAGACCACGTTCGTTATCTAGGTATGTTCCTAGACAAGCGACTACTAACCTGGAACCCACATACCAGACTTAAACAGACTTCCCTCAACAAACGCTTTAGACTACTTGCTAGACTCCTTGACAAGCGCTCCAAACTCACTCTACAGATAACCCATCTGGCTGTACGAACTAGAAATCTAAGGAATCACAAAACGTGCTAACCTCAACAGAATACAAAAACTTGCAGTCCAAAATACTCCGACGCATAATCGTTGTTCCTTATTTATAGCAAAGCTCCGGTACAAGAAATTCCACAGCAGACTTCCTCCCCTTCATCCCAATCCTCTCGCCCAAACCCTCTCTTCTACCACACTTCCAGGCAATCTTGAAGGCGATTGAAACGTCGTCAGCCCGCGCCCTTCTGGGTGACTAATGGTAGTTGTCACTAGATAACTACCTACCCATTCATGACGTCACGTCATTGTTTACGTATATCTCCTATTAGCCTATTTACTTGTTGTATATTTATTTATATAGTTGTAAATATTCAATAAAACAATTAAATAATATATATATTTTGAATTTTCAGTTAAGAAAACAATAATTAAAAAAAAGACTAAAATTTTTCAAAAAATGTGTATGGCATCCGAGACATTTCTAGAAAAATATTAGTAGCAGTCATCAACCTGTTAAAGTGGCCTTTTTTTCCCCCCACAGACCTATCTTCTCATTCACTAACTATGCTCTAGATGTAAGATTGAACTATATCTCTGATAAAATAGTCATTTTTTTTTTGTTAGAATATTGAAATTGCTTAAGTAATATAAATAAATAAATCACTAGATAATGAATTAGTTACTATATATTTATAATGTTATGGTTATTTACATTTTGAAAGTGAAATTAATTTAATGTACATAAGAATAGAGGAGGAGGAGGAGGAGGAGGAGGAGGCAAGGTTAAAGAATATAAGAAGTATAGAGGCGCAAAATGAAGATGATGGTAGTAGATGGAGTGGCTAGTACACACCCACTACTGTTTGTATGTATGTCCATGTGATGAGGGGCAGAGCAACTGCTCAAAGAGACCTGCACTACTGACTTAATATGTGTGTATGTGTATATATATGAATGTGTATGTATATGTTAGTTGTATGCGATGTGTGTAACCCATTGAGGATTATGTAGGCCAAGAGTGCGCCGAGCCAACCTGTTCGCTGAGTCCCCTCCTAGCAACTAGGTCTGTGCCCCCAGATCTGGCACACTTAACAGTTAAAGAGATTCTAACACGGTATCCTTATCCCCGGCACAGTCACCTCCAAAGCTCATCACCACACACTCAATAGTATCTTCTTCAATCTAATCACATACACACACACACACACAAAAAAAAAAGAAAAAGAAAGAAAAAAAAGAAAGAGTTCGTATTTTGGATTAACAAACCTTTGATCATCTGCTTACAGCTTCCAGTAGTGATCCTCATATCCTGGCTTCAAAGATTCAACGAATATAATTACTACAGAAAAGTAAGTTTCTATATCAAATATTTTTTTTAGCTTTTGTATAAAAAGTAAACAGAGTTTAATGCTTGTGAAATGACCAAACAAAACTAACTTTCTTTCAAATAACTTCTTATTTTATTACTTTCTCTTACGGCTGTAAAAGGAAGTATTGTGATTGATATCAAGTTTTAACCCGGAAATACTCGTCTTGAAGTCCTCTGGACTCCGGAGAAGCAAGAATATCAGAAAGTTTAAACTTGATATTCCGTTTGGGTATATCATCACCATGGGATCCGATAGGAACTTATCTATTAAAAAATTCCTCAACCGGAAGTATCATTTAATTGAATATATTTTTGTTTACGATTTACTCGAAAAATAGCTCAAAATCATTTTTCGATAAACTTAGTTATTATCAACTACACATATAAAGAGCTAAAAACATATATTTGAAACATTTCTCTGGAAAAATTCATTTAAGTTAGGAGCTTTTTGTGTTAGAGATGTTTTCCTCTAGAGTGCTAATTTTACTTTATTATACAATTTCTATCAACTAAATAATATTAATTAGAATTAAATATGCTACCAAAATACCGTGTTTGGAAAATAAAAAATCTGGTGTGAAACATTCACACACAACTTTCTCTTACTCCAGTTCTCAAAATTATAATTGACAAATTTTATAGTCAGCGTACCAAATTTTATGAAATTCGTCCAAAACTGAAAAAAAAAAACTGTCCAGTAAAAGCGCAACTTCCGGTTTACTAATTTTCTTGAAACTCGGCAATTTTGGCCATCTAATTCTATTTCTAATTAATTTTGTTTGGATGATAGAATTGAATAAATTAACTATGATAGCATTTTTAGAGAAAAACATAACCCCCACCCCACCTCAAAAGTACCCTTAAATGAATTTTCCCAGAGAAATGTTTTAAATAAAAGTTGTAGATCTTTTTTATGTTTAGTTTATAATAAGAAGTCTCAAGGAAATTGGCAAAAAAATCGCGTAAAATGAAAAAAAATCATTTACTAAAGGTGGTAATGTAAAAGCACTTCCGGTTTTCCGATTTTTTTTTTTTTGAAACTCAGAATTTCAACAACATATTCAATTCTAATTAACATTATTTAGATGATAGAATTGTTTAATAAACTGAAATAGCACTTTAGATGGAAAACCTAACCCCAACCCTCCCCTATAACTGTCCTTAAATGAATTTTCCAAGAGAAACATTTCAAATAAAAGTTGTAGCTCTTTGTACGTCCAGTTCATATAACAAGTTTAAAGAAAATCGTCTGAGCTATTTTTGAGAAAAACGCAAAAAAGTAAAAAAAAAAAATAAAAAACACAAGTAAAGTGGTACTTCCGGTTGAGGAATTTTGACAGATGACCCACTGTCAGATGCCATGGTGATAACCTAAACGGAATATTAAGTTTCAACTTTCTACAGTTTTTCATTTTTGAGCTATGCTGTTCACATATACACACACACACACACACACACACACACACACCATTTGCTAAACGTCACTTTTTTTGACTCAGGAGACCTTAAAAACGGATATTTCCGGTGAAAACTCTATATCGAAAATTTGACACGATTACAATACTTCCACTTACTAGGGGAGTAAAAGAATGTAAAAATCGGTTGACCGGAAGTGCGTTTTTACTGAACAGTTTTTTTAGAATACAGAGCATCTATAACTTTTGATCGAAACTTTCTTCCCGATAAAGTTCATTTAAAGAAGTGGTTTGTGGTGGAAGGCGAAGTTATGTTTTCCTCTAGAAAAGTTAATTTTATTAAATTTAAATTCTTTTAATTGATATAAAATTGTAGACAAGAAAACATTTAGTAAATATGATAGACTTGAAGAACATTTGCCAATTATAAACTCTAATAAACTGTAGTAAGATAAAGTAGTGTGAGTGTTTCACACCAGGTTTTTTTGTTTATTTCTGTTTACATTAATTGATTAAAAATTATGTATGCATTATATATATAAGTGAAAAATTATTATCTAGATAATACATAGAGTACTAAAACTTCAGGATCAAAACTAGTCGATAAAACGAAGTTTCAATTATACCGGAACTGACCTCTAAAAGGTTGCTGTATTATTGGGTTGCATCCGTAACTAAAACTGCTTATCTCGAAGGCTACACTCCATCAAACTTTCTCAATAGTACAGCCAATTTTCTCATCCTTTTGACCAAGAAAAAGTTTTTCTATTGATGTATCCTGACTTTTTAGTGATGATATCATGTTGTACAGCATGACATCCTGTTGATGAACTAATTCTTGTAAGCGCTCAATTATAATATAATGAAGGTGGATGTTACGCAAAATATCTCTGATATTTTCCAGTCTTATGCACCCAAACACCAAATAAAATCTATATTTGTGAAACACTCACAAGTCTTTCTTTTGTAGCAAATATCAAACTTATTATTATCGATAAATTTTCATATAACCTATTATTTTCTCTTACTGGCTAGTAAGAGGAAATATTACGATCGTATTAAAGTTTCGTAATTGAGTTTTCACCGGAAATACAAGTTTCGATGTACCACTGAGCACCAAAAAAAAAAAAAAATGTTTTCAACAAATGATCTTATGTGTTTGTGTGTATATGTGTAAATACCTAAAAACTGATACGCCATTCTGTTTTGGTACCTACCATAACAGGATGTGATACGAGAGTTTTTTTTTTTTTTTTACTTTCTCTCAGTCCTTGTAAGAGGAAGTATTGTAATCGAGTCAAATTTTGCGATAACAAATTTTCACCGGAAATATCCGCTTTGAGGTCCGCTGAGTCCAAAAAAGTGTTTTTTCTTTTAAGAAACGGGTCTGTGTGTGTTTGTCTGTGGTATGTGAACAGCATAGCTCAAAAACGAAAAACCGTAGAAAATTGAAACTTGATATTCCGTTTACTTATCACCATAGGATCCGACAGTAGGTTATCTGTCAATATTCCTCAACCGGAAGTACAACTTTACTAGTTGATTTTTTTTTACTTTATTGCAATTTTTTCAAAAAATGGGTACGATGATTTTCTTGAAACTACGTAATATATCAACTACACATACAAAAACGCTACAACTTTTATTTGAAATATTTCTCCGGGAAAATTCATTTAAGGGCACTTTTAGGGGAGGGTTGGGGTTAGGCTTTCCTCTAAAGTGCTATTTCACTTTACTATATAATTCTGTCATCTAAATAATATTAATTAAATGTGTTGTTGAAATTCCGAGTTTTGAAATCATTTCTCGAAATCGGCTCCAACGATTTTCTTTAAGCTAGGAATGTGAACTACACATAGTTGGTTGGTTCCGCAGAGCTCTGATGTGAAACACTTACAAAACTTTCTGTTACTCCAGTTTTCAAAATTGTAATTGACAAATTTTATAGTTTGTGTACCAAATTTAATGAAATTCGTCGAAAAATGAAAAAAAATGTTCAGTAAAAGCGCACTTCCACATTACTAATTTTCTTGAAACTTGAAATTTTGGCCATTTATTTATTTCTAAATTAATTTTGTTTGGATGGTAGAATTCTATAATCAACTATGATAGCACTTTAGAGAAAAACATAACCCCAACCTTCCCCCAAAAGCCTTTTTAAATGACTTCACCACGAGAAATGTTTCAAATAACAGTTGTAGCTCTTTATACGTGTGTCACAGATATTTTCCGTGATAGCCTGCTTCTTTTTGTGGCCATCATCAGGTTTCGGGCGTATGCCTATCATCAGGATGTTTTTGTCAAACAGTGTAATAACATAGACTTGCACAGAACAAATACAGTTGATACACTCGAATATATACTAGAACCCAGGTCCTCCACGTGGGAGTCCAGTAAGCTAACCACTTAGCTATTCCCTTCCCTTTGTTGTTATTATATCTATAAACTACAGTATTTCATGTTGTTGTGGTGGTTGGTTCCGTAGAGCTGGAAAGCATCAGAGACATTTTCCGTGGTAGCCTGCTTCATTTTGTGGTCATCGACGGATTCGGGCGTTCGCCTATCTTCAGGATGCGTTTGTCAGACAGTGTGAAAACGCAGACTTGCACAGAGTAAATTCTGTTTATACACTTGAGTGCAAGTCTGAGTTATCACACTGTCTGACAAACGCATCCTGAAGATGGGCGAACGCCCGAAACCGGTCGATGACGACAAAATGAAGCAGGCTACCACGGAAAATGTCTCTCTGATACAGTATTTCAATTTAACATAAAGTAAATTACAAATTCAAATTAACATAATGTATAAACAAACCAAAATATAAATTGTAAAAGACTAAAAATTGTATTCTTTTACCAAAATAAATCTGTATTTCCATTTATGATATCCATTCAAATATAAAATTAATTCCTGTTTGGTTAAGAGTAAGTTTTTAAAAATAATGAACACGGAATTCTTTTAGAATGAGACATATGGGCTCGAAATTAAATTATCTTCCGGTACTGAACATTGCAAACTGGACATAATCTTCAGAGACATTTTCCGTGGTAGCCTGCTTCATTTTGTGGTCATCGACCGGTTTCGGGCGTTCGCCCATCTTCAGGATGCGTTTTTCAGACAGTGTGACAACACAGCAGACTTGCACAGAGGCAAAGTTAGTTTACACACTGACTGGTGTTGTTTTAACTGTATTTAAAACTTTTTTTACTGAGTTTAGCGAATGGTCTGTGTATGTGTACAGCATAGCTCAAGAATGAAAAATCGTGGAAAGTTAGAACTTGATATTCCGTTTAGGTATCACCATGGGATCCGGTCATCTGTCAAAATTCCTCAACCGGAAGAACCACTTTACTAGTTTTTTTTGTTTTTTTTAGGTTTTTCTCTAAAATCGCTCCAACCATTTTCTTCAAACTTTGTATATCAACTACACATACAAAGAGCTACAACTTTTATTTGAAACGTTTCTCCGGGAAAATTCATTTAAGGGCATTTATGGGGGAGGGGTGGTGTTAGGTTTTCATCTAAAGTGCTATTTCAGTTTATTAGACAATTCTATCATCTAAATAATGTTAATAAAAATTAAATATGTTGTTGAAATTCCGAGTTTGAAAAAAATCGGATAACCGGAAGTGCGTTTACCTTATCACTTTACTAAATGATTTTTTTCACATCTTCGCAATTTTCTCAAAAATGGCTCCAACGATTTTCTTGATATAACTTATATAAACTAAACATACAAAGATCTATAACTTTTATTTAAAACATTTCTCTGGGAAAATTCATTTAAGGGGACTTTTAGGGGAGGGATGGGGTTACAGCTTCCCCTAGAGTGGTATCATAGATACTGACAATTCTAGCATCCAAAACAAAATTAATTAGAAATAAATAGATAGCCTAAATTCCAAGTTTTAAGGAAATCTGTAAGCCGGAAGTGCGCTTTTACTGAACAGTTTTCGACAAATTTCGTTATATTTGGTACAAAAACTATAACCTTTATCAATTATAATTTTGAGAACAGGAGTAAGAAAAATTTGTGTGAGTGTTTCACACCAGATTTTTTTTTTTTTATTTGACTTTATTTATTAAAAGGGGATCGAAAATTTTGAATTTCCACACTTTACTTAATTTCTAAAAATTCTGACATGATCGAACACTTTCTCTTATGCAGTTAGAGAAAGTTAAAGAAAAGGTGAATTTCAATTTTTTTTTTCGGACGTTTTATTTAAGTAAATGTCTCTCTCCGAAGACATTCTGGCCTTATTTTTCAAAGGTCATCTATTTCTACTTTTATCTGAATCATCATACTTATATAAAATATGTTTCTGATTTGTTTAAAATATGATTCTAATTTGTTTACCGTGTGTCCATTGGATCTTTTAGGTCTATCGACTATATTAAACTTTCATCGACCCCGATTGAACTTCTATTCTACAAGGATGACGCCGCAGAAAACTATACCAAAATATATTTCTTATTTTATAAAGAGATGAATTGGTTAAAACACAGTGGACAGAGAACTTGTAAATAAAATTATTTTTTACAGACTTTTGACTAACCTTAAACATTGCATTGCCTTTCTTCAAACTTTAACTATTCTAAAATTACTTGATAAATTAACACCACTATTAAAATTTAGTTATAAAGTATCCTTCCATAATATGCTATTTATTATACACTATTTTCTAATGTCTAATCATAATTTATAATAATTCCAATTTGGGTCATTAAACACATACACATAGTAAAGATAACCTTATAACCTCCCCGCATATACAAACCACATAAGCTTTCGAATGAAACGAAAAACATTGCATTTGAAGTGAAGTTTCTGTACGAAATGGATAGATTTACTCTGATGATGGTTAAAAATCTGAAACCAATTAAGAATAAAATAAATATTCATACTATAACGGATAAAATACCATTTCTAAATAAAACTTATAAACACTTTTTACTTTCTGTTATTATTGATAAGGAGTACTGTGATCGTGTTGAATTTTCAAATTATATTCATCGGAAATATACATGTTTTAAGGTCTGTTGAATACGAAACAAATATTTTTAGCGAATATTGTGGTCTGTAATATGTATGAAAAATATCTCCAAAACGAAACATCCTAGGAAGCTTGAACTTCGTATTCGATTTAAATACCACCTCTGCTTCTGTCATGAAACTTTTTTGTCAAAAGCTCGTCAACCGGACGTGAGACTATGTTGAATTTTTTTTTCTGTTTCAATTTTAGTTTCTGGGAGGATAGCAAAGTTAAGCTTTCCTCTAAAGCACCACTTCATTACAATATATGGTTATAACACTATATAATTAAAAAAAAAAAAACTGACGCAACAGCCCCTGAAGGCCCAAGGCTTATCAAATGGCGATTTATATTAGTTCCTGCCTTCGCTACATAGGTGCGCTACTGTAGCCTCCCATGAATGCTCTCATGATGCTGGGTCAACCCTGATGTTGTTCTCACGGGAATCATACCCCGAATTCTCGCACCAAAGACGAAGTGCGCTAGCCAACGCATGAGGACATAATTATAATATTAAGATAACATTAAATAATTGCTAGAATGTCATGTTTAAAGAAAATCGATTATTCAAAAGTGCGACTTTACAGAATTTGCTTTCTCTAAACTTGGAATGCTAAATTTTTTTTACTTTCTCTTACTCCTAGTAAGAGGAAGTATTTGTAATCGTGCCAAATTTTCGATATCAAGTTTTCACCGGAAATATCCGTTTTGAGGTCCCTGCCTCGAAAAAAGTGGTTTTTAGCAAGTGGTGTATATATATATGTATATATATGAACAGCATAGCTCAAAAACGAAAATCCGTAGAAAGTTGAAACTTGATATTCTGTTTAGGTATCATCATCATGGGATTTGACAGTACGTTATCTGTCAAAATTCCTCAACCTGAACTTAACAAGTTTATTTTTTTTTACTTTTTTGCAATTTTCTTAAAAAATGGCATCGACGATTTTCTTTAAACTTAGCACATCAATTACACATACAAAGCGCTACAACTTTTATTTGAAACATTTCTCTGGTGAAAATTCATTTAAGGGCACTTTTGTGGGAGGGGTGGGGTTAGGTTTTCATCTAAACTGCTATTTCAGTTTATTAGACAATTCTGTCGTTTAAATAATGTTTTAATTATGTTGCTGAAATTCCGAGTTTGAAGAAAATCAGATGACCGGAAGTGTGTTTACTTTACCACTTTACTAAATGTTTTTTTTTTTTTCACGTTTTGCTATTATCTCAAAAATGGTTCCGACGATTTTCTTGAAACAACATATATAAACTACACATATAAAAACATCTACAACTTTTATTTAAAACATTTCTCTGGTGAAATTCATTTAAGGGCACTTTTAGGGGAGAGGTGGGGTTATGTTTTTCTCTAAAGTGCTATCACACTTAATTATACAACTCTATCATCCAAAGAAAATTAATTAGAAATAAATAGATGGTCAAAATTCCGTGTTTCAAGCAAATTAGTGAACCGGAAGTGCCTTTTACTGAACAGTTTTTTCAGTTTTCGTCGAATTTCATTAAATTTGGTACACAAGCTATAAAATTTGTCAATTATAATTTTGAGAACTGGGGTAAGAGAAAGTTGTGTGAGTGTTTCATACCGGATTTTTTCATTTTATGGTGGAAAACAATACGATTATCAAAGTTATAATAAGTAAAATGTTCTGCAGAATTGAAATTCTTAATGTTTAATTTCTCTTAATATCATATTGGCCAGGATTGCGCAAACTTTGGGAATTATGCCCCAAATTTTTATTAAAATAAAAAACTCGCGCCCCACCCTGAGGATTATGATTTAATATTTTTGTTAAAACTTTCATATCAAAGAAACAGACATTTTGTAAAGATAACTTTTTTTTTTTGTTTATTTTAACTGCAAACTGAAATAACTTTTAAATTTAAATACATTCATCGCATTGGACATTTTTCAACTAGACACGTTGTTTTCAACTAGCAATGTTGGCTGCATTGTTGAGGTCGCTAGTCTCAGTTAAGAGTTTCACATTCACTAATTGTGACCGTAATTATGTATTTACAATGTTAATTTAGAAAAAAGTAACTACGTTGTAACAATATGGATATAAATGGTTAGAAAATATCAACAGCAAGGTGAAGACCAATGATGGTAAAAAAATTCATTGTATGCAAGGGGTTTCCATACAAGATTTCTTTTTTCACACAGAAGCGTTCCACTTTACATTGCAACAGAACTTCTCAAAAGCTGTTCTTATTTCTCTTAATCCTTTAGGATTTATTTTACCAACAACTCTTTCAAGACTATTAGGAAGTTAATGAACAGGCCCTGATAAACAACCATTCATGATACACTGTTTGCTTGCATTACCACCCATTGGTAAATAACTGCATGCTAATAACCAGCTCTACATGTCCAAAGGAACAATTAAATAAAATAAAGAATGTTGAAGAGTGAGCGGCGGGGGAATATAACGTTATCGTAATTATTTTAGGTGGTGTTTTGAACTTGTTAAAAAAAAAAAAATTTTTTTAAATATCATAACGTGCATTTTTGCCCAATTAAAAACAGGATTTTTTTTCAATAATTCTTCTATTTAAGTATCAAACAACTTACTAACCGCCAAACAGGTGTGGATAAAAATCATACTTATTCCAGATCTAGAATCTCCAGGTTTATCTCATGATCTTATTTTTTTTAAACATTATTTCCTCAAATATTTAAAGCTGAATAGAAAATAATCCAATGTAGATAAAATATATCAATCATATATTTATATATATATATATATCAATAAAAAAAATGTAACAGTTTCAATTAATCAATTGTATATTTCACAGTGTATCTTTTCTCTATTTCATATCGTTCCTGAAATTGTACGTCGTTCAAATTTTATAGATTTGATAAAATATTATATTATGAAATTCACACAAATTAAATTTGAACGCCGATTTTCAGGAAATAACTTTCTCAATCAATCTGTACGTAATCAAATTTTCGACATTAAGTTTTCACCGGAAGTACTTGTTTTAAAAGGTCTATTGATTTAGCTAATGGTATGCCTATAAGTGTGAGTGTGTTTGTGTGTGTATGTACAAAATATCACATAAACGAATGATCGCAGGAAGTTCAAAATTGGAATTATCACCACATTAACCACACAAATGTTTCGGGCTAAATCCATCCACCGGAAGTGCGAAAAGTACTCATTTTTTTTACTTCCTCTTACTCCTCCCTAGTAAGAGGAAGTATTGTAATCGTGTCAAATTTTCGATAACGAGTTTTCACCGGAAATATCCGTTTTGAGATCCCCTGAGTCCAAAAAAGTCGTTTTTTTTGCAAATGGTCTGTGTGGGTGTGTATGTATGTGAACACATAGCTCAAAAACGAAAAACCAAAGAAAGTTGAAACTTGATATTACGTTTATGTATCACCATGGGATCTACCACGCTATCTGTCAAAATTCCACAACCGGAAGTACCACTTTACTAGTTGGTTTTTTTACTTTTTGCGATTTTCTCAAAAATGGCTCCGACGATTTTCTTCAAACTTGATATATCGACTACACATATAAAGAGCTACAACTTTTATTTGAAACATTTCTCTGGGAAAATTCATTTAAGGGCATTTTCGGGGGAGGAGTGGGGTTAGGTTTTCATCTTAACTGCTATTTCAGTTTATTAAACAATTCCATCATCTCAATAATGTTAATTTAGAATTAAATATGTTGTTGAAATTCCGAGTTTGAAAAAAATGGATAACCGGAAATGCGTTTAATTTACCACTTTACTAAATGATTTTTTTTCACTTTTTCACAATTTTCTCGAAAATAGCTCAGACGACTTTCTTAAAAAATTCCTATATAAACTAAACATACAAAGATCTAGAACTTTTATTTCAAACATTTCTCTGGGGAAAATTCATTTAAGGGCAATTTTGGGGTAGGGGTGGGGTTATGTTTTTCTCTAGAGTGCTATCATAGTTGATTATACAATTCTATCATCCAAAGAAAATTAATTAGAAATAAATAGATGGCTAAAATTCCGAGTTTGAAGGAAATCAGTAAACCGGAAGTGCGCTTTTACTGAACAGGTTTTTTTTAGTTTTCGACAAATTTCATTAATTTTGGTACATAAATTATAAAATTTGTCAATTATAATTTTGAGAACAGGAGTAAGAGAAAGTTGTATGAGCATTTCACACCAGATTTTTTTAGAGTATTCTGGGGAAATAGTAGCGCTAAGCTTTCCTCTAAAGTATCACTACAATATGATGTATGGTTCTACAACCTATATAATTATTAATGTACATGAGAAGCACTGCTAAAATTGCAAATTTGAAGAAAATCGAGATTTTTCAGTTTTGTTTTTCCTCCAAAACTGCAACGATTTCCTTTACACTTGTAAAGCTAACTGCACAGAATTAAATCAATCACTTTTATTTGAAATATTTTTACAAAAAAAAAAAATAAATCTGGTATGAAACACTCACACAACTTTCTCTTATTGCAGTTTACAACATTGTAATTGACAAACTTTATAGTTAGTATACCAAATTTAATGAAATTCTTCGCTGTTTTTAAGGAAGAAAACTATTTAGTAAAAACGTACTTCCGGTTTACTAATTTTCCTTGAAATTCGGAATTTTAGCAATTTATTTATTTCTAATTAATTTTATTTAGATGATAGAATTATATAATCAACTATGATAGCACTTCAAATGAAAACATAACACCACTCCTCCCCCAAAACCCCCCTTAAATCGCTTTACCAGGAGTAATGTTTCAAATAAAAGTTGTAGCTCTTTATATTTATAGTTCTCATTCCTAGTTTAAAGAAAATCGTTGGAGCTATTTTTGAGAAAATAGCAGATAACTGAAAAATACTTTTCAGTAAATACGCACTTCCGGTCATCTGGTTTTCTTCAAATTCGGTGTTTCAACTACATATTCAAGTTTAACTAATATTATTTAGATGATAGAATTGTGTAATAAACTGTTATAGCATTTTAGAATAAAACCTAACCCCCACCTCACAAATGAATTATTCTCAGAAAAATGTTACAAATACAAGTTGTAGTTCGTTGTATGTGTTGTTGATATGTAATGTTTAAAATCATAAAAACTGAGGAAAACAAAAAAAAAAAAAAAACATTCAATAAAGTGGCACTTTCAGTTGAACACGATTTTTACGAAAAGTCGAACGATTTCTAATTCTCAAATTCCCAGGTGGCACATTAACGAAATATTTAGTTATTTAGACAAACAGACAGACAGACAAAATTGCTGAAAATCATTGTTTTCTGGACTCCGTGGACCTCAAAACGGTTATTTCCGGTGAAAAAAAATCAATTTCGAAATATTGACACAATTAATTGTAAATACTTACTCTTACCAGGTTGAAAAAACTTAAATGTAATAAAAATTGGATTAGAAAATGCTATTAATAAATGCGTAAAATACTAGGTGATTGAGACTGGAAAATTGAAATTACTGTACATAAAAACTAACCTATATGTACAATAAAAACTAATTAGTAAAGGTAAAAAAAAAAATCGATTAGTAATTAGTGGGAATAATCGATGTAGTCTTGGAAAGAATAGAGTGAATGTAACAAACAAACATTAAAAATTATTTAATTTACTTTAATTGTTTCAAAAAATTTGTTAACAAATTAAATGTAAATATAATTCATGGAAATCTAGAGAAAAAGCAAAAGAATAAATAATTGTGTAGAGAAAATGAATAATTACAAATGAACCCAATCACCATAAATCATATCATAGTAACTGGTTAAGATTGCCTATAATTTGAAAATTCATTTATTAAAATCTCATTTTCCTTAAAAGTTTTAATTTTTTCTACGAAACGCCTAATTGGTATATTATAATATTAGGGGAATGATAACTAACAAAATCTGAATTACAAATTCCATACGTTTATCTTAATTATACAAATAATTGTTTTGTTTATTCATATAATGGAGTGTGTGTTCTTAATATTATAAATATATACAACCTTTTACTATTCAAAAAGGGGATATCTTGAAGTATTTTAAGATATGTAATACCCCGCATATACGAGGTGTGTAAATTAAGTAATGAGACTGATTTCTTATCTTTTTTTTTTTTCAAATAAAATTACAATTCAACATTGTCCCCTTCAAAGTAACTACCTTGGGAAGCCACATGTAACGACATGGCAAAGTCATTGATGTAATGACATGGACTCGGATACTGGAATAGACTTCAGTTGGTCGGTTACGGCTGTTTGAATATTCTCCAATGTTCCAAAATGACGTCCCTTGAGGTGATTTTTCAATTTGGGGAACAAAAAAAAGTCACATGGACTCAAGTGGGGTGAATAAGGAGGCTGAGGAGCCACAGGAATGTTATTACTGGCCAAATACTCATTAATAGAAATCGCGGTGTGACACGGAGCATTGTCGTGATTTGCACAAATTTTTCTCATCCCCAATTCATTAGTCAAAATTTGATGAACGGTTGTGTGAGTCAAATTCAACTCTTCGCCGATCATTCGGACTGTCAAACGACGATCTGAACGCACGAGATCGCGGATTCTGCCGACATTTTCGTCGGTTCTTGAAGATGAAGGCCTTCCGCTGCGAGGCTCGTCTTCAATTGATTCCCTTCCTTCTGCAAACGACTTAAACCACCTAAAAACCTGTGCTCTCGACAAACATTGTCTCCATAGGCCTGGCACAGTTTTTCAAACGTTTCCGTTGCACTGTGCCCAAGTCTGAAGCAAAACCTGATAGCACAGCTTTGCTCGTAATTGATGTCACTCATTTTTAAAACGCACTGAAAAAACCTTGCTCACAAAAAAAAGTCACTACGGACAGTGCAACAACTCTAGCATTTTCAAATTTGCACTGGACGTGTATCAGATGTTTACTTGCCCTACCACGCATGCGCCGCGTCTCCAGTGTTGCCAGATCGAACACTAGAAAATCAGTCTCATTACTTAATTTACACACCTCGTAGGTACATGAGAAGGAGTTGCTATAAAACCCAATAAACCTTGGCAAATTACAAAAAGAAAAATCTGATAAAACCTTCTCCCACTCCCACACAAATTTTCTTTAAACACAAATTTCAACATATTTGGTAGAGATATCTTGTTCAGCATTCTCAAACAAGCGTTAAGGGAATACCAGGATATCGGATGAGCGCTTTTTCCGACACTATGTGCAACTGACTGGAGAATGGAACGATTAGTAACAGCGTATAGGATTATACGAAAAACTGTTCAAATAATTTGTACAAAACTAAAATGGGGTTATTTTCTTTTTGTTGCTTCTCCAAAAAAAAAAAAAAAAAATGGCATACGAAGAAAAATTAATAATTTGATTTGATATCATTGAAAAGTTGGTTACGCAACTTACCAGTTTTTATGCATTTACACCCATCTGTTCGGGATAGGATAATATTAAAAAAAAAAAATCCATATGGTCTTGAAGCTCAAAAAATGCGCAACTTTTTCTACAATTGGGTGACTCCTTGTTTAATATTAATCATTGAAAAAAAACGGTTGAAAATTTTAACAAAAATCATTGAGAACGAATTTTTTAGATATAAAAGTGAAAAATTTCATGGTTTATAAGAAATGTTTTGAGGCTCTGGATTAGGAAATTTAATACTCTTTCGTTTGGAATAAACATATTTCTTGTATGTTAAAGGATAGAAAAGTTATGGACCATTTTTATGATGAAAAACATGAATATTAACGGAAAAGTTAAAAATGCAAAATATCTTGGGCAATATTGTGAATCGGGTCAGAGTGAATAGAATATATATATTTTTTTTTTGTTGCATTTGAGCTGATGAAACAATTCCCGAAGTTTCGACCTTTGCTCCGTGTGTACACCCTTTATATTAGAAACATTTCTATGTATATAATATTAATTTAGAATTAAATATGCTGTCAAAATTTCGAATTTAAAGAAAATAGGTTGACCGGAAGTATGGACTTTAAATTTTTTTTTTCAGTTTTTTCTGCGTTTTTCTTCATAAAAACAACAATATGTTTCATTAAAGTTTATACGGAGTCCTAAAACGTTTGTTTGAAAACTTTGTCCGAAAAAATTCATTTAAAGTGAGTTTTTTTTTTGGAGGGGGGGGAACAACTACATATTTTACAAGCATTTATTATAAGTTTAAGTTTGAAGAAAAATGTTCAGTTACAATTAAGTATTTCCAAGTAAAAATTTAATTTCGAGAATCTGATACGTTCGCAATATTTCTTCTTACAATAGTACTTAAGTAAAATTCAAAAAAAAAAAAAAAAGAGAAAAGCTTTTATATTTTTAAAAAATTCTTTCAAAAAATTAGGTGAGATTAGAAATAATTTGAAAAATGGTTATAATAGGACAAAGGAAGGACTCGAATGTCAGAAAGGAGTAGTTCAAACTGTTTAGCTGTCCATAAATTATAATTAACATACTTTGTATGGAAGCAAGGTTCACACCAATCTACTTTTTTCTTTTTTTTTTTGTATAACGCTCTTTTCGGTTGCTTTCTTTCTATAAAACGTATTCATTTACATTGAATTTTTTGCTAATAATACAGTTGAAATATAGAAATCTAAAGAAAATGTAATAAGTCAATGGAAAACCCTAATATGTAGCACTCACACAATTTTCTATTACATCATTAACAATTAAACAAATTTTCTTTTAGTCTTGCATTGTTTTCTATATGTTTAGTTAAGACTTCTATTACGCTATAAAGATGGTAAGAATTACATTCCTACCAGCGTTCACTGTCTCAAAACTCTTAATTATAGCTATTGCTCTTAAATTTAAAACTAATTTCATCCCAGAGAACATACCTAGTATCAATTTTATTTTAGCTTAATCAATTTAAAGAATGTTACGAAAAGAATAAAAGATTTATTTACCTGTTTAGTTTAACATTCCAAGTATAAAGAAAAATCGTTCCAGCAGTTTTACGAGAAAATAAAAATTTGCAAAAAAAGGAAACTCAAAAAACCTCTTAACGCAAAAAACCTAATTACGCTTCTGGTTAAAGGATTTTTTTATTTTCAAGTTTGGAACTCTAGCTAAACATTATGAGTAGTAGAATCATAACCTATACTGAAGTGATCCTACAGAAAACAGCTGTCTTCTTGTAAACATGTATAGTAAGGTTAGTCTAACCTAAAACATTCAAATTATCCTGGTAAAATTTGATTACAAATAAAACTGATTTATGTGTGTATATATAGTATGTAAAGTTTAAAAAAAAAAAATTAAAGTCAATTTCGTGAACTGAAAAAATAAACATCACTTCAGTAAAGTCATGTTGACATTTCCGGTTGACGAATTTTGTCCGAACCTTAGAGTTTTAGATGTGGCCAGGGTTACCTAAATGGAATATAAAATTTTGAGCTCTTTGGATTATTTGCATTTTATATATTTTGTTTACATATAAAAATCACACATTGTACAGCCCCATTCGAAAACTATATTTTTTGTTTAATATTCAGGACACTTCAAAACACGTATGTATTTCTGTGCAATTAGCAACCAAGTTTTAAAAATTAAAAATCACTTGAGACGTATTTGAGAAAAAACCTCAAAAACCTACACACTTCCGGTTAACCGATTTTCATCAAATTTGGAATTCAATTATTGCTTTTAATTTATTTTAATATTATTATATAAGTGGTAGAACCATATATTGTATTAAAATGGTAATTTATAGGGAAATTAATGTAAACTTCTGTTAGCCTTACACATTAACACACATACACATAAATTTTAGGCAAATATTACTAACATACGTGGGGTGTACCCAAAGAAAAAACGAAAGAAATTATTCCCTGTAGGCAAGTGGATTGGCAATGCTGCCCTTTCCCGCTAGGTGCGCTTACTAGACAATCTCCCTGCTCAGTTGGTCACGTAGCGTTCATGGGAAATAGTGGCAGCGGACAGAGCGATAGTTTTCTCAAGCCCCGTCCCCTCAAACCTCTCAGCAATTTTGCGATGGCAAAAATCATCAAATTCTGTTTCCAGTTAAAGAAACAGTTTCAACGCTTCGGAAAGCTTATGGGAAGGAAGCTCTAAGTCAGGCAAGAATTTACGGAGTGGTTTACCCGGTTCAGAAGTTGCCAAGTGTCGCCTTTCAACGGTCAAGAACAGACGAAAAATGTTAAAAAGTGCGCGATAGTGTTCGATCGTCGCAAAACAATCGGCGAATTGGAGGAGATAACTGGAATTCCTGCAGTTCATGCAAAAGAATACTAATTGAATATTTGAACATTAGACGCGTCGCGGCAAAGTTTGTTCCACGATCAACTTTCCGATGACCAGAGGGAGAATCATGTGAGTGTGTGCCAGGAATTGCTCCTGATTTTTTTTGTCAAAAGTCATCACCGAAAACCCTACAAAAAAACAGTTTTCTTG
Organism: Triatoma infestans; assembly: GCA_011037195.1. NCBI lineage: Eukaryota > Metazoa > Arthropoda > Insecta > Hemiptera > Reduviidae > Triatoma > Triatoma infestans. The sequence continues at coordinate 240,942 of JAAEAF010000121.1, read as the reverse complement.
GAAAAAATGTTTCAAATAATATTAGGCATTTATGTGTGTGTTATTATTATTATTATTTAAAAGAAACGAGGGTTAAACCCTACGTTATCCAAAACCTCTGTGAGCCCATACAGCTACACCAAAAAGAATAACTACCGAGTCTGGAACAAAAGTCCCGGATCCGGGTTTCACCCACCTAAGTTTCACCGCAGTCCGAACAAATCGGACCATAACTTTAGAAGGGGAAGTAGCCCAAGCTCTTCAACCGACATCCTGTTTCGAAACAAAGATCTTGAAACTAATTTCCTCACAGTCCATCGTGAGATGTATGGATCTTTCTTTCTTTGTCCGACGAAACCTACAGAAGGGATTAGCCCCATTGTATAGAGATGTGTCCTTAAGCCGCAATGGCCAGTGAGCGTCCGTGAAAGACACTGTACTCCCTCACTAAACGCCATGTCTGGACTCCCGATGAGCATATTAGATTGCCAACAACCCACTGTGCTCATCCATAGGAATGGATGCTGTGAATCTATCCTCCATTATGTGTGTAAATAACATTTTAAAAAACATTTTAAAAAAAAATCGTTGGAACCATTTTCCAAAAAAATGAAGAAAGAAAATCAGTACAGTCGTTTTAGGTTAATGGATTTTATCCGACATTGTCACTTGCAGTGAGTGGGGGGTAGTATCTGATCGAAAAATCTGTGATTTTTCATATTCAAAACAAACAATAAACAATAAGCTTAAAAATTATTTTTTCCGAACTCAAGGGACTTCAAAACATGTATATCCGTTGAAAACTCGAATTTGGAAAATTTGACAAGATCGATCTATACTACCTCTTTCTTGTTATCACATTATGAGAAAATGAATAAAACGTTTTAAAAAAACAAGACAGAAATCTAATTACAAAATATTTATAGAATGTTATTTTTTTTTTTCTTTTAAAAGAGAACTGTGAAAACAGGAATATGAAGTAAATAAAAAAAATTATTATTATTTTTTTTTTTTATTGTAAAAGAAATTAGAGATATGACCGGAAAAAAGGCTGCTCTCTACCGGATGGAATAGAAACTTGCCAATCCTCATAATGAAATCAATAAGACAGAAATCTAGGTAGACTGGTAATTAAATTACTGTCATCAATATTTATTAACATTTAAACAATGTACATCCTCTACTGTGTTAGATTTGTTATAACAGTTAGATAATTTCATATTATTCTTTTTTACACTTTATTTAAGTTTTTCATTTTTCTTTATCTTATTTTTGGTTTTCTTTTTCTTTTTTTATTTTTAATCGTTTGTTGTTTATTGAAAAAAAAAAAATTATTGTTGTGAGAAATGAGTGAATCGGAGGGGGGACCTGGTCCCCCTGATGAAGGAAAAGAGGGCAATAAAATAAGTGTCGAAGTGGATATGCCGGAATGTAATAAAGAAAAACATGTTGAGGGAAAAGCGAATAATTCAATAACTGAGTCTGATGGTAATACGTATAATATATTTAAACCTTGGGATAAAGGCCCATTCTTTGTTTATGTTGAAAGTAAAAAGGAAAATGGAGTAGCTGGGCGAATGCATTCCATGACAATTGGGAAAATGATTTTCCAGTCACATCCAACAATTGCAAATGATATTTTGGAAATTTCAAAAGCAGGTTATAACAGAATAAAGATTGTGTGTCGTAATGGTTCCAGCGCTAATATTTTAGTGCAATCAGAATACTTAAAAAATAAAAATTTTGAGGCATATATACCTGCTGTTTTGTTAAAAAGACAGGGAGTAATAAAAGGGGTAGATTTATCTTTAACAGATGAGGAAATAAAAAATGTTTTATTACACAAACGACAAGGTAATTTAATTGCAGTAAAAAGATTTATTAGAAAGTATAAAGAAAACGGAAATGATATAACGAAACCTACTACTAGCGTCATGTTAACATTTCAAGGTCAAATTTTACCTGACCGAGTTTACATTTATGGAGTTACTTGCCCTGTTGAACCTTATGTACAGAAAGTAACACAATGTTTTAAATGTTACAGATATAATCATGTTGCTAATCAATGCAAAGGTAAAGTGCGATGCCCTTTATGTTCAGGTGAACACGACAAAAAAGATTGTCCATCACCAAATACCTTAAAGTGTTTACATTGCGAACAATTTCATTCTGCTAACGATAAAAATCTATGCCCTGAATATAAGAGGCAAAAAAATATTAAACTGTTTATGGCCGAACAAAACGTCCCATATAATGAAGCTAAGAGTATTTTTGACTCTAAAAATTATTCTATAGCTTTGGAGAAACCTTCGCTTAACTGTTATAAGTCCTTTCCGCCATTACCGGCAAAGGCTCAAATTACCGATGAGAAAATAGAAACACCTTCAGTAAAGAGGGTCAGGCAGTTCTCACCTCCGAAAAGTATAAATTTTGGGGCCATTAGTAGGGAATTCTTTACAGTACCGACACCAAAACATGTTAAAGGAGGTTTGATACAATCAAACCCTCACAAAAGCCCTCTTGTTGGTTTACAAGAGAAGGTGGGATTTAAAATTGAAGATATCTGCGAAGCATTTATAGATATTATAGACGTATTTGTATCCAAACACAATATAGTAATTTCGGACAAAATAACTTTGAAAGAATTAATAAAAGATAAATTGTACAATTTAAATAAAACTTAATGTTAGAAAACTTAAGTATTTTACAGTGGAACGCCAGATCGGCGGTTTCAAATAAAGGATCTTTAGAATCGTACATTACTTCAAAAGATATTAGCGTGGTGGGGCTAAGTGAAACTCGGTTCCATCCAAATAAATACTATAACTTTAAAGGCTACAATTTAATAAGGCAAGATCGTTCCGACGCTAAGTCAGGGGTTGCATTGCTAATTAAAGAAAATATTGTTTATAAAGAATTCAATAATTATAGAAAAATTATTGGAGTATTAACAGTAGGCGCGACACTTATGCTAGGAGGTTCACAAACATTACATATAATATCCTTATACAATTGCCCTACAAATAATATTTCTCAACTACAGTGGTCAAATTTCTTTCTATCTTTACCCTCCCCAGTGATGATTATCGGAGATTTTAATTGCCATCACGCCTGTTTTGGAAGTAGTTTAACGGATAGTAAAGGGAAAAAGTTAGTGGAGCACTACTAGATTCTAATTTAATTTTCTTAAATGATGGCTCACCGACTTTAATTAATAATATCAATCAGGCCCATAAATCAGCTATAGATCTAACATTGTGTACACCTGAAGTAGCTCATGCATTCACCTGGTCTATTGTTAACGACCCGATGGGCTCTAATCATCTTCCTATACTAATTCAGTCACAGATAGAAGTAATAAATAGTGTGATTACCCCTAGTAGGAGATGGAACGTCCGCTTGGCAGATTGGAATAAATTTCAAGATTACCTAGATACAATATTTGCAAAAATAGATTCAGAAAACCTTACCTATGAACAGTTTATAGACTATTTAAACGCAGCTTGCAAAACTTCAATACCGGAATATAAGGTAGTTAAAAATAAAAAGTTTAGTCATATTTGGTGGGATAAAGAGTGCGAGAAAGCTATAGAACAAAGAAAGCTATCTTATTTGGCTTATAAATCAGCCCCTTCCCTCCTGACACTAATCGAATATAAAAAATCTTCAGCCTTAGTCAAACGTGTAATTAAAAAAGCTAAAATTCAATCGTGGATGGCATTTTGCAATAACTTATCTAAATCATCATCCATTAAAACGATTTGGGAACAAATAAAACGTTTGAAAAATCGCAAAACAAGTAATAAAATTTCTACCCAAACAGGTGAATGGGTATTATCCTTTTTATATAATTTGACACCAGATAGTGTACCGAACTTTATTCCAGAAGAATCGCCACAAAATCAAAATATGTTATTAAATGAATTTACTATGTGTGAATTTAAAAAGTCGATTAAAACTACTTCTAATACAGCTCCTGGTCTTGATAAAATTGTGTACCACTCTTAAAAAATATGCCTCACTCCGCCCTTAGAATACTTTTAAACATCTTTAACAAAATATGGATTAGTGGGGATTATCCGAGTGAATGGTTTAATTATTTAGTAGTATCCTTATTAAAGCCAGGGAAAGATCCTAACCAAGATACTTCATATCGACCAATATCACTTTCATCTTGTATGATGAAAACTTTTGAACGCATGGTTAAAGCTAGGTTGGAATGGTGGTTGGAGCATTATAAAAAGTTACCTATAAGCCAGTACGGCTTTCGCAAAGGGAAGTCAACTCTTGATAGTCTAGCTATGTTAACAACTGACATTCAACTAGGCTTTAGTTCAAATAAAACAACGGTTGGTGTATTCCTGGACATTAAATCTGCTTATGATTCTGTAGAACCTTATATTCTATATAATAAAATGATTAATTTGGGACTTCCGGCGAAAATTTCTAAAAATATAATAAATCTCGTTTCAGTACGAAATATATTTGTTAAAATCGGTAATAAGACAATAGGACCGAGAAGAACTCAATCAGGTTTGGCCCAAGGAAATATTTTGAGTCCATTGCTATATGCTATCTACGTTAGCGAGATAGAGAATATAATTCCAGAAGGAGTGCGAATTCTTCAGTATGCGGATGACATTTGTCTATATGCAACGCATAAAGATGGTCCCTGGATCCTTCAAAAATTAGATGAAACTCTTCATTGTTTGCAGGACTGGCTGTTAAATCATGGCCTAATTATTTCTAAAGAGAAGACACACATTTGTGCCTTTTCGAGGAAAAGAAAATTAGATTTGCCAAGGGAAATATCTCTGGGTGGAAAGACTTATAAATACGAGGAAAGGGTAAAATTTTTAGGCATGCATTTCGATAGAAAATTAACTTGGACTGTACATATTAATAATATTAAAGAAAAATCAGAAAAGTATACAAATATATTAAAAATGGTTTGCCACTTAAATTGGGGAGCGGACCCAGAGATATCACTACTTTTTTATAGAGCTACGGTAAGAGCTATTTTCGATTACGGTTCGAGTTTGTATGGTCAGGCGTCGCTTTTTGCATTACGCAAGCTGGATGTAATCCACAACAGTTGTTTGAGACAATGTTTAGGTTTATTGAAATCGACTCCTATTGATGCATTATTATCTGAAGCGGGTGAATTAACACTAGAATGCCGTAGAAAAATGCTCACAGATCGTTTCATGTTAAGAATAATGGCATACAACAGGTTATTGTATTCAAAAGTATGTTCATTAAATCTACAGGTCCTAACCGGAAACTACTGGCAGCGGAAAAAATCTCCTCCCTTAACCATTAGTTTTATTGATACTCATTCCTATCAGAATTTGGTGAATTCCTCATGGATCTTACCAAGATATGAAATCAATTATTCTTGTTATATAAACCAGATTTGCATTTTCTATTCCAAATCTCAAATAAATCAATCGTTAATAAAAAATAATTTTTGCTTATTTACGGACGGTTCAAAAAATAGCATGGGGTGTGGTGCGGCATTTTACGACCCACAGAACCAATATAAAGCAATGTACAAGTTACCTTCATTTTGTACCATATTTTTAGTAGAGCTAATAGCTATTTATAAAGCCCTTATGTATGCAGACACTTTGCAGAACATTAATAATTTAATAATTATTTCAGATAGTCAAAGTAGTCTATTATACTTACAAAATTTTGCTAGTAACAAGAAAGATAATTATATTGGTTTGAGAATAATAGAAATGATTAGAAAAATAGAAGATAAATATATAGGAGTAAAGATGGGTTGGGTAAAGGGACACGATGGTGTGAAGGGAAACGAAGTTGCGGATTGTCTGGCTAAAAAAGCGGTTATGGAAGGAGATACTATTGATATGAAGTTTCCATATAGAGAATTTTATCCTAAAATTAAACAAAACGTATGGCAAAGAATGCAAGAGGAGTACACTGAAAGTAAAAAGGGTCAATTTTACAAAAAAATAAATAACAGGATAAGCGATAGACCGTGGTATAAAGGTGAAGATTTAAAGAAGAACTTTTGTCGAATAATAAACCGTTTGAGAACCAACCACGGCTTGTGTGCAGCGTATCTCCATAGAATTGGGATATTTAATAATGACAAATGTGCAACATGCAATGAAAAAGAGACTTTGGAACATATTTTAATGACCTGCAGAAAATACAAAAATGAAAGAAGAATTCTATTCCACGAAATAACTCCTTATATCGAGCATCCATTCAATTATGTTTTAATATTATCAACCGCAAATAGAGAAATTTATAAGAATATAGTAAAATTTATAAAAAGTATTAAAATAAAAATTTAGTAGGAAAATTGTTTAGTTGAAAATTTAAACATTAGTTGGCTATGGCTTCGACTGCTAAGGCCATTAAAAAAAAAAAAAAAAAAAAAAAATCAGCATGGTAATTGAGATCCTACGTCTGATATTGCGACCTGAAAATTGGATTCAAACTGATAAATCGGGTTTCAGCAGATCTGATTCCAAATATAATGTTACGTTTTTCCCTCTAAACTAGCTACTGCAACTACTTTTAAGTCGGTTCGTATAGATAAAATACTCTAAACTTCAATAAAGAAAACATCAATTTATTGTTACACACAATAAATTACAAAATACAACACTTGTAATAATTACTTCACACTTTTAACCACAAAAGTTCACTGTGTTCACTTTTTGTACACTTTTCACAAACTAGTGACTTCGTTTGTAACTGGAAAACTCTCTCCACTCTCTGTGGTCCCTCTATTTATACCGGTAGCGAACCTTCCAGACTCTTCTCAATTATTCCAGAGAAAACTAGGGCGCCGCCAGCGCTTCCTGCAGCCACTAAGAGAACCTTAGGTACCTGCCTTCTCTCCTAGATGGCACCACTGGCTGCGTTACAATAATATTAAGGACTATCTTTAATTCCTCGATTATCTTTCCATTTTCCTCTGACTTGTATGCGACATGTAGGTTATAAACTATCCATTCATTGCTTCCACCTTTACAAAATACCTGCAAAAATGGATGATGCAGAAATTGTTTCTGTTAGTACGAAAAAAAAGCGGCGATTGTCACTGGAAGCTCAAACTTGTTTTTTCTTACCACAATCGAATCCTAACATTTTGGTCAATGTCTGTCAACTGGGCGTGTGGCTTTACTGGATTTTTTTTTTTGTTCAGTTTTTTACGATTTTCTTGAAAGCAAGTACACGTATTAACGCCAATCACATTCAAGGGAGAACCACCTTGCAACTTTAAGCTACTTGTAAAATGTAAAGCATTGGTAGTATTCCTAGTTTGAAGAAAATCCATTAACCGGAAGGGCGACTCTACTGAAATAGTTTTCGGACATTTTGATACTGTATACACACACATATACACAACTACTGTATACACACACATATACACAACTACCCAGGGTCATTAATACTTTCTTTTTTTTACGGGCAAAATGATTATATTGGGGATTTCTGGGGGAATCTATGAAATAAGTTTAAATCTAAACGTCCTTTACAATTTTTGTTATGGATACAATAACCATTAACGTACGCTTCCTTAACCTTAGAAACCATTAAATTTAATATACAGTTTTACACAACTTTATTTATAGGTAATATTAAAGTCAACTAAATGATCCCTAATACATTTAGTTCAGCAAGATCTATAATTAGCGTGATTCAGCTTTTAACAGAGATGCTGTATAATATATGTTAAGAAGAAGATATTATCCGGATGCTATTCTGCATAAGCTACAAAAACCTAGCATAAAAAATAAACAGCTAATCCATTATTCGTCAAGTTAATTTTTTTCCTGTTTGCTTCTTAAGCCTTCCACAAAAATTTCTCATCAGTAAACAAAATAACATATTTAACAAAGTGATTAACATGTAAAATACAGTTGCATATTAACTTCCTCTCATTCAGAATAGATCTAAAGTTAGCATTAGGAAAGTTGCTTACCTAATCAATATTAAAATTCCCTAACATAATTGATATTTAAAAATAAAAAATAATTTTTAATAGAAAAAGATTTTTGAAGGCATAGATAGGTCCAACATTATTATATACATACTCGCAATACACTTATGATAGTACAGGCAGATGGTTTTTTAGAAGGACACAAACACACTCAAGTTTGGCCGCGTGTATAATTACTAGGTACTTTAAAGTTACTAATTAGTTTGAGTACCTGCTTTACAATACAATCGTCTATTGGTCGCTACTAAACCGCAACACAGTATACACACACACACACACACACACACACACACACACACACACATACACACACAAACCAAACACCAAGGTGCTAAGTCATCGTCTCTACTATTAAGTACTCATCAAGCTATCTAACTAGCTTTAAGCCAAATTCATAATGGTGAGTAAACTAATCTAAACAATACTTCCTCCAACCATTTAGAGAGTAAAAAAAGAATAGAAAAATAACGGTATACACATATATATACCCGATACTTTTATCCATCGTAGCATGCATATTTATTTTGTTCCGACCGGTTTCAAATTCCCAAATATCGTCAGAGTAAATCTATCAATTTCGTGCAGAGAGTTCACTTTAAACGCAATGTTTTCTTTTCACTTGACACTTGTGGTTTGTATGTGCGGGAGATTATAAGGTTATGTTGCTATGTGTCTGTTTGTGTGTGTGTTTAATGACAAAATGGAATTATTTATAAATTATGATTATACATTAGAAAATAGTGTATAATAAATAGCAAGTTTTGAAGTGTACTTTATAAACAAATTTTGTTGTTGTTGTTGATATTTACACCTGTTATAAAGCTTAACAATAGTAAATTTGTTAATTATGGACAATTCATAGAAACAGGAGCGGAGAAGTCACTCAGTAGTGAAACTCCGAGTTATTCAGTAAGTAGATCACGAGGCCACTGACATTTTAGTCTTCTTGTTGAATTTATAGGGTTAGTTAGGGATGCAAGTTCACGGACGAGAGGATTGACATGAGATGATAAACTGTTGTGAAATTTGTTGTAACGGAATAGGATTTCTTGACGGACGTATGGTATATTTAAGTCTGTGTGGATTGTATGATTGAAGACAAAGAAAGGAGCTGAAATGATTTTGCGGAGGATGTTGGATTGGAGTGTTTGGATACGATTATAATTAGATCGTTTGGTTGAACCCAACAGTTCGGCGCCGTAAGTCCAAATAGGTTTAAGTATGACTTCGTAGATTAGGAGTTTGTTAGTAAGTGTTAGGTTAGATCGTTTGTCAAGTACTCGCATCAGCATTTTGTAACGTTGAAATAGTGCCTGTCGTTTGAGTCTGTTTGTGGATTCCAGGTGAGGCGTCGATCCAAATATAGTCCTAAGTAGCGAACTTTTTGTACTGGGAGTAAGGCGACACTTTCATAATAAACTGGATCAGAAGTGAGTCGTCTGAGAGTAAATGCCAGTGTTTTATCAAGTCATTTTTATTGGTGGGGGCGGGGGCCATAAGTTATTTTAGGAGTATACTGTACTGATAATAATAGATAAAGTTAATAAAAATAAATAAATAAAAAAATATGAAATCCAAGCAAAACAAAACATATAAATATATTGTATAACATATAGATTTTTCACTTAAATCTATGTAAACTGCTGTAAGAGAAGGTCGTGTGAGAGTTCCATAACAGATTGGAGAATCTAAATTTAAAAAAATTACTTTTTTGAGAAAACACTCCACACTCCACCTCCCCTAAAATTTATTTAAATGAACTTTTTCGTAAAAAAAAATTGCCCAACAAATGTGGACAGGTCTCTGTATTCGTTATAGCTAGTGTAGCAAATGAAATCCGTCGATGTGTTTATGTATAAAATTGTAGGAAACTTAAATAACTTCGGTAAAAATAAACTTCCGGTCAACCGATTTTTTTTTTTAAACTGAGAATTTTGACATTTTTAATTCTAATTAATTTATTTTAATAATTAATTTTAATTTAAATGATGGAATTGTATAGTAAACTATATAATAGCACTTTAGTGGAAAACATAACACCGTTCCTCTCCAAGAAAATCACCGGTGAAAATGTTCAATTAAAAGTTGTAGCTCTCAGTATATGCAGTCGACATACTAAGTTTGATGGAAATTGTTAAAGCTGTTTTCGAGAAATTGAAAAAACTATTCAATAGAAATGCACTTCCGGTTAACCGATTTTCTTTAAAATCGAAATATTGGCAATAAATTGAATTTTATTAAATATTTTTGTATGATACATTTATACAATGAATTTGAAGTACCAATTTAGAAGAAAACATTACCCCACCTCTCCACCAACAAGAGTCACAAGCTAAATGAATTTTTTGAGAGAAATATTTCAAATAATAGTTGTAGCTCTTTGTTGTAGCTTATTATTCCAAGTTTAAAGAACATTTTCGTCATTTTCCAGAAAGTCGCAAAAAAAACGGAAAAATCCATTCAGTAAAGTGATATTTCCGGTTGAGGAATTTTGACAGATACGTCCCACTCGGATAGCTTGGTGATATCCACCATGTCAATGTCAATTTTGAACTTTCTACGATTTTTCATTTTTGAGCTATGCTGTTCACATACAATTTTTTGGTCTCTAGGGGCCACAAAACGAGTATTTCCGGATTAGAAACATAATAATTAAGTTGTAAGATGTAAACTAGGAGATTACGCCCTAAGAAGTAGGTTATAGCGCATTTGTTATTCGCACCCTCCATTAAGATGTTTTGTCTAAGACGATCGCAGATCCACACCCGCTAGTACTAAAATAACTAGCTTCATTGCCCTATGAATCATCATAGAAATTAAATATAAATGGAACGAAACCATAACCTTGTGACGTCAAATGAATTCAAAAATTCATGTTCATAGGTAATGAAGATAATCCTGGGAATAATGAGGTCACATGTTTTCATTTTTTAATTTATTTTTATTGTTTAAAAAGACGGAAACAAGTCATGGCCATGTGTGTGTGTAAATAAAACATTTATGACACGTGATTATTATTTTTTAATTATTTGTATTATTTATTTTTATTTTGAGAAAAAATATGAGATAAATGAAAGAGAGAGATTTACATCTTTCTTTCATTTTTTTTTTTAATTCTCGTGATAAAAAATTAAGATGGACACCCTTAGCGAAACAGATAGACAGCTTGGATTATATACTTGTACATGTGTATGTCGGAAGTGGATAAGAAACAAACCTTGGCAGAACAGGAGATTATAATATTATCGTGTGTGTCCGCTTGTATGTATGTGTTGAGCATGTGCACAGAATAGGAGAAATCTATTACCAAGTTTCTTAAGAAAAACACCGGAAATAATATGATGTTATTAATCAGAATTAATATGTACAGATTAAACATATATATATATTGTATTACAATAGTCTCTCGAAACGAAACTTGTGAAAAGAATAAATCTGAGATTAAACAATCTCACGCGATTTTCTTAATGGAGAGGAATGTTGTAATGGAATCAATAGCTGCTGAAATTCGGAAAAGCCGGACTCAATAGTTCTATTAGCAACCACAAGAAGATGCCACTGCCTTGCATTAAACCCTCTGCCAATCCCACAACAGTATATTGGCGAATGGGCTTTAACTACCGGAGCCAATCTCTTTCCTTGAAGCCGCCTCCTTCTGTAAGAGAAATCAAATAGATACTGACCAACTGAAGAGATTAGTCAGACTACAAAGTAATTCTGAAATGTACCATCAGTCATCAAATCACTTTGAAGAGTACGAGTCAGTTACCAAATCAACTCTGAAGAGTGCACTGATGTACCAGATAAAGTAAAAGAGTATATAATTAGTAGCTAACTTCAACTTTGAAAGGTTCACTAAGCTAGTTAACCACACTAGCTAATCTACCAGAGAACCTACCAAAGATCTAGAACAAGTAAGAGTATTAACTAGTCACATCATTTATCAAACTATTAAGAAGCAAAAGAGAACGCTCCACCATTCTATATTCAACAAGCTACTTACCAAGAATCATCATAACTCTTCAAAACCCTAGATTAGATTAAATTCTTTGGGGGGATTGACTCTTCAGCCTGCGCCACTGCGACTCCCGTGGGTCTATTGTGGCACCCCCAAGTTGGAGACCCTACCACCGTCCTGTCCTTCATCGAACTGTGGAGTCTGGGGAGGTCTCCCCCGGTGGTCCATTAGAGCCCCCTCTCGAGTCCTGTCTGCCTTAATAGACTTAATAGACCCGAGAGGGGCCCCTTGCTAAGGCCTGTAAGCACCAGCTTTTCTTCTCCGAAGAGGGGGTACCTCAGCCATATTAGCCCCTCGCACTGACATAGCACGTGCAGTGCTGTTTCCTCTTCTTCCTGACAAAACCTACACAGGATATCCGTTGCTAGGCCCATGCGATGCTTGTGCTTATTAAGTCTGCAATGGCCAGTGAAAACGCCACTGCCATCCTTATGGCCACCAGGCCTAGTTGGAGTAATTCTGCAGTTAGCCTGGGCGAGTAGCTATATTCCTCTCTCAAAAGTGCCCTTATATGAATTTTCCTTAGGAAATATTTCCAAGAAAAGTTGCAGATCATTGTGTGTGTAGTTGTTATGCCAAGCTTAAAGAAAATTGTCGGGTGCTATTTTCGAGAAAATCACACAAAAAATGAAAAGAAAACAACAATCAGCTAAGTGGTATTTCCGGTTGAGGAATGTTGACACATAACTTACCGTCGGATCCCATAATGATTACTAAACGAAATATCAAGTTTGAACTTTCTGCGATTTTTCGTTTTTGACCTATGCTGTTCACATTCACACAGGTAGAAGAATGGCGATTACAATGTAGTAAGAAGAGCACCAATGACATTCAACTAATCTCACATAACATTTGAAATTTATCGCCAAAAATTCCGCAGAACCCCAATAAACAATTTTTTTCGAAAAATGTTTCAAATAAAAATGGTAAGTTTGCAAATGTGCAATTACTAAAAATAGTCAGTTTCGAGAAAATACTAGAAAAAATTAAAAATCTGACTATATAGTCGCCCTCTGGCTAGCAATACTGCTAATGGGTATTAATATCATACAGATGACAGTACCATATATTGTACTGAAGAAGTACTTTAAAAGAAACCTTTTATTTAAAAATGTTACTCTTCTCCCAGAAAATCCAACTTCTGATTAATTGTTTTTACCTGAAATATTCGTGTCCGATGGTGGTAGTAACTAAACGGAATACAACTTCCTGTTATCTTTCATGTTCGTGGTATTCTGTGAACACCATACACATTCACACACACACACACACAAACACCATGCAGACATACATATCTTGTTTATATAGAACAGACAGTTCGCTAAAAACATTTTTTTCTCAGAATTCATCCTCAAAACCTCAAAACGTGTATTTCGTCTTGTTTTTTGTTGTTTTTTTTTAATTTAAGGCGCGTCAAAATCTATGGTCATTGGCGCCCTGAGCCTTCTCAGTGCACTGCTGGTCTCCGAACAGTGTTCTCTCGTCCCATCACTGGACAGTGAGCTATAGAGGCTCCTAGGAAGAAAAAAATCTAAGGGCAGCACAGCTATTCTCGAACCCGGGTCCTGAGCGTGGGAATCCAGTACGCTAATCACTCGGACTATTCCCTTCCCTGTATCGTGTCGACAATTTGACATGATCACAATACTTCCTCTTTAACTAAGGTGTAAGAGAAAGAAAAAAAGACAGACTGATTAAATAAAAAACAAAACAAAAAACGATCATCTTTAGTATCGATTAATTTATTTTTTGTATTGTTTCAAATTGAACGGTAATTTTGGTGAAATTGTTGTTTGTACCTTTGGCTATTTCGTATTTTTGTTGTTCTCAGATAAGCAGGTGTTCATTGGTGCGTTGTTTTTTCGTGATAAGGCCATCGCTTTGCGTGCCAGTTTATATAAATATTTCTTTATTAACCACTCACATTAACTGGCATACTAAACCTGACTACCGCTGTCAGTTTGGAAATTGTTTAATAACTACATTGGCAGTAAAATGTTAGTTTGCTTTTTATTTTATCTGACATTTTAGTTTTAATTTCTTTACTTTTTTCCCCCCTTGTGTGAGTTGTTAAGTTTATCTTTTCATACATGCCCTCGCTATGTCTTGATTGTTAAACAACATAAATAAATATATAACTTATGACACAAGAATTGTGTGAAAATATTTCTTTGAATTTCCATTCATTTTCATTATTCCATGGAGCTGTAGAGGCTCCATCTCTTCTATATGACCTGAAATATTGAACCGTTAACTGTTATATTCAGGGAACTTGAGAGGCGTGCACTCTTGTGGCTGCTCTTGAGGACTACCCAGGAGTCTCTCTCACCAGACTACAAAGACTAAGTAAACAGACAGGACTGGAGAGAGAACTCAAACTTGCTGCCACAATAGATCCATGGGGTCGCGGTGGTGTCGGCTAGATTGCCAATCCTCACATAATCTATCTCTAATCAGTGATGATATTCAGTTGATACCTCCGTACCTATTGTTGAAGTTGTTAAAATCAATCAGTGTTTACTTCACCTGTCTGCAGTATTGCGATCGTGTCAAATTTTCTAAATTAAGATTTCTCTTCTCCGCAATGCATACAATGATATGAAGTTCCCTGAAATGGATTTTCTTTAGACATTGATAGTGTGTGTGTGTGTGTGTGTGTGTATGTATGTGGTTAGCACAACAATTAAACAACGGAAAATCACAGATCAAACTTGCTATGCTATTTTAAGTGGATATTTGATTCGGTTGATATGTAAGCAGTGCTTCCGAGATGTCGAACAAAATCGGCGGTCAACCGGAATGGACAAATTTATCAGAATGGATTTTTCAGTATTTTGCAATTTTCTTAAAAAAACAACTCCAAAGATTTTCTCTAAATACATGTCGATGATGACTTTTATTTAAAACCTTTTTCCGCGAAGAGTACAAAGAGTGGTTTTTGGGGGAGAGTTGAAGGGGGATTTTACTTTCCTTTACAGTGCCATTACAGTTTATTTGACCATTCTCTAGTCTATATAACATTAATTACAAATAATTGAAATGTCAATTAAATGAAAATTAGTTCACCTGAAGTGCACACTTCCAATGTTTCAGTTTTTTGCGGCTTTCTTCATAAAACCATTAAAGGGTTTCATTGGTTTTACTAATCATACATATAAAGACCTATCACTTTTGTTTGGAACACTTTTCCGAGTAAAATCGAACAGGGGTGGAGTTAGAGGAGTGTTTGCTTTTGTATAAAGTGTCTTTACAATTGACGTATCTTGAGGATACGATTCTATCCTCTAGATAAATATTAATTAAAATTAAATGCGGTCCGAAAAATTCCGACTTTGAAGAAAATCAGTTGAAAGACGTAAACTATTACCGAACAGTATTTTTTTTTTCAGTTTTCTTTGATTTTCTCCGATTTTTTTTTTTTTCTACCCAATGCCTGCTCTATTCGGGCATAAGATGTCGTGCAACCCAATAAATAATGACCTTGTTATGAAACAAGTTGTCAAATTTCCCATTTACACTTTCCCTCAATTCCTGGAATGCTCTGTAGCTATCGAGAGGTGGGTGTTCAACATCAATATCTCCCGCAATGACATAGAGTATACAGTGGGGAGTTCACTAATCCTTCTATCCTGTACAAGTGTTTATTGCAATGGTCTTGTACCATGGTTATTCCAAAACACATGATTACAAACTGTCTGTTGAAAATCAACTGTCAGTCGTTGTGTTGTGAAAGAATGACATAGGTTAGCCTATTGCTTTCCTGTTGTTTTTTGTTGGAGGTCCACACCAAGACGTCTTTCGAAAGTTTGTCGGACTTCGTTCGTTAGCTAATAATTTTCGTTCAACTTGGCGTACGACCTATCCATTAGAGACCTATCACTATTGTTTGAAACTTTATTCCGAGAATATAGACTTTTAGACATGTTCTGTGATGCGATAGGTCATGGCTACATCACAAAAATTTGATGACTAATAATCATTTACTAAACTTTGAAGAAAATGGAAAAGAAAATTATAATAACTATGTAAATAGCTGTAAGAGAAATTTGTGTGAGAATTTCTACTTTTTCTTATTCTATAAGAGGAAGTTTTGCGACCAAACTTTCAGCAATAGAATAGGTGTTATATGGAAAACAGCGCTTGATGAAAACTTTGGAGTATAAACGCAAACTTACTTTTCTAGCAGAAAGGTTAACTGAAAGATTAAAATAGTTTTTTCATAGGTTACGTTTAAAAATCTGATCTTTGACAAAATTGGACAGCCGTAAGTACCACTTTACTGGATAATTTATTTTAAAGTTTTGCGATTTTCTCGATACTAGTTTCAACGATTTTCTTTAAACTTGGCATATAAACTACACATAAAGGGCTACAATTTTTATTTGAAACATTTCTCCACAGAAAAATTCATTTAAGGGTTTTGGTGGTAAGATGGGGTTATGCTTATGTGATGGATGCCAGAAATATAAAAATATATTTAATTTGAAAAAATCAAAATTATGAAGAAAATGTGATATTCCCTTGCAAAAGGACTATTCAGGTTAGAGTTCATGAACCTTGTTAGCATTGTCAAATCTCACAGGGGAAGATTTGAACGAACAATTAGAAGACATTCCTTCAAGCCAGTCTGGGCTAGACATTCAAAAGCAGAACACTTGTTTTTCGCTCTCTTAGAATCAGTGGCAGTTTAAGTTATAACATAAGAGTTTATTCCAAGTAATTTCAGTAAATTAATAAGCATATTGCTGTGTTATTGAATAGCATTTAAATATCTTTAAAGAATATATTTAATTTAATCTACCAGTGTTTTCTTAATTATTCTTGTTACTTCTCTCTCTTAAAACTTACAATCACAAGCCCTTTTACTAAACCGCTCGTGCTACAAAAGCTACTACAAACATACAACATCTCAAACACAAATTACATTTCACTTTCCTCTAAATTGCTATTTTAGTTTATTATACGATTCTATTATTTGTATAATATTAATGAGAATTAAATATGGCAGACCATTCGCTAAAAATATTTGTTTTCGTTCTCACGAGACTTTAAAACATGTATTTCCGTCGAAAACATCACTTATAAAATCTGACACGAACGTAATACTTACAGTTACTAGGAGGAGTAACAAATACTATAATTGGCCTAGACTCAGTTGGTAAGTATTTATCTAGGTAAAGTCTGGACAACTCCAATATAAACTTTACAACTTAATAACAGACTACTCAAGTACTTATATTAAGTGGGAATGTATAAGTTGTAGTAAAAGACCTACTTTTATGACGGACTATGTTTACCAGTTAATGGTAGTTAGTTTTCATTGATCGCTCTGTGCTATGTTTTGTTGATTTTTATTTTATTTTATTTTTCTTGTTTTATTATTATCTAATAATATAAATAGTTTTCAGGGTCTCAAGTGTTTTTATTTAAACAGCTGTTCAACTTAATCAGCTGAGTCTTGCAGCTGAGTTTGGCAAGCAGAACATTGACCAAACTGAGCGAAACATTTTCACTTTCTCTTACTGCTGTAAGAGGTAGTATTACCGTCATATCAAAATTTCAGAACTGACATTTTCACTAGAAATATTATTATGTTCTGACGGCCGGTGAATTAAAAAAATAATTATTTGGCATGATCAATAAGTATTTGTCAGGATTTGAATAATTAACTGCCACTTTAACAATCGAGTTCAGTAGCGAGTACGGCAACTGAACAAGAGGTTGCAAATGGAATTTGTTCTCGCATTAAGTATTATATACTATTTTACAAAAGAAAAAATATATAATAATGGATATAATTGTATGAACGTAAAATAACCTCTTAGAGAATGTTGTCCATTGAAATGGAAAAGATTACTCCAGAAAACTTATAGAACATTAAGTTAAAGACGACACTCACATTGGTGACTCGTCTGACGATGAGTCCACCATGTCCACGACATCGAAGAAGTGAACCTGCACGAAAGTTAATTTATCCAAAAAGAGTAAAAACTCACGACACATAAACGATAGTGACACACGCGCTGAGAGCCAAACATCATGAAGGATGAACCACAACTACTGCAGTTCAATATCTTGCCAAGCAAATCGCTAAACGTCACTGCTCCCCGGGAGTACTTAAACCTAACCCCTTCTCTCCTTTAGCAAAAGAAAAAACGACCAAAAACTTCCAAGCCTCCTCCTATTTACGTCAAAGACTAAAAAGATGCGCTACTTTTTGTGAGGCCTTAACATGTATAGTTAGGTCAAGATAAGTTTTAAAGCCTACCGTATTGTCATCAGGTATCTTCACCATAGCACTCCAATTGAGCTAATAAAAAAGGAGCTCACAGAACTTAATCAAACTGTCCGCAATATTGTGCCAATCATATATACCCGGCAACGAAACAAACCCTACCACTATTTTTCGTCGACTCAGAACCCCGCCCTATCAACAATGAAGTATTCGACATAGACGCTCTTTGCTACAGCAATTTTAAAGTAGAAGAGCCATAGAAACAGAGACACATAGTTCAAAGTAAACGTTATCAAGATGTGGGCACATACGTTCCTAGTGCCAGACTGTGCTAAGCCATCAAGTATACCAGCCAAATGCGCACTATGTAATGATGACCACATCGCTAGTTACAAAGGCTGCATCGAACTTCGCGAACTACAGTGAACCAGAAGAACACCAGTCTACATGCATCCCTCTGAGCAAAAAAGTGCCGAGTCTGCCAACTATTCGTCTCAATGTAATAAAAATAACTTACCATCACTAAGACCTAGTCAGTCATTAGACAAAAATTAACTTTTGCATAGATGGTCGCGAGTCCTTCGGCCCCAAAACTTTCTCTTCCTCCACCCATTCCATCTTCCTCCGGCGACATCATTATGCTATTGTGGCGTAAAGTATCCTAGTTTTGTCTAATTTCTCAAAATCTAGTATAACCCTATCGCTGGCACACCCCATGTTCTCACCGCTATTATTCTACACTGTCAAAACACTTTCGCAGACATACTCAATATGGAGACGCAAATTCAATTTTTGTGGGCGATTAGGATCCCAATATATTTAAGCTTATTACACGAACTCAAGTCCTTGCTGAAGAGGCTAAGCATCCTTAGCCCTTCTAATTTCCTTCACTAATAAATAAAACTACAGAAATCTAGTCTGGATTTACAGACAAGCCGTGGCTCCTGCTCTCATTGTTTATGTGTGTGAGTGTCGACTATATTAGACCACTCGGATACTTACCAATGATAAGCACCACTCCCTTATCAGCAAATAGAATCCTTTACAATTCATCTCCCACAGGAGCTCATCTACGATGAAACCACAGAGCTGTGTGGCTAAGCTTGTGGTTCACCTTTCTCTCCGCCCACTCAATGAAACAATTCTCAATGTTAGAAGGCTGTCTATCCCATCTCACTACAGTCCTATTCATCAGAGGTCCTTCTACTACTACTTATTTTCTCATGAGTCACACGGTTTATTCAGATAGTATCCCAATTTAATGGAACACGTTATTGTAGCTTTCTAGAAAATACCATTAAACCCAAATAATCTTTTGTAAAGACGCAATTACGGTTAACCGATTTTTTAATTCGAATAAAGTATTACTTTGAAATACAAATTTGAAATTCAAACTTTGGAAATTTAGATGGTAATGCGACCATATATTGAACTTAAATGTTACTTTAAAAGAAAGCTAAACATCACATTACTTACCCCAGAACGTACCCACCCCCCCAAAATTATATTTTTCCTATGAAAATGTTTCAAATAGAGGTGATCGCAAAAAAAAAGTAAAGTCGCGCTTTCGGTTGATGGATGTTGCCGAAACTTTCGTGTCTGATAGAGTCAGACCTAGACTCTAGTTGAACTTCTATACTAGGTTCAGGAATACTATAGTTGAGCTTCTGGGGTACGGTCTTCCAGACTGAGGTTTATAGTTTCTTGATGAGAGGGTACATAACAGTAACTTAAAGGTGTTTGTATCTGCTCGGACAGCAAGGATGCGCTGAAGGCGCTGAGTTCATGTGTCTTCACTTCCAGGTTGGTGTTAGAAGGTTCTAAAAGACTGG
Source organism: Triatoma infestans (assembly GCA_011037195.1). NCBI lineage: Eukaryota > Metazoa > Arthropoda > Insecta > Hemiptera > Reduviidae > Triatoma > Triatoma infestans. Next base: position 220,891 of record JAAEAF010000121.1, on the reverse strand, counting down.
AAGAGCTTTCTTCTCTGAAGGATGTGCTACTAGTCTGGGTGCCAGGTCACATGGGGATTTTTGGGAATGACGAGGTGGATAGGTTTGCCAAATTAGGCGCCTCTCTTCCTTTCATTGGTCCCGAGCCTGCTGTTGGCGAGTCTTCTGACACATGTCTGTCAGGCTTCCAGACATGGACAGCTTAACAGCATTCATCCTTATGGATGAGCTCAGTTGGTTTTCGGCATCCAAAATGCTCATCAGGGGTCCGGACAAGGCCATTAGTGAGACGTTGCTGTGTTTTTTCACGGAGCGCTGTCAGGCATCTGGTTGGATCTGTTACTGGACATTGTGGTTTAAGGAGACATCTCTACATAATGGGGCTCCATGCCGGATCCATTTTGTAGAGTCTGTGAGACAAAGGAGGAAACACCCATCCATCTTATGATTGATTGCCTGAGTTGTGATGAAATTAGGTTCGTGACCTTTGGTCGGAATAGGATGTCTGTGGAAGAGTTTTAAGTATTTCCGCTTAAGGTTATTATCCGATTTATTCTGAGTGCGATGAATCTTAGATGGATTAGATCCGGGTCTGGATTTTGTTCTAAACCCGGTTTGTTGTTGTTTTTCTTGGGGCAGCCATATGGGCCCAGTGAGGCTTTGGATAGCGTAGGGTTTCCCTTCCCACAGAAAAACAATAATAATAATGAGCTTCTGTGATTTTCGAGATATTCTATTCACGCTAAAAACTTTTTTTCCCGTACACAGAGAGTATTTCCAAACAAGTTACTGGAAGTAAGAGAAAATAAAGATTATTAAATATGAAATTATCTAATTTATAAAGGAAAAACCAAAGGAAATAATAGCATCGATAAATTCAACGTTACTATGACGTAAATAAGTAACTAAGTGAGTTATAAGTTTTTTTTCAAGTTAGTTGAAAGAATAAAAAATTTATATAATATGTATTTAATAGTGGAAAAAAAATTGCCTAGTTGTAAAGAAAGGAAGGAAATTACAAAAAAAAAAAAAGTGCATGTATTAACACTTTGTGACTATTATAATTATTGTAAGTATAACTCTAGTAAAGAAAAAATCGCATAAAGAGAGAGCAGACACTAGATAAGATGTTACGTATGTTGTTAGACTATAATTTAAACATGCGCCGTTGGTGTTAAAAAGAAACAAGAAAAAGAAAAAAAAAACAATTACGAAAGATTTCATCCATATACTTTTATATAAAGGAAAATAAGTTTTATTTGAATGAACTTTTAATATGGTGATGGTAATAATTATTCTTAAATATTGGAGATTAAACTAAACTGGTAAATACACTTTGATGTTAAATTTAGAGAATAGTTTTCCGTGTGAAATCAGCTGTACAAGATCCACACACAAGTCAATGTCTTATTGAACTTTACAATAACAACGGGTTAGGGTTATCTCAATTTTAGGGGGGGGGGGCAAAACTGAGTTGCATGTTGGAGATGTGACCGAGAACATCGTGAAATTCGTTATTTCAAACAGAATGGAGGATTATAAGCGGAGGTTCAAAATTTATAAATAGATTTGTAGTGCGAAAGAATGACACTTCTTACAATATTGTATGGTTATTTAGTTACTTATTTGACAGCGGTTGTGTGTGTGTGGGGGGGGGGGGGGCACAATTACTTACACGAGTTCAGATTTACGTACAAGAGCGCAAGCAAGTGTGGTCACTAAATGAGAGATGTAAAAGGGCATTTACATCCCTACGAGAATGTTGTCCAATGAAGACAATAAACTTAAAATTCTAGTACATTAGGTTAAAGTTAGGCAAAATTATATTATGTTTTATTTGATTTATTGTTGAATTGATTTTGAAATGTTTAACTTAAGAAGTAACACTTTAATTAATTAATATACTTTATCAATTTCCTCCAATCCTTAAAAGTTTATTTAATTGAAACATGACGACTTTACTTTCTCTTACTGTAGTTTGATAGTGGCAATAATGTGATCACGTCAAATCTTTGATATCGAATTTTTACCGGAAATATAGATTTTGAGATTCCTTGAGTCCGAAAAAGTGTTGTTTTTTTTTGTCTTTGTGTATGTATGAGTACAAAGTGGCGTGGGGTGGTGGCAGGGTCAGCATAAATCGACAACAGAAAATCGAAACTTGATACTTGGTTTAAGATCTACCACGGATTTGAGTTAAAATCGAATAACAGGAAGTATCATTTTACTGAACTGATTTTTTTTGTTTTTTTTTTTAGTTTAATATACTACAATTCTATCATCTAGATAATATTAATTTAAATTAAATATGTTGGTAAAATGCAATGTTTGAAAATAAAAACGGTGGATCGGAAGTGAACGACAGCTTTTTCAGTTTTCTACAAGAATAAATAAAGCTATTTTTTCAGGCGGATTTAACGTCTAACTACCAAAATTAGATGTCGTGGACGGTGGTGGAAGCACCTCCTAATTTACTATTAACATTTTTTAAACGAATATAAAATTTAGCAGTTATACGCGGCCCTCGAACTGGGTACCTTCCACCTACAAGTCCATGCTCATAACCACTACACCAACACCAACAGTAATTGATATTGTTAATAAAAAAATCACCTGTTCAATTTTAGCACAGCTGGTGAAACTTTTAAAAAAATATATCATTCTCTTTATATTTTTTTCTCTAAAGCTGTTAAAAAAAACTGCTTCTGGGTTATATCGCAAAAAAAAATAGAAGAAAAATGGAAGAATAATTCAAAACAAAACAAAAAAATGTATAAAATTATGCGGGTTAATTGAATTTCTTTGACAGAATTAAGGCTAGAAGAATAAAAATATTTACGTACCTAATTATTTAATAAAGAAACATCTGGAATGTATTGTCATTGTATTTATTCTGATTGTATTGTATTGTATTATTCAATTTATATTTATTATTTGTAGGATTAATTTCTAGTTCAAATTGCATCTGGAGAGCTATATTATTTTATTACTTCGTTTTTTTAGTAAAAAAACAAAATGTCTGTATAATATACATAATTTTTTTTTTATTGTATTTAAGGCATAAAGAAATTGCTCTATCCCTGCTATAAAATGTGCAGCTGAAAATGAATAACGAAATACCTAATGTAAAAATGTTTACTTTCTCCTACACTGTAAGTAGAAGTATTGTGATCGTGCCAACTTTTCCGAAATTGAGTTGTCCACCAGAATTCACATGTTATTCCTCCGTGTACGGAAAATACGTTTAGTAAGTAAGAGACGAAAATTTCAGAAACAAACAATTTTGACATTCTGACATTGACGAGCTTGAACTTGACATTCTAGTTTATGTGATTTAAAGCTATGTCCTAGGTGCAAGCATCCAGCGTGCACGCGCTTCCAGACGATTCCTCGCGACTACCAGCTTTTTGCGAATAAACACGTGCATAAATATGTGTCGGTTCGGTCTTGCAGTTTTTTCATGATGCTTGGAAACCAACACTCCCATTGTGCTTCCAGGAAACCAACACTCCCGAGTAGGAAACAGCTTCCAAACAAGTTTGTCCGCAATTGTTTAATCGCCAGCGTTCTTACATAATTTCCGTATAAGTGGCTATAATTTCTGAAGACATACTGCAATAAATTCAATGTTCAGTTACTTATCTTAGCTCAAAGTCTTTCTTTCATAGATAATGGTTTCTGATATTATTAGTACTGTATAATAACTGCGGTCGAAATTCTGCAGTATCCAACTAATTTATTGGGATCAGCTCACAGCTCATTATAGAAGTGATGGAATTCCTCTAATTGATGCCGACTTCTGAATATACCATATTTACTTTGCCTCGTAATCCCACTTAAATCTAATTTAAAGCACTGTTCTCCATGAGAAACATCAGTCACACTCTCTTTACAGTTATCATTCTACTACTCGTCACTCGTCTGGAAGCTACGTCATTGGACACATGGAAGTCGGTAAACAAGTAGCGCGTAGAATCCCCCAAAAGCGCGTGCACGCTAGACGCTTACTCCTAGGACATGGCCTAAGACAATCGCATCGATTTTTGGACAAAATCCATGAAGCGGAAATTGACGACTTCACTGATTTTTTTTTTTTTTACAAATTAAGGGTTTTCCATGTTTAAAGAAAATCGTTATAATGGGTATGATGAAGGAGAGAAATGGTTTGGTTTGAATGAACAAACTGGATATGACTGTATAATGTTAAAAGTGACACTGACTGCCTGGACTTTACACTAAAATGGTAGAGTATGACAGAGTGGTGAATGGTGAGGTAAATGACACATTGTGACTGGCGAGTGAACACTGTTGTATATCTATCTCCCGTCGCTGTATTTATGCAGTTTCTCCCACTCTAGTCCGAGAGAGTGGTCCTGTCATTTCTGTCTTTTTCCTGCTATGGCTATTCCACCGCTGCCACCAATATAATGGGTATGATGAAGGAGAGAAATGGTTTGGTTTGAATGAACAAACTAGATATGGCTGAACACTGTATAATGGTAAAAGTGACAATGACTGCTTGGACTTTACACAAAAATGGTAGAGTATGGTAGAGTGGTGAAGGGTGAGGTAAATGAAGGTTATGACTGGGGAGTGAACTCTGAGAAAAACACATTATTCCGCAATGTGCGAAATGTGTGGCTGCTCAATTATATTGAGTTGCTCAACCAACACAGCATACCAATCAATTCCATGAACATATTTTACCATTGCTCGAGTTAAAGTTTAACATATATTTATAAAGATTATTAGAAATAATCAAAACACAGTCTGTCATAGTATTCGTAAAAAATACAAGTCATAAAAATAATACTGACAAGATGTGAATCTCAAGTCTAAAAACAAGAAAGCAATAGAACATTAACAATAAATATTAAATTTAGGAAAGAACTAAAAACAAAATAGAAGAAATTAAAATAAATGAAATTTGACAAGGCTGTCGTTATTGAGCATATAAGTGATTATGTAAAATACCAAGCGAATCGAGTATAATTTGCTCGGTAATGGTCAGAAGATGATTCTTGTCTATTCCGACCTGGTCAAAGAAATCGCCCTGGTGCGGGGTATTGCTCCCCTACTTCTGAACCATAAACCCCTTACGATATAGTTTCGATCCCCGAACATTTCCCGGTATTTTTCTTGCAGGTGAGGAATGCATTTCTCATATATATGCCTTTTCTCTTCGTCGATTTTCACTCCCTGGTTGGGATCGTTCTTTTCGAATCGGATGGTTGGGTCGATGATCAAAGCATCTTTTTTCTCAAAAGCATCTTTAAATCCAACGATGTCGGCAAGCCTACTTGAACCATCAACTTCGTCGAAACAGGTGTATCCTCTTTCAGTGAGAAGCTCGGCAATTCTTTTTTTAACCCTATGGTGTCGATGGGTGACGAGGAGCATGTTCTGTGGACAGATTCCCAACACATAAGCTGGGGTTTCTGACTCTCTGCCGCATTTAAGACAGAGAGGTCTAACACCTCCGATCGCTTGTCCTCCGGCACCGGGAACTCCACGAAGAGGGGCATAATTCATATTTAATTTGAGGGCTCCAGTCCACTCTGATCCAGAAAGAAGTTTCCTGTCGTCGATGAACTGATTGGTTTTCGGGTTATCCTTGAAGTGGAGTTCAGATATTCGGGTTACGCCTTGCCATCTGCATTTCGACCAATCATCGAAGGTTTTTTCGCTTATATCTATCTCCCGTCGCTGTATTTATACAGTTTCTCCCTCTCAAGTCCGAGAGAGTGGTCATTTTTGTCTCTCTTTCTCTGCTATGGTTCCTCTCTTTGGATCTTATTACAATCGTTATGATTGTTTTCAAGAATGTTAAAATCTATTCTATAAAGTTGCACTGATTTTCTACAAATTTGGAATCCTAGTAATTACTCTAATAGATATTAATATTACATAAGTGCCATACATTTCTATTGAAATGATACTTTAGAGGAAGCTTTAACGCTACTGTTTCCCCAAAAAATATTTCAATGAAAACTGATCGATATTAATGTATATAGATGGTGCAGGAAGTTTAAAGAAAGTATCAATAGTCAGAGGACCTCACAATTTAGATTTTCGGTGAATACTCAATTACAAAAATTTGAAACAATTGCATTACTTCTTCTTATTGGGAGTATTAAGATTATGTTAAAATGATGATAATTTTTAAAACGATACATTAATGACAAATTCTTAGCGTAATTCATTTTATATCTTAAAAGACGTTCATTAAAAGAAACACAAACTTACAAGATGTTTCTTTTCTTTTTTTTTATTATTAGGTCCATTAAGAATTACTAATTACTAATTAATTCCAATTATACAATTTACATAATTATCAAAACATGTATCAGACCATTTTATTACCTAGTATTTGCCGTTATGTACCGAGTGCACCCTGAACATGTGTTAGTATATTAGACTGTCTGGGATTGCTAGAAACAAAAAGGAGACGCCTTAGCAATGACGCCCATCGTCCATTATTGCGGTACTTAATGATAACAAAATTCAGGTGTTCTATCTGATTACAATGTATTTTATAATTAAGCGTTAATAGTTGATTATTACTAGACATTTTAATGTATATTAATTGCAAGCCAGATGGAAATTCTTATGACTACAGTGATATGTGCATTTATATATATTGTTCTAGCTATTAATAATTAGGACCGTTGTTTGGCTGTCTGTATATATGTACGTGTGCAGTTTACCGTTAAAAAATATTAACACATAAGCTTTGATATTTTTATTGTAATTTATTTTAACGTTTAGAGAATATAAATTAGTATTTTTGTTTTAAATTAACAAAAGTTATGATAAATTCTCCGCCAAAATTTCGATAATTTTCAAACTACTTACATTTTATATTAGAATATTATAGTCATACTATGGGTTAGATTAAAATTCAATTTTACGAAAAACAAAACATTCAACAGGTGAATATGAACATTGTAGATTACCGGGGCGGTTTTGGTGTAGTGGTTATGAGCATGAACTTGTAAACTTGGTGGTCCCTAGTTCGAGTACTGCATATAAAACTGCTAAATTTATATTATTTTAAAAAAAGTTATTTGATTAAAATTAGGAAATATTTGATATACTTGATTATGAGGAGAAAAAAATGAATTTTTAAGATTTCTCGGCGTAGGATGTTGTTCATCAAACCCACGGAAAATAAGAAAATACATGCGAGAACAAGCTTCGTTTTTCACTTCAAAGGGAAACCAAAAATTAATTAGTTTGTCTGCGAGAAAAATATGGGAAAACAGATACAGAACAAAGATCTTCGATGAATAGAAATCGTTGGCGATGAATTCATCATGTTATTATTAAATCTGATCGAATCTCACAACTTTTAAGAATGGAAGATTGTTCTTGACCATTCTTGAAAGTGATGGATGAGGATAGTGAGATTCGGTCTTTAAAAATAAAAAAAATTACATTTTTGCCATCGTTTCGACAAATATATTGTCTTTATCAAGGCATAAAGAAAAAAATACAAAGGATTCTTTTACAAACATATCGAAAAGCAATAGACAGAAAATAGTAGCGAACCAAAATACAATATATATATTAATTTATCATTTTTTTTTATACATTTATAAATTAATCTATATATTGTATTTTGGTTCGCTAATATTTTCTGTCTGTTGTTTTTCGATTTGATTCTAAAAGAACCCTTTGTATTTTTATGTTGTAGGCCTTGAAAGAAACGTATGAATTTTTATGTTGTAGGTCTTGATAAAGACAATATATTTGTCGAAATGTTGACAACAGCTGGCAAACAGCCACACATCAATGAAAATTTTATGAATATGATTTTAAATTTTGTTCAAAAAATTGAAACTCTATTTTTACTAATGCAAGTCCAAATTGGCAATATAATCCTAAGATATTTTAGTCTTTAAGCAATTAAACGTAACAGTTAGATGTTTACAATGCAGAAGGCTGTGCACTTCAAGGGAATCGTTTCAGAGAAACCTAACCCTCCTACCAGCGCTGAGATGATCCTTCTCAAACTACAGTACCACAAAGATTGATTTCTTCAAGAAATCTTAAACTCTGAGAACGTCTTAGGGAGGATATATCCTCCTTAAAAATCTGGCCAAATTTCTTTGAATGATTAGAGAAAGTGTAATGGCGTCTCCTCTCCAAATCCTCACAGAATCTGCAGGTGCTATCCCTTTCTAAGCCTATCTTTTTCAGGTGCTTCCTCTGTCCTGCAATGTCTAGTGGAGGAAACCCGTCAGCATACGAAGCCTTTTTCTGGTCCCTGATTATCTCCGTACATAACTGTACAAACAAGTCCTAGCCTGCCACAATCCTCGGAAGTAAGTACAATACTCCCTTGACTTCTTCCTTGTTTCTAGGGAGCCGCTATCCTTAGGAAAATTATGTTAATATCGAGGATAAGGTCTGCTTTATGATTACTTCTTGTAAATTAATCTAATAAAAGACCAAAGAAGTAATTCTAACTGTATTTAATGAGCTATAATCAACGAAATACGTACATACATAACCACTCGCTCCCTCCCGCTCTCTCCTACATCAAGCAGCAGGTTACATGAACATATGTCAACAATAAAACCTCACACTAACTCACACACACACACACACACACACACACACACAACTCTAATATAAACATTTAAACTCTAATCATCATATTTGAACAATTATTAAATAAATAGATGCATACTAATAAACTGGCCGTTATTTTTTGATTAGTTGTTAAAATGATATTAGTAACAATATTAATAAAAAAACAAGGAGTCATATATCTAGTTAGTTAGTTCTTGTAATCGATTTATTATTACATTAACATCTGGACCATCATAATCACCAGTTGATTGTGTTCTTTTAATTACCGTTGTTAATTAATAAAGCTTATTAACCGGTTTTTATTAATCTTGCATTATATTATGGAAATTAATTGTAAGTTATTAAGTACCAAATAACTAAGCGTAAAGATACTGACTTTCTAAAACTGCGGTGCTCCGCATTCAGCAGTGTTTTACGTTATGTTTTTATTCCGTACTCGGATAAAAACGCAATTTGTTATTATTCGTCTATAGAGAGCCAATAAAGCTATCGCAAGAAAAATAAAATTAGTCTGGCCTAGAACAAAAATCCAGATCCGGTTCTAATCTACCGAAGATCCTCCACAGCTCTTCGACAGAATCCTGTTCAGAATCATTGCTTTCAAACCTTATTTCCTATCACAATCCAATTAGTATATCATTAGTTGAATGGGTGCTTTTACATTCTGTCTGTAAACTGTAATGAATATAAAGTGTATCTAGTCCTGCCATAAATACTGATATAAAAGTTCAATCAAGGATTAAAAAGTTTGCATTGTGTATTTGGATATCTAGTTAGTTGCACTTTATACTTTTTTAATAAAGGTTTAAATGCTAGTCAGTATGAATTGATTATTCATTTCATAACATGGAGTGGGGTGACAAGTTAAACCGTATTGTTGTAATAGCTCTTCAGAAGGTCAGCAAATCAGCTTCTCAGATTTTCGCAACACTTCAGCCTCTGGGTATTCGTCGTATGATGTTTTGTATATCGAACAGTAACAGATGCAGCAAGAGATCCTCTATTTCGGCCATCGTTCCCGTATCGGGCGTCCTCGTAAACTTTATACGGAAAACTTGATTTAAGCTGTGGCAGCCCGGATCAAAAGAAACCATCTTAGGAAGCAAAAAAAAAACAAATGAAGTAGAAATCTGCCTTAAAGATCTATGTCGAAAAATTGATTAAAAGCGATGCTTATCGCAGAATCACTCAGGTCAGACCTTTTACCACCTGCTCTAAAGCAAATTCTACAAGACAGTTCTATAGTTCTGTTGCAGTGTTACCCACACACAGAATTCGCCGACAAATTTTATTTACTGAAGAAAAAATTTTCAGCACACAGAAAAAAAATAATCGCCTAAATAATAAGGTATTTGCACACAGCTCTAGGGAAGCACAGAAAGAAATTGAAAGCTTTGAAAGAGGACATCATACGAGTTCCGTTATATATTAGGGAATGAGCTATCTGGGGGCAACAGAAATTTATTTTTGTGAAAAAGATGTTATAACTAGCGGAAAAAATTAGCAACAGAATATAGTTTAGATTACGAAGTAAAACCACCAAATCAAAGCCTTTATTTCTAATACTCATTGGGTGTTTCAGCAAGATTCAGCACATGCCCATAAGGTGAGTCCACCCAATGGTGGCTAAGACTAAATGGTCCTGATTAAACAATCAGTGCTGCAGATTGGCCCTTAGGACGCCCTGACCCCCAATACCCTTTAATATCAATTTTTAGTGATACGTTTCTAACTATGCAGCAAGCATTCTATGTTAAAAGAAAATCGTTGTAACCGTTTTCGAGAAAATTCCAAAAAATTCAAAAATCCATTATTCGGTCGCACTTTTGGTTAAACGATTTTCTTCAAATTTGGCATTCAATCAACGCTTCTAATGTTTATTAATATTAGACAGATATAAAAACCACACATTATACTGAAGTGGTACTTTAGAGAAAAGCATAACGCTACTGTTCTCCCAGAATCCGCAAAAAATCAATTTTTGAGGGAAAAATAGTTCGAATTGTTGAGGTGCAATAGTTATATTTTCAGAGAAGTGGTCGATCAGTTGAATGGTATCGATTATATTAAAAGCTAAGAAAAAGGAATGCTGCGTAAACAGTTGTTGACATTGTTAATGGAGGCTCAATGTGAATCTATATATATAATAAAAATTCAGCATCCGTATGTTTGTGACCGCAAAACTCGAAAAGTAATCAATGGATTGACTTGAAATTTTTACACAACGTTGCATTTCTATATAAGAGTGTTTATATATACTTTTTATTCCGAAGTTTCCACGGAAACGGGAAATTCCGTGCGTTTCATGAGTTTGGCAGAAATAGACAGACGCAGACGCGTCGCGATCGTGGCACGCTCTTGGCCGAAGATATTCTGCACAGAATACGTCAAGAAACGCAATAATGGCTTGGATTCTTCACAGAAGAAATATACAATGAAGCGTAATCTTCATTGAGGATCTTTGTCTTGCAATGTGTTGCAAGCTGTTGGCACTATTGAGAGTAACAGTACCGAATAAGTCGATCAATGCAACATTCAAGAGAGAACTGCTCAGAGAGCAATCATACACCAAAAATGACTTACAGCTATTCGTCCAAGAAAATACACTGAAACTCCTTCAAGAACAAAAGATAGCATTTGATACCATCATACAAGCTGTGACCAACCAATCCGGTGGATTTTCTTTTTGGACGCTCCAGATGGAACTGGAAAAACGTTCTTAATTTCCTTATCCTGGCTAAAATCCGTTCAAATGGCCATATTGCATTAGCACTTGCTTCTTCAGGTAATGTTGCTACGTTGATGGAAGAAGGTAGAACAGCGCATTCAGCTCTTAAAAACATTCTTTCAGTTAAAAACATTTTTTCTTTCTTTCCTTTCAGTTCACAGCAACGCTGTGTAGGGTATTAAATTGAATGATGTGTTTTCTTGCTGAATCTATGTTAACTATCATACTTCTATTTACTTCCCCAATAATTAAAATCAGACTGAGCCACAGCTAAGCGTGGCCGGGTTTAGCTAGTGTATAGATAGAATGTGAATGCCTTGATATTAAATATAAGGTGTTTATTATCAACAACTTCTGTTTTATTCATATTGGTAGTATGGAAGTTTAAAGAAAATTGTGAGAGCCGTTTTCGAGGAAAATCGGAAAAAACTAGAAAAAGAAGTTCAATAATTCCGATTGATGGATTTTGTTCATGTTTAAAGAGTTACCAACTTTGAGGTCCCTGGGACTATTCTTTTTTGTGATATTCTATTAAACACATACACCCACACACTCATTCATAAAGACCATTCGCTATAGACATTTTTTTCGTATTCAAGGGGCCCCAAAACAAGGTATTTCCGCTAAACACTTAATTTCCTAAATCTGACTCGATCGCAATACTTCCTTGTGGGTGGTGTTTTTGTGGTGAGCTACAGTTTGCGAGGTTGGTGGGTACGCAAAAACCCAATTAATTACCATACTACATCTACACAGGCCCAGGCGGTTTTGTGAGTGTTGGAAGTGCCAGTATAAATGTTTAACTTGGCTACCCGCAGGAATGCGAAGATTCCCAAAAGAAGTGGTCAGTGTACGGATAATTGTTTGCCTTTCATTCTTGATGAATGATAGTTTCCTGATTTCAATCGGTTTATTCAAAACAAAAAAATGACCTTCTTCAATGAACATATTATGGTCTATTACAGTTTCCAAAATCATAATTTATTCCTCGGTTTATCTGTAAAGGATATGAATATTTTTTTTATTCTCGTTGATGAGCTTTGCCGTATTCATAAAAAAACTTTCTAGTTTTCATTGCATGTTTCTTCTTCTTATATCAAACTTCACCTTCCAGGGATATGTTTTATTACAAACCAGATTGGAAGAAAGTAAAACAAATTCTCATTAGCATAAATACGATATAATTTTGAAGAAAATTAAATGAAAGCGACATTAATTTCGGCCGATAACTAACTTAATGGGTAAGTAGCAATGTTCCAAATGTAAATTCTAGAGTCATAATAGCGGAACGACTATAGTTTCTTATTTGTGTGTTAGATGGCAGGGAAGAAGTAGGACGTAAGTTTTGAATAAACTGAGAATTCCATTAACATTTTTATGAGAGATTGTTATCAAATGAAATGGAAAATGAAGTTGTATAGCTCTCATTCATTTTCTTTCTTTTTTTCTAATTTTTACGTTTAATTTTTGTTTATGTTTAATTATTACTTTTTTGTTTATGTTTAATTCTTACACAAACTAGGTCCTAAGAGAGCTAAAAAGGATAATATATTATGTGGCTGGCACAACCAGACTAATAAACTGATTCGTTCATATTTCATATAATTATATAGCACAGTTCCAAAAAGAGTTATGTTATTTCACCCATTTTACTGGTATCATCAGATACATGCATATACATAATTATATTCATATTAATTCAGTTATACCCATCTTTACGTTCGGAGCGGTAATGCGGTGGCAGTGATAAAACTGAACCACAGACACACAAGAAAACTTTGGCTGGAGGGCAGGAGTTAGCCTCTCTCTCCTAATTACGAGGGCCTTTAGGAGCAACAATGGCGCTAGAAGTTCGCTGGGACTGCCTCCGCTACAAGCTCTTGATACAAGCTGAGGCAAGAGCCAGGCCATACAGACTAATGAACAATGGACACTGAAAGCACTTCAGTTCCTTTGGTCATAACAAAATATAGTTTTGTTATTCCATTTCGGGTGACCCTAAAAGCAAGTGCTGTATGGACCAAAGACTGGACAGGGAATGATCAGATAAGAGGCATGTGGTTTACGAATGGCTCAAAAAGGGCTGCGGCGCTGGGGCTGGTATATAAATGGGGTGAAGCAGGAGGTACTTGTAGAGCGGTCTCTTGATAAATTTCTCCCCAGGCAGAAATTTTTACAATTAAGATCTGTGCTGAGGAAACCCTGAGAATAGCTCTTAAAAACATGAAGATTCTCATCTTTTCGAAAGCCCTGTTGCCTTCAGAACCACCTCATCTCTAGTTAGGAAGTGTAGAAATTCCCTTAAAAACTCTTCCGGCACAATAAAGTTCGGCTGGAAGCATGGCGGGACATGTGGGAATTAGAGGCAATGTAACAGACAGAACCTGTCCTGGACCAAGAGGACAGTGCGTGCTCTCCACTTAGAGATTGGTTATGGACAGTTAACACGACAAAATCTGAAAATTAAGACCAGCAGCCAAACACAGCAAGTTGATGACGTCAAAGTTGTGTAAGAATAGAAATAAAGGCAGAAACGTTATCGGATACTTGACACAAACACAATACTTCCTCTTACAAAAGTAGATTGCAGAAAGTACTAGGGGAATATTGCACTGCGACCTGAGAAATGTATCGTGTCCCCCGGAGCCTTCTTAGCGCACTGTCGGCCTCCGAGCAGTGTTCTCTAGCTACAGACAACACTGCCCATCACCGGACAGTGAGTTGTAGAGGCTCCTAGGAAGAGATCATGTAAGGGCTGGATTCGAACCCCGGACCTTCGCGTAGCTAGTCCAGCGCGCTACCACTGATCTAATCCCTTCCTTGCTTACAACAGTAAGAGAAAGTAAAAATTATTTGTGGTGAAAACACTTACTAATGTGTAAAATGTAACTTTCCAGGGCATTTAGTTTTTTGATAAATCTTATCAACTCTTTTTTAACAACCTGGCAAAAGATACAGCCAAAAAAAAAATTGAAACATCAACAAAATTCCAAGTAACAAGTTAAAAAAAAAAAAAAACAGTTAATTATTCATTGTAACTAATGTTGTACCATAATTGTAGGCGTGCAAAACGGAAGAAAATACGCAGTGCTTAATCAGAGAGAGAGAGAGAAGAACCAGTTTACTGGAATAAGAAATTGGACTAAGTTGACACAATCCATCTTAGTGCATCTACTTGGTGTATATATACCTACAGAAGAGAAAATGTCAACTACTTGGCCTACAGTTAATATATAAATAGGGAAAAAAATATATATAAAGAAATTATTGCAGAAAATACTTGCTCTCATTAATATTACTTCTTAAGTTCTGTGAAGTAAAAAAAATAATATATATTTTATATATATAAAACGTCTAGGGACCAGGTACGTACAAATTTCCATCCAGGTGCAGCAAGCTAAATACATCGCTACTAGCGACACATACGGTAGAAAAACGATAAAAAAATTTATATATATATTATACATTATAAACTTTAATATCTCCACGGTTATACAAAATAATTTATCATTAAAATAAAAATATTTATATATATATATATATATATTAAATGTCATCCTGTAATAAGTGGTCCCATTTAAATTTAAAAGTAACTTCATTTTTTCTACAGAAAGTTGCTTTTTACTATACGTCATCCGGGGATTACATTTTCTTGTCATCCATGAGTTCATTTTTACTATCTCCTCCTGCTTGTAAATGGAAATATTAGGATCGAGGTACGCCTGAATCCAAAAAAATGTTTTAATATATATTATATGTGTATGTGTGTGAGTGTGTGTGCGTTTTAAATAGTTCAAATAAAAAAGATCGTAGTATGTACAAACTTGATAATCAAACCGTATCGGGCATGAACAATTTTTTTTCTCTTCAGTTATTCGGAATTTTCTCATAAAAGAAACTTTAAATACGATCTCCACACATATTAATGCCTAAGAAGAATGAATGTAGATTAGATTAGATTGAAAAACGAGGAGGTCAAAGCCACATTCCACTCTGACCTGCATTAAGAGGTCTACTGTGGAACCCCTGGGATTATACCACATCCTTCAGCTTTGCCCTCTTAATCAGGCCTAGGAAAGCTGAAAGTGGCTCCGTCATGAAGCTCGTGGCTTCGGGATTACTTGTCCCCAGTTGAAGAAACCTTGCCCTCATTTGGCCGGCCGGCACTCTCACAAAGGGTGTGTACCGGGGATTCCTCCTCAGCCTGGCAGAATCGGCATAACGTGTTGTTATGAGTGTATGTAAATGAAATGTAATTGTTGACATAAATGTATGATGATCCTACCATCTTACATAGATACATTAAATTGCTCTGCTAGAATAGCGAATTTGAAAAAAAAATTAAATCAACCGGAAATGCAACCTTATAGAATCCGCTAATCGTTTCGGAGGGGGGTGAACTTATAGAAAATCATTCGGAAACTTATCACTTTTATTTGAAACATTTTCCCAGAAAAAAATGAGTTTAGTTGCATTTTAGGGTAGCCAAGACTTCAAAGAAAACGTCAAACTGCACAACCAGTCTGCGAATTGAGCAGCCCAGGTCAATTAGAGGGGACCCTTGGGCGTCAAAGCAAGGTTAAGAAGAGTCAAAATAGTATACTTCCGATTTCTTTTTTTGGAGGAGGAGACTTCGTCTCCAAGACATATCCATTTTGGATAAGTAAATAAAAACTTTTCAAGACTGGAGCGATTTTTACTTTCTCTTACTTCCTAGTAAGGGGAAGTATTATAACGTGCCAAATTTTTGATATCGAGTTTTCACCCCACGTTTTTGAGGTCCCCTGACCCAAAAAAAAGTGGTTTTTAGAAAATGGTCGGTGTGTTGTATGTGTGTGTGTGTGTGTGTGTGTGTGTGTGTATGTGGTGTATGTGAGTGTGCAAGCGTGTGTGTGGGCATGTGAACAGCATAGCTCAAATCGAAAAATCGTAGAAAGTACAAACTTTATTCCGTTTAGGTATCTCCATAGGATCCAAAAGTACATCACCTGTCAAAATTCCTCAACCGGAAGTACCACTTTACTTAATGTTTTTTTTTTTTTCACTTTCTTGCAATTTTCTCAAAAATGGCTCCGACGATTTTTTTTTTTCTAACTTTATATCAACTTACATACAAAAATCTACAACTGTTATTTGAAACATTTCTCTGGAAAAATTCATTTCAGGATCCTTGGGGCTACTATACATTCTGTCATCTAAATAATATTAATTAGAATTAAATATGTTGTTGAAATTCCGAGTTTGGAAAAAAAACGGATGACCCGGTACTGCGTTTTTACTGAAATGTATTTTTCAGTTTTCTGCTATTTTCTCGAAAGCGGTTCCAACGATTTTCTTTGAACTAGGAATGTGAACTACACATATAAAGAGCTACAACTTTTATTTGTAACATTTCTCCTGATAATGTCATTTAAAGGGGCTTTTGGGAGAGGTGTGGGGTTATGTTTTTCTCTAAATGTGCTATCATAGTTCATTATACAATTCTACCATGCAAACAAAATTAATTAGAAAGAATTGCCAAAATTTCGTTTCAAGAAAATTAATAAACCGGAAGTACGCCTTTACTGAACAGTTTTTTCAGTTTTCGACGAATTACGACGAATTGTTGGTACACTAACTACATAATTTGACAATTACAATTTTGAAAACAAAGTTGTTGCAAAGATCACAAAGTGTTACAAAGTTGTGTGAGTGTTTTACACCAGATTTTTTACTTTCTGTTAGATAGAATAGAATAGAATATATTTATTTGCCTGGACATATGTTTTTACATACAATAGGCTCGTCTATACATTGCTGCAATATATACAAACAAATATACTTTGACCTACAGTAAATATTATTAACACATTACTTGCAAAAAAACAGTGTGAGATCAGTCAGCGTTGAACTGGGTTACATTCCATTTGTTAGCTAGATACTCTTCAAGTTTGTAAAAAGTGTTTTTTAATAAAAAAGTTTTAATAATTTTTTGAAATTTTTTCTTTTCTAAATTTCTCACTGATTCAGGAATTAAATTAAACATTTTAGTGGCCATTGAGCTGGGAGCTTTATCAGGTTTAAACTCTGTTTTTAGCAATATGTAAGTTATTTTTAGTCCGTACATTGTAGGAATGTTTATTACTCCTTAAATCTTTATTCTCACTATCTTTAATATCCATTATGTTCACATAAATGAATAAAGACGGCAACGTAAGTCTCGATAAGGTAAGGTAAGGTAAGTCATGCTCTTTAAATAATGGTTTACAGCTGTCTGATTTTTTCCTATTAAATACGATCCTCAAGGCCTTTTTTTGCATTTTAAAAAGCAGGTGATGAAAGGCAGTCTATTTTAATAGTGTGAAGTTTTCGAAATTCAGTTTTTCATTGGAAGAAAAAAACAAAAATCACGGGAAGTGTTGTACTTGATATTCTATTCACGCCTTGGTAACGGGCAAAAATTTTTTTTTTAACCGGAAATGCAACCGACTGAATGTTTTTATTTTCGATTCACTTGTTCTTTCTGCACGTTTTCGGGGTTTTATTTTTCAAAACTGTTCTTCAACGATTTGCTTTAAATTTCATACTAACTACTATACAAATAAAAGACCTATTACTTTTGTTAAAAACATTTCCAAGGAAATTGATTTCACGAGGGGGGGGGGGAATCTGTGATGGTAAATTTCAAATCTTGGGAGGTTTTTCGAGACGTTGACTGTAGGATTACAATGTAATCAATATCAGATTCACTACCTGCTATTTGCTGTGAACTACCATATTTCAATTACCATGATCTGAACAATTTTAGATTGTTAATGGCAACTAAGTTTTAGTAAAGATTCCAAGTTTGCGGAAAATTCGCTAGCTTATTATAATTGTATTAATTACACAGTAAGAGAAAGTCGTAAGAATATCTCAGACAAGAATTTTTTCTTTACTTTTCTCTCAGTGTAGAGGAAGTATTTCTACAATGTCAAACTTTCTAAATTGACTTTTTACCGGAAATACATTTTTCGCGGTCTACTGAATCAAAAAAAAAATGTTTTTAGCGAATGATGTATATATGAACCAAATTTCCTAAAAAAGAAAATTTGCAGGAAGGAGCTCCAACTTGAAAATTCAGTTTAGCATCTGACACGAAGATTTCGTACCATTTTCGCACGCATATAGGTTTTGCGGGTTTCTGAGGAAACAATAATATATATATATATATATATAAGATATATACATTGTAATATACAATGTTAATAATATACATTAAAAGCATTGCTAGAATTCCAAAATTTCAATGTAAAAATCGGGTAACCAAAAAGTGTAAATTTACAGAATAAGTTTTTGGTTTATTTTTGGAATTTTATCGAAAAAAATCTGGTGTGAAACAATCACACAACTTTCTCTTACTCCTGTTCTTTAAATTATAATTGACAAATGTTATATTTGTGTACCAAATATAACGAAATTCGTCAAAAACTGAAAAAACTGTTCAGTAAAAGCGCACTTCCGGCTAACTAATTTTCTTAAAACTTGGAATTTTGGCCATCTATTTATTTCTAATTAATTTTGTTTAGATGATAGAATTGTATAACCAATATGATACCTCTTTAGAGGAAGCTGTAACTCCACCCCCCCCCTAAAAGTGCCCTTAATTGAATTTTACTAGAGAACTGTTTTAAATAAAAAGATGCAGATCTTTGCAAGTTTAGTTTATATACGAAGTTTCAAGAAAATCGTTGGAGTCATTTTTGAGAAAATCGCGAAAAAGTAAAAAAAATCATTCACTGAAGTGTTGAAACAAACGCATTCCGGTAATCCAATTTTTTCAAACTCGGAATTTCAACAACATATTTAATTCTAATTAATATTATTTAGATGACAGAACTGTCTAATAAACTGAAATTGCAGTTGAGATGAAAACCTAACCCCACCTCTCCCCCATAACTGCCCTTAAATGAATTTTTCCAGAGAAATGTTTCAAATAAAAGTTGTAGCTCTTTGTATGTGTAGTTGATGTACCAAGTTTGAAGAAAATCGTCGGAGCCATTTTTGAGAAAATTGCGAAAAAGTAAGAAAACTAACTAGTAAAGTGGTACTTCCGATTGAGGAATTTTGACAGATCCCATGGTGATTCCTAAACGGAATATCAAGTTTCAACTTTCTGCGGTTTTTGTTTTTAAGCTATGCTGTTCACATACATACATACACACGCTCACACAGACCATTTAAAAACCACTTTTTTGGACTCAGGGGACCTCAAAACGGATATTTCCGGTGAAAACTCGATATCGAAAATTTGACACGATTACAATACTTCCTCTTACTAGTAGTAAGAGAAAGTAAAAAGACCAGAGCGATTTTCATTAAATTTAAATTCAGCCAACTGCATAGATAATAAAAGTTCACTTAAGTTCACTTTTATTTGTAACATTTTTTCAGAAATTAAAAAAATGTATTTCCGACAGTCTTGCGGAAATTGTGGTTGTTAAATTTCAAATGTTATATGAGTTTAGTACAATAATATTATTGACGCTCTCTTCTGGACTATAATGTAATAATTTCTACTATCTACCTGAGTAGGTACATGTTTCCGCCAGTTTCCGCCATCATACTTCCATATTTATGTTGTGGGACAAATTATTAACGATTGCACATGTTCCACACATAGGCGACCAGTTTCCATAAACAATATCTTCGAATTCAAAATTTTGTGAATGCATCAAAAATATGTGTTTTCATGAGAAGAAAAAATTCATTATTTAAAAAATCAGACACAAACTGTTCGCTGTATAATAGTTTATATCTATAAGACTGTCTCATTAATATTATCTTGTTTTTTGTAGCACATAATTAAGTACATCTCGGCTATAGCAGTTTTTATATGAGATTGAAGATGAACATTTACAGATAATAAGGTTAAGGTTAGGTTTGTCTAGATGGTAAAAAGGAACATTATCTTATGGTTATCTGTTCAAAAGTTGAGCTATAATACTAGTAGTAATAGTTCATAGATTTTCACCCGACTGCTTTTGTACTAGGTATTGTTTAAAAAGTATAATTTCTCGCAACAATACGTATAAGCCACTTAAATATATACACATTGATATAATCAACATGGTATTACAAATGTGTGTTTTTGTAAATGTGTTTGTGTGTAAAGTAGATGAGATAGATGAGTTTGAGTGTATAAAGAACTTATAAATACATATATCGTATGTATAAATCTATATATGTGTGTATATATATATATATCTTAGTGAGAGTGTACAACTGTATAAGTTGAAATGAAATAGGTTCAAGATAACAAAACATTCGCCTACATCTTTTTCAACATTTCCTGACTATGATATATCATGAACGGAAACGTGCGTAAGACTACAAAGGCTAACTTGATTTCGTCTTAGTTGAAACAAGAAAGAAAAAGAAATAAAACTATATATAGTTATATATATACTGTTTAATTTATATGGCACTGATTTAGCAGGTGGTAATTATATTTAAAAAAACAACTCTTAAATCGTTTTTAATTAATCAATATTAATTTTTAGCATATTATTTGGGATAATGTTTATGTTTTTTCTTAATATTTCGTTACTAGAATTGACGTAAATATGAAAACAATCTAATGTGAAACATACACACGACTTTCTGCTGATCCAATATTCATATTCTGCAGATACAATATTCATATTCTGCTGATACAATATTCATAATCTGCTGATACAATATTCATATTCTGCTGATACAATATTCGTATTCTGCTGATACAATATTCGTATTCTGCTGATGCAATATTCGTATTCTGCTGATACAATATTCATATTCTGCTGATACAATATTCCTATTCTGCTGATACAATATTTGTATTCTGCTGATACAATATTCCTATTCTGCTGATACAATTGACAAATTTTCGTAAAACTTCAAATTTTAACCATTTGTCCTGCCACAAACATGTCAGTGGGGGGGGGGGGAGGAGAGCAAATAACAGAACTGATTACACTGTAGTCCAGAATAGAGTGCCAAAAACATCCTCTGGACTGTGTTCTCTCTCTCCACAGACAACTGTAGAGCCTCCTAGGTAGAGAAAATCTAAAGGCAGCACTGCTGGACTAGAACCTAAGATCTCCGCGTTGCTAGTCCAGCGCGCTACCCTCAGTTAATCCCATCCCTACAAAAAACATTGAATCATCTGTATATAACGCTACAAATTCTGCAAAATATAACTGAATCCCTCCCCCCCAGGAAAAAATGTTCCGAATAAAAATGGTTGATTAGCATTCTATGTTTAAAGGAAATCGTTTTAATCTTTTTTGAAAAAATTTAAAAAAATCTCAGAAAAAACCTACCTATTCTGCAAAGTCGCAATTCATCGATTTTCTTCAAATTTGAAATTCTATTAAAGCTGCTAGAATAATTAATATTTTATCTTCAGTCTTCCACTTCGAAATCTCTCTATGTGGAAGCTTAGTTCAAAACATTTCACAGCTTAAGAGATTCTGATTAAGGAGTACATACGGTCATGGCTCTTCAAGCCATGGGAGTGGTAGATGATATCGTCTACATTATAGGAATTATGAAAATTCCTAGAAAAATCATAAGCATCAGAGACATTTTCCGTGGTAGCCTGCTTCATTTTATGGTCATCGACCGGTTTCGGGCGTTCGCCCATTTTCAGGATGCGTTTTTCAGACAGTGTTTCTCACAATGTCTGAAAAATGCATCCTGAAGATGGGCGAACGCCCGAAACCGGTCGATGACCACAAAATGAAGCAGGCTACCACGGAAAATGTCTCTGATGCTTTCCAGCTCTGCGGAACCAACCACCACAACAAAAAATCATAAGCATACTTCCAGATTATTTAGGGAATACCTCAAAGTAAAAAGAGGATGAAAAAATCTTATTTAATACGCAATGTCCAGCACAATCCTTCCCCCCACCTGATTTGAATCCAGTTGTACTTCTGAGGAATGAACTAGACAGAAAAATTTGTCTCGAATGTCTTGGAATGGAAGATACTTTGAATGCCTAAAATTGTCAAAGAAGTTTTTAAACCGAGAGACGAACACTCCATTGACGAAAAACACAGGAACAGTTTAGTTGTTATTTCATTATTGTAAAAGAATTTACTATAGGTAAATACATTTTTTACAGATACATACACATACACACATACACACATACACATACACACACATACACACTTACACACACATACACACACATGCACACATACACACATACACACATACAGATCAATTTCTAAATATTACTTTTCCAGCTCAGTGGACACCGAAAACATTTATTTCTGGTGAAAAAAAAATTGATATCAAAAAATTCGGCACGATCGAATACTTTCTCTTAACAAAAGTAAGAAAAAATTAAAAACAAACAAAAAAAGAGATCGAAACTAAGACATTAATACAGAATGTTTACAATGATTCGTTGATATCTTGGGCAGTGGCAACACGCATGTATATTGAAAGCAGATGGTTATTACCACGGCGCAGGGCAGATGTAACTGGGCGTAATTTTCACTTCTTGCCGTACACACACACACACACACACACACACACACACAAAACACTCAGTCGCGTACACCATATCTTTTTCAAATTAAGACACACACCTAACCGTATTATATTGGATATAGTATGCTGAATATAGTATGCGGGTTCAGTGTTACATACTCCTTAAATATCTGTTTTTTAAACAAAAAAAAATATATAAGTGCATTCATAAATTAAACTTTTACTATGTGTATAATATACATGAAAAGGGCGTGGGGGTTTTGTGTATATATAAATAGTAATTAAAGAAACAGGATTACTAATCCTAAAAGGTATTAATAGAGATTTTTAATATTATGGTATTAGACTATTTAGCTGATAACGGGGGTCTAAATTATCCAAGGCATTACCTACATCCACGTCTGTTACCATGATATTTTGCATCTCTCACACTCGCTTCACAATATATTAGAATGATACTTCTCACAGAATGGAAAAGAAAATGCTGCAAGATGGTGGAAGAAGATTAGAGAAGACATAATCCAATTTACTATTTTCTGATGAAGGATAACCTTCGCCCGATATACGAAGAAAACATTATTCATATATTTAGGAAATTAATAGAAGAATAAAATAACTTCTAAAGGATAATCAATTACAATGAATGGTGTAATGATAGCGGAATGAAAATGGTGAGTGGGTGCAAATCAAAACCCAGGAACCATTAAACGATTAAAATTTTAAACATTTATTTTGTAAACGATTTACTTAATGAGGAGAAGAAAGTTTATTAAAGGCATAGTGACCGAGCAAAGAGTGATGATTGTTGGTAGCTTGATGTAGAATGATAGCGATAGCTGATGTGTGAGTCACCTGAAGATTGATGAGGGCTAGTTAGTACTTTTGCTTTGTCCTAAGAGTAGATTAGCTAGTGCAGCTAACCTTGATGCATGCAGCTAAGCTTTATGAACCTTTCCAGAGTTGACCGCGTCAAAGTTAATCTAAACTCTTCAAAATTGATTTGGCTCTGTTGTCTTCCCAGCTTTGTATTCCCAGTTTCTCCTTTATCTAGAACAGCTTCTACGGAAACATTGGCTGTCGAAGTTAAACGCTCATTCAAGAGCCAATACATTGTAATAAGCATGACTGGGGCTCAAATAGCTGGGGCCTCCTTGCGAATGCTACTAACTATGGAGTCCAGATTTTGTTCGGCGCATTTGGTGGCAGTGATTTCATTATAATGACAATCCAGTAAAAACTGTAAATCTTGGTTCTGTTGTCGATAATAAAGGTGCAGGGGCAGCAATATATATAAACAGGAGAGGGAAGAAACGTAGTAGGCCTTGTGTAAACTCAGTTCTCTGGAGCCTTGTAAAAAAAAATCCTATAACGCATCAGCCCATGAAGGGCCAAGGCTTGCCAGACAGACGGCGATTTGAATAGCTGGAGCCCTGTAATCCTTCCCAAAAACAAATCACTATATTTTAAGCAAAATTTCACTCCATAGAGCAGAGAGTTGGACTGGTAACAAACAATTGCGAGATAATGTCCTAGCGGTTGAGAATGACTGCTAAAGACGGTCAGCAAGAAAAACCCCCGAAGCAAGAAATAAGAAATGAAAATTAGAAATATAATGGAAGTAAAAGAAATCCTTCCATTATAATAGAAAATCCTTCTGGATAAAATAGAAAAAGTAGAGGGTACGTTGACTTAGCCGCATGAAGAGAATGGCAGATGAAATACTGCCGAAGGAGATTTGGAATGGAAAGAAAGAAGGAAAAAGCAAGTCCGAGAAAGAAATGAATAGACAAAGTTCAAGAAAGGTGGACTGGAAATGGAATGACCGTGGAAAAAACGTTAATGGTAGAACAGGATTAAATTTGTAGAAACTATAAACTTTTGAATCTTTGTCATTGTTGAAAAACATAGAAGCCTATCAAAATGAAATCATGCCGTTTTTAACGATTAAAAAGAAATCGCACTTTCTACAGTTGACGCAATTGTAATTCACATACTTTCTTTAATCTTTACTTGAATATTTTCAATAAACCAGCTTGATACTTGCACATTGAGCACTAGTTAGCATCGATAATTTGACATAATAGATTTATTATGTTACCATATATTGATCCAGAAGTTTTAACCCAAATTTTGAAATAGTTATTTGTAATAAAAGAAATTAAAAAAAAACCTCTTACACATCCTAATTAAAAATCATCTTAGTAAATCATCTTTGAAAACTAAATAAAGTGATCTTCTCTATCTCTCTCTTTGTTAACTAATTAACATTAAGTTTTATGTACCAGTTACTAATACAGGTGCTGAATATTTAATAGGCAAACATAATGTATAGTCATTTTTATATTGTGTTATCTTTTATATAATTTACTATTTATAGATCCACATTATGGACATACATAGTAATATATTATCCGTGCCTATGTACTATGTAACTATGTAAATCGGGTGAATATTTGATAATTTAGAACATTTATTGCTAAGCTTTATAAAGCTTTAGAGAGAAATATATGGTTTGTTATTTGTTATATCAAAATACAATTGTAAGCTTCTAACTATTATAGACAGTGAAATTAAGCTGAACAATATTTATTATGTTTGTAATAATTGTTTAAAAATTAAGAAGTATAATAATCGAATGAGCTGATAGAAGATTAAAAGGAAAATTAAAACTAAATTCAACAAAAATAGAAGGGGTAGAAAGAGAAAAAAAATTCAAACGGAATCTGTCATATGACAGTTGCATCAACATTTTTCCACCCTACCCTCCCCACTAGCTCTTCCTCATGGTCTTCGTCTTAACGAGTTTCTTCATCCTTCTCAATTACTACATTATTTCTATGCATTAGTTTTATCGTTTCTTCTTCTTCTTCTTCTTCTTCAGATTCGTAATCTTTTTCCTCTTGGCCTTCGTCTTTACCAATTTCTTCACCTTTATATTCGTGAATTATTATTACAGAAATCACCTCCTTCGGAATCTTGAACTTTTCTTCTGCTTTTTCCATTTCCTTCACTCCTCCATAACAATAGGAAATCGTTGGTACTTAGTTATCGACGGTAAGCATAAAATGATAAATCTACAAAAATGTAAAAAGAAATGTAGGATCTGAAAACTATTTATACACAAATAATTTAATTGAATACTAAAAAAGAAAAATTGAACGGTATAAAAATATGTAAAAATTGAACCAAAAAATGGGAAATAATATTCCAACAGTACCAACATCAGCAAATTACCTTCCTTACCAAACAATGCATCAGTGTTCTCGGCAGAATTAACAGCTCCCCGCTTGGCTCTATCTTAGAACCTTAGTACTTTGCAGCATACAAATTTTTTAATACTGAGCGGCAGTAAAAACACGCTGATAAAAATAACCAATTCACTAACGTCTTCTCTTTCTAATCACATGTTTCTAGACATACTGGAACTCCGTGATGTTCTAATACCAGAAAGAAAGTATAATATAAGCTTTGTATGGATTAGAGTGCACCTAACGAAATCCTTGTCGCTCTGGTTAAAGAGGCTCTCAATTCAGGGGAAATGATCCACGAAAAACTCCCTCCAACAGACGTCAAATAACTCATAAGGTGCCACATCTTGAATATGTTGCAACTATAATCCAGCAGGGGAGCTTTCTACAAAGTATGATTTAAGCGGCTAGCCATAAACATAAATCTAGCGGCAACAATAATTAGATTGAAATACAACTATGCAGTTTGCGGTGCTTATCTATACAAAATTAAGCAGAGGCCCCGCTCTCTGTTTAAGATCTGGACCTCAAACATTTAGTAATGCAGTGCCCATCAATGTTATCCAAAAGGGATAGATTATTTAAAAAGGTTTACTAATACTTGCAAGCTTCTTTTCAATATGAGGAAATTATTTCAATAACATGAAAGTAGTATGTGACTTATTGATCTAAATTATCAAACAAATATATAACATGAAATGTAGTCTAAATAATATTGTAATGTAGAGACATTATAGAGATATGTAGTTCGTAAAGTTATCGTGAGATTAAACCTCCTGCATCTCCAGCGCTGGCTGTATGACGAAATACTATGCCAAAAAAAAAAATCTGGTGTGAAACACTCACACAACTTTCTGTTACTCCACTTCTCAAAATTATAATTGACAAATTTTATAGTTTGTGTACCAAATTTAATGAAATTCGTCGAAAACTGAAAATACTGTTCAGTAAAAGCGCACTTCCAGTTTACTAATTTCTTTGAAACTTAGAATTTTGGCCATGTATTTATTTCTAATTAATTTTCTTTGGATGATACAATTGTATAGTCAACCATGATAACACTTTAGAGAAAAACATAACCCTACCCCTCCCCTAATAGTGCCCTTAAATGAATTTTCTCAGAGAAATGTTTTAAATAAAAGTTTTAGATCATTGTATGTTTAGTAAAGGTAAGAAGTTTCAAGAAAATCGGCAGAGCCATTTTTTGATAAAATTGCGAAAAAGTGAAAAAAATCATTAGGGTAAACACACTCCGGTTATCCGACTTTTTTCAAACACGGAATTTCAACAACATATTTAATTCTAATTAATATTATTTAGATGACAGTACTGTCTAACAAACTGAAATAGTACTTTAGATGAAAACCTAATCCCACCCCTCCTCCAAAACTACCCTTAAATCAATTTTTCCACAGAAACGTTTCAAATAAAAGTTGTAGCTCTTTGTACGTGTAGTTGATATATTAAGTTTGAAGAAAATCGTTGGAGCCATTTTTGAGAAACACGCAATAAAGTAAAAAAAAAACAACTAGTAATGTGGTATTTCCGGTTGAGGAATTTTGTCAGATAAGGTACAGGTCAGATCCCATGGTGATATCTAAACGGAATATCAAGTTTCAACTCTCTGCGGTTTTTCGTTTTTGAGCTATGCTGTTCACATACATACATACATACACACAGACCATTTGCTAAAAACCACTTTTTTGGACTCAGGGGACCTCAAAACGGATGGGGACCTCAAAACGGATATTTCCGGTGAAAACTCGATATCGAAAATTCGACACGATTACAATACTTCTTACTCGGAGTAAGAGAAAGTAAAAGGAAAGAAAAAAACGAGTTAATAGAACAATCCTGCTATAAATAGATTATATTTGGGGGGGTGTCATCAACTTCTAATATTGTTAGATTATTATTAGAATTATTGTTAGTTTTTGTAACAATTGGAAATTTGGGATTTTTTTTGAAGAATAGTTAAAAAAAAAGAAGTTTTTTCACGTGACTATTTCAGATTGTTGCTTTTCTGAAAAGATAGGAAGAAAGAAAATCAAAAATAGTAATCTAGATTTTTCAACGGTAAAGAAAATGATATTACCATGTAGTGGTATAAGTATCTATGCAATCCTATTTTAGAGTTGTTGCAAAAAAAAAAGAGGGCTAATAAAGTAATTCAAAATAACATCAACCAAGATATCAGCTACTTTATATTTTTTTTTAAGCAATGCTTGGAATATCTATGATCTTTTAGATTTCTGCGATTATTTTCAAGGAAATTCAAGTGTTTTTCAATAGTCGGGTTTCTGAATTACTAAAAGAAAAAAAGAAGAAAAGTACAAGATTGTGACAGACAAATAACCAGTTATAGACAGACGTAAAAATAATTTGATAACAGTTGTAATTTGAAGAGAACTCCATGTATAGATTGTTATTAAAAAAATTAAAACATTAAAAAAAAAGAAGAGAAAATTACATCATTCGTACAAGATGACTCAAAGATTGCAGTAAAATTTTTGAATCAAATGAGTGAACAAACAAAAAAAAAGTGAAGGTAACAATGTTATTATTATTAATTATTTAACGCAAAAGTGTATTTTTCTTTTGCTCTTGTTTTGATAGAACCATATGTTCCTCTATATTTAACTTTAATTTCATCAACAACAGATAGTAATCTGTCTAAACATAGTCTACAATAATTGCTAATAACATTTTCCACATTTTATTGCGTACACTTTTAAATATAGCTCATCTTACATATGACTCCAATACACAGCATAATTTTTTTATTTTATAATAAAGAAAATCGCGAAAATTGAAAAGAAAAACTGTTCAGTAAAAACTTCACTTCCGGTTTACTAATTTTCTTGAAACCAGAATTTTGACAATCTATTTATTTTTAATTAGGTAATTTTGTGTAGATAGTGAAATTGTATAAACAACTAAAATAACACTTTACAGGAAAACCCCCACCTCTTCCCCAAAAGTGCCCTTACATGAATTTTCCCAGAGAAATGTTTCAAATACAAGTTGTAGCTTTTTGTGTGTGCAGTTGATATGAAAAGTTTTTTTTAAAAAATCGTTAGGGCCAGTTTTGAAAAAATCGCACAAAAGTGAAAAAAAATTTAGATAGGTGGTTGGACAGTAGCGGAATATTCTGCAATTATTCGTTTTTGAGCTCATACAAACACACATATACCCTCACACCATATTATACACCACTAGACAATTTTCTCAAACCACTTTTTTTTGGACTCAAGGGAACCCCAAAAGTGTGAATTTCCGGTGTAAACTGGATATCGAAAAGTTTAGCAGGAGTCGCCCATTTTTGACGTTTAGGGTTCTTCAGAACATTTGAAAGCAACTGGATGTGACTAGAAAGCGTCAGCAGGAAGCGCCATCATCAAATCAGAATAAACGAAAACAGTAAGTCTTAGGAATTAAAGTCGTTAATATAAAAGATTTTCTTGGATATACCACGCTTTACGACAAGCAACAAGAACTGAAAAAAAAAGGCGTTATCATCGAAACGTCATTAAATACGTAAAAACTAAAGAAATATATATATATATAAAAAAGATTATTATAATTTTGTATAAATAAACCTTCTTTTGTTTTTGTTTTTTTTAATAAAAATCTTAATTGCCGTTTCCGCTAATTTAGAAATTTAATTTGCAAAAAAAAAAACAAAATACATCCTAACATGTTTCATGGTTTCGGAAAGTTAATCAATCTCATTCTACAAAAAAAGTAATAAAAAATAATAAAACATAATACCATAAAATTGTTATTGCTTTATCTGAAAAATAGTTCAATAATGTCTTATGATACAATTTTTCTCCTTTTTGTTGTTGTTTATTTAGAAGTTTTCTTTTTCTGCTTTTTTGTTTATTAATTTTTGTTAACCGGAAGTTATTTTAATTATTCGCTATATACATATATTATAATCAGCTGGCACTTCAGTATTCAAAAAAATTAAAAGTAATCAAGATCGTCTCATGTGGCTGAATATTTACGTATTTTTTAACGTAAATTTTATTTTTTTGGTCTAATAATTTTTGTTGAATAACACAAAATCTGCTAAATGAAACTTTAGCAAGACATTCTCCTCATACACACTTTACTAAAAAACAAATGTTCTTCAAACTTGTAATAGTGTGGGAATATTTGGGCAAATTGAATGATCTGGAAAGAAATACCCGTACATTGGTATGACGTGGAGGTGACGAGATGACCTTGGCAAAGGAAAGCCGCAAAAACACCCGTTTATTGGGCTCCACAACTCTTATGCGGGATAAGTGAGCAGCCTTCAACCAGTTCAGAAATGAGAGAAGAGAAATCAAGAGAGCATTGCTTTTGAATACCAGTATCCCAAGATCTGTGGACAGGCTAATAATGTAGACTTGTCTGGACAGTTACGACTGGAAAAGTTCAAAGGCCTGCATTACTCTGAACACGGAATTAGGTTTCGCAATGTTGACAGGTTTTTTTCTCACTGGGATATTGTAGATTCTGTGTATCGATTTAGTGAAAACTCCAATAAACCTACAATATTTCTTACAGGAATACACTGCGATCTTTAGAAGAAGACATAGAAGACTGGATACCTACCAGGTGTTAGAGAAGGATGTATCCTTCGAGAATTATCTCAGATTTACAGATTTCTTAGAACAATTTTTTTATATAATATTGAAAATTTTTAAATAACATAAATGTAAACTTATACTTAAATAAAATTATTTATTCAATTGCATTCAAGGTAATGCACTCGAAACGTATTTCTGGTGAAAACTCAATTTCCAAAAGTTGACACTGGAGTGGAAGAAAGAAAAACTTTGGAACTGACAAAATCATAATTAAATTTTCATCGGCTAATTATTACAGATAAGCCGTTAAGTTATAATTGATAACTAGAAGGGAAGGGATTAGCTAAGTGGTTAGCGTACTGGACTCCCACGCGGAGGACCCGGGTTCGAGTCCAGCTGTGCTACCCTTAGATTTTTTCTTCCTAGGGCCCCTGCAGCTCACTGTCCGGTGATGGACAGTGTTGTCTGTAACAAGAAAGCACTGTCTGGAGGCCGGCAGTGCACTGACCATAGATGTTGACGCGCCTTAAATTAAAAAAAAAAAAAATTGATAACTAGACTTGAACCATAAGACTTTAAAAGTTATACATAATATTAGTAATTCTCTCAAGAAGGATATAGCGAAGCACACTTCGATATAAAGAAAAGAATAAAAGAAAAGTAGGATTATATGATTTAACACTTCTCTAAAAATGAAGATTTTTAGCTGTAAAGAACATTGGAATGGGTCTTTAGAAAGGTTGACAATACAAGTGAAGATAAAAGCCATTTAACTAGATCAGGTGTCCCTTTCTATGGGTATGTACCAAGTTCCCTATAAAAAAAAGAAAAAGAAAGAATTTTAACAGAAGAAAAAACAAATGAGGGTTTTCCATTGACAAAACTATATTTCGGGTATTTCCCTGAGGTCGTTGACATTTCCCATCAGCCAGACTGGTGTCCATCTTCATATGATTTCTCTTCTTTCTTTTATTTATTTATTTATTACTTTCTCTTATTCCTGGTAAAAGAAAGTATTGCGAACATGAAAAATTTTCGAAATTGGGAATTCACCGGAAATACATGTCTTTGAAGTCACCCTGAATAGGAAAAAGAAAAGTTTGTACGAATGTTATGTATGTGTGTGTGTGTGTGTGTGTGTGTGTGTGTGAGTGTGTGTGTGTGTATGTGTGTGTGCGTGCGTGAATGTGGATGAGCACCTTTACTGAAAATGGTAATATGCTCGAGATCTGCTTCAAAACGATTTTCTATAAACTTCGTGTACTATTAACATACAAAATGGTTAATCATTGTTAGTTTTCTATTCTCTTGGTAAATTGATTTTTGGAGGGGGATTCAGGGCTTGAGTAATGTTAAGCTTTACCTTAAAGTGCCACTTCAGTACAATTCTAACACCTGTATAATTAAAATATATTAGAAGCCTTGTTAGAATTCCAAATTTGAAGAAAATCCGTTAACCGGATGTGCGTCTTTACAGAATAGGTGATTGATTGATTCTTACTTCCTCTCACTCCTGGTACAGGAAGTATTGCGATCGTGTAAAATTTTTGGAATTGATTTTCACCGGAAATACATTATTTGAGATCCCCTGAGTACGACAAAAGTGGTCTGTGTGTGGTATTTTTGTTAGCAGGTATGGTAGAAAATTAACTTTTTTTTTTACAGTTACTCTCAGGAAATGGTTGTGAAATGGTCTCAGGAAATGGGACGGTAGAGATGACATTCCTAAGGAAATCAAGGAAAGTACTCTCCAACCCAGTACACATGTTGAGTCCTTGAGACGAAACTAGCTTGAGATTAGGAAAGAAGCAGACAAGAGACCCGTTTACTCTAGTGGAATCAGGATAAGCATGATAACGTGACTATCTTCGATTCCAAGTTCGGCACAAGAAGTCCCACCGCCGAACTTGAAAAATTGTAAAAATTCCTGACAGAGAGGATTTACTAAGAGTCCATTTTGTGATCATGTTTTCTTAAGGAGACCGTTGAATCAAAGCTCCTCTTTAGCTCACTTTTCTCTCCACCGCCTCAAAAAAAGTTTCAGTATACGTGAACATAATGTGCCTTCCAAGAATAACCTGGAGTGTCCTAATTCTCAGCACACTTCCCCTGGAGAGGATGCTTTATCTTATAAGCCATTTTTCGATGGTCTCAGAAGCAGTTAAAGTCTAAGATATTTACCATAGAGAGAAATTCGAGAGCTATCTTCACCCCTTCGTCTATGGATGGATAAAATGGGGTAAGGAAAGAAAAGAAGATAATGAATTTTGTTTAAATTCCAAAACCACAGTTGAATATCAAAATATAGTATACGT
This sequence comes from Triatoma infestans, assembly GCA_011037195.1. Classification (NCBI taxonomy): domain Eukaryota; kingdom Metazoa; phylum Arthropoda; class Insecta; order Hemiptera; family Reduviidae; genus Triatoma; species Triatoma infestans. The sequence continues at coordinate 187,938 of JAAEAF010000121.1, read as the reverse complement.
GCTGGTAAAGACGTGGGGGTGGAGCTGTGACAGAGTTTTCTTTTGATTGGGAGAAGGTTGTGACGTCCCCACAGTCCAGAGAATCCAATAGATAATCCCGAAGTGCGAAATTTATGGATCTTTCGAAGGGATAGGAGCATTGGAATTGGAAAGAATAGTTGAGATGCCAGTGGAGCGTAGCCCTTAAATCGCATCCTGGACGGCAGCAGGACTATCTAAACCCCGGACCTGCAAGGATTCGCCATGAGTAACTCACGTGTTCAGTACTGCCTCCTTCGAAGGATTATGAAGAAAAGAAAATGATTAGTGCTGATCATTTAAAGGTTTGAAAGATAGGAAAGCGAGTGAAATTTTGTTGAATCGCGCGAGATCTCTATTCCTATAATCGGAATGGATAATTCTATCAGAGATGTAATGCGGAGTATATATGGCGTAGATATTTAGACTGAAATGTTTGAAGGCGGTAGGTTTCGGATTTGCCTTAGCTCTGAAGTGTCTGGTATGTTCAACTGAAGCGAACTCGCTTTAGGTGAGACTTATTAATGTGTGATATGATAGCTTTGATCACAATCTAGAAAACCTTGGTGACAGTACTGATTTCTTTAATTAAATTCCGTTTGAGACGAAAATAGATTGTTTCTATGAACACAAAATTGATTTTTTACTCTTTTTATCTTTACTCGTTTAATCTATAATCAAATTAAAGATATAAAAATAATTCATTTACTTGACTTACTAATGGATTTACAAAAAAATTATAAACAAATTTTTGGCGACCCTATTTGACAAGGGTAGGGGTTTCAAATAATGAAATAATTGAAAGGAAATAAAAGATCGTAACACTTACACACCACTTTCTAAGAATCAGGTTGCACTTTATATGTAGATTTAAACGATAATTTTTCTTCAAACTTTCCCTAAATGTTCGCTTGTCTTCTTCAGTTTTATATCAATTGGAGAATCTAAACTTAATAAAATAACTTTTTTGAGGAAACGACACACTCACCCCTCTGACAAAACGTCTTTAAATGAACTTTCTCTGAAAAAAAGTGCCCAATAAATGTGATAGGATAGAGGTCTCTGCTGTATACCTAGTTAGTAACAAATTTAATGGAATCCGTAAATAATTTAAAGGATAATACCGTAGAAAATTGAAATAACTGTTGTAAAAACACAATTCCGCTCAACTGTTTTTCTTTAAACTCTGAAGAGTTTCGAAAATTTCCACATTAATTCTAATTAGTATTATATAGATGATGGAATTGTTACTAGTAACCCGAAATAGTGATACGCCTCAAGTATGCTTAATGTGTAGTAATACTAATGAATTGGAGTCTGTATTTCATTTTATGGCAACGTATAACATATTGAAGAAATTTAGAATTTTTTATTTCAATACGGATCACAAAAAAGAATCACTAAAAAAAATCTTGAAAAATCTGTAGTGTCTTCAGCTACATCGATTTGTAGGTATCGATTGCTATAACCTTCTAGAGTAGAATAATAAATATCAGATGTGTAACCGTGTGTGTTAGAAATAAAAAGATTGTTCAGCTTAATACTGTGTTGTGATTTAACCATGTCTGGTGATACTACAATTAGTGACCCCGATAGCAAAATGAATATAGTAAGTGCCGGAAGTGTCGAGAGTGGCTGTAATAATCTCCCCTTTTTGGAGGAACAAATCTCATTTATGGTTTACCCAAGTCGAATTTCGCCCTAAGCGACATCACCAGGAACATTACGAAGTATCACTATGTCGTGAGTAGACTTGATTGTGACGTGTTAGAAACAAGTGAGTGACATAAGAACCAATCCTCCGAATCAGGATAAATACCCCGCCAAAAAACAGCCGTAACGACTCCCTTGGGCCTCTACGAATTCGTTAAGATGCCCTTCGGACTGAGAAATGCTGGAAAGACTTTTATCGATCACACCCTCCGTGGCTTCCTTTTGTTTACGCTTATATTGATAATTTGCTCGAGCTTCATCTTCCGAAAAACAACACATGCAACTCTGACGGCACTATTTAAACACCTCACAGAAAACGATATTCGCATCAATGTATCCAAATGTGAATTTGTTAGTTCGGGGATTACCTTTCTTGGTTACGAAATATCTTCGAATGGACTATATCCATCCGCTGAAAAAGTCAAAATCATCGCCGAATATAAACGACCACATACTGTTAAGCAGCTAAGACGTTTCCTAGAGGTCCTAAATTATTATAGGCGTTTCTTACCAAAAGCTGCCTTAAATGACCTCTTGCAAGACCAGCAACGATACTATCTCCTGGAATGTGAAAGCTACTGAAGCATTCCAGCAGAGCAAAACAGATCTCTCTAACGCCGTGCTACACAGTCATCCCAAACATAATGCAAAATTAATACTTGCCATGGATGCCTCTGATGATGCCATTGCTGCCGCTTTAGAGCAGCTAACACAAGAAGGCAAACAGCCTCTTTCTTTTTTTCCCGCAAACTTTCGCAGCTGAACACACTACAAATCCATTCAGTATAATGGAACTTTAACAGCTGTCGGATTGGTTCTGTCGGATCCTATGGTGGCCCAAACGGAATGTCAAGTGTGAACTTTCTGCACTTTTTTTTTTGTTTTTGAGCTTTGCTGTTCGCATATACAATACACACAGACCATTTCTAAAAACCATCACATTTTTGCGACTCAGACCTCAAAACCTATATAATATCGTGAAAATTCGATATCGAAAATTTAACATGTTCGCAATACTTTCTCTAAACAGCAGTTAGAGAAAGTAAAAACTGGTCGTGAAACACTCACACGACTTTTCTTGTTGCAGTTGATAAAGCAATTTTATAACATTAACAAAATTCTTCTATAAACTTAAAATATATATTCAGTTGTGCTGAGGACACTTGCAAGAGATGCTAGGGACACATGGGCCATTGCACGAATTTCTAAATTTAATGAATATTGGTTGACAAAATTGCGACTCTACAGAATAGGTTTTTGAATTTACTGGATTTTTCTCAAAAAACAGACTATAAAGACTTCTTTATTTTAACTTGCGTTGCCTACTGCATAACGTAACACTTTTATGCCCAACGTTTTTACGGGGAAGAAATTAGTTTTGGAGGAAGGTTTTGAGAAATGCATAGACTTTCACTTTAAAATGTTATTTGGATTTATTTGATTTCATTGGCGCTATTATCTGGACTATAAAGTAATCATTATTAACTTCAATTACATGTTAGGTAAATTTATTGCCATCTTCTCTATATTTATGCCATCGCAAATGTGTAATTATTTCAACTTTAAAGAAATTGGTCAATCTCATAATTATTCCTTCACTCTTAAGCTACTTTGAGCCTCCAAACAGAAGGCGTATCTCATGGATTGAGTTTTAGTCCCTTAACGTTAACAATATTATACTCTCACCTGGAAAGTTCATTGCGATTTGCCAGATTATTGTGGAGAGTTTTTTTTTTTTCCACTCTTTTTCAGTATTTGTCTTCCAGTTGAATCAAGTTTATTAATCTTTGAAGTCTCTTTCCGTTCTCCCTTTTGAAGTTTAATCTTTGAAGACTCTTTCCTTATAAAGACAAAGAAAAATAAAGAAATTTTTTTCCAATTAGTATTGCATGCAATATTTATTTTACATAATTATACTAATAAAAACTTGCAATGCCCTAAAGGCATCGGATAAAACTACTTAATCTCTAATATATTTAAAAATTATGGAAATATGAACTTCTACTATTTAAACATTACACAATACAAATAGTTCGTGTGTACTGTGTATTAAGAGAATATGATATCTTAGTTTTTCTTGTTTATATATATATATATAAACAATTGCCTGTAATATATAATATGATGATAATATTCAATGTAACGGATAAAGTAAAAAAAAAATGTTCAAAAAAATAAAGAAATTACCTTCAAATATAAATCACGAACAAAGAACATCATTATCTATGTATAAATTATATGTGAGAATGGAAGAGTCTAATAATAAAAGTTATTAAAACATACTGCATGACAAATTAGTACATATTGCTTTTTTATGGTACTGATTTTATTCCTTAATTTACATAATATGAAATAATAAAAACATTAGTTTAATAATTGGATTATATTTTCTTCACTATTATTAACTGGAATAAACTTCTTCTTTTTTTTCTATTTAATTTCATTATTGTAATCAATTATAGTTTTACTTTCTCTTACTACCTTTATACTTCGAAATTAAGTTATTAATTCATATCTATCTTTGCGGACGTTACCGCAACTCTCCCCTCACCACGACCCTGTTATTCTACCAGATGCATCTCAACCAACCGCAGACCTGGTTAGTTCAATGGCCAACTAAAACTAATCCAATCAAATCAAAATACGTAATATTTATGCTTCGTCAAATAATCATACCATTTCTTCATTAATCAAATCCCCATTCTATCTGTTAACCGTCTACGTTACCTTGGACTATACCTAGGCAGAAGTTTACATAGAATTCCCATACCTGAATAGACTCCTTAAACTCTGTAATGGGTTCCGAGTCATTAAAGATTTATAGGAATCGAAGAACTTATATATATATATATACAGCATGTCCCATTTAAACGGGCCACTTTTGAAATAACTCTTAAACGAAGCAAGATACCTAAAAAGTGAACATAAGATTTGTTGAAGTATTTTCACTCTAGTTTATGATGGTGTTGATGTTTTTTGACTTTACTACCGCCTTATATCTTATATCGGTAGTTGAAAGTGGAGATTTTTTGTTTTCCCCCATTTTTTAATACTGTATTGAAAACTATTACAAAAATAAAGAAAAATGCCATTAATTTCACTTCAATATTTCAAACCGTTGCCGTGATATTTAACCATAAAGATTCATTTTTCGTCATTTTTTTTCCTATTTTTCTGTTTCGTAACTGAAATTAAAAGCGGATTTTCTTATTAATTTCGAATAAATAAGAGAGTTCAAATGCTGGAAAACTCAAATGCTATTTTAAAACCATAAGAGACTTAAAAATCAGGTAAAACATCAATAAAACAAAAAACAAACAAATTTCCAGTTTATTTATAAAAATCGATAAAAGAAAATTTCCAATTTATTGAAAATTTGGCCAATTTATTGGAAAATGGCCTCCGCGGCTTAAACGGTACAAGGCAGTTAAATTGATCAAATAATAATAATAATAATAAAAATCTGTAAATTTGAGGAAAATTTATTTATTAGAAAAGTGAGGGAAATTAGTGTGATTGTTACGTACCAGATTACTAAGGTTATACGACACAATACTTGCACTTAGGAGCACAAAATATACAAAAATCTATATGTATATGAATAAGTTTTTAATTATTTCACTAAGTCACATACAAGAGACATTTATATACAACATTTACATTACACTTTCCACAATACATATTCAGAATACATTTTTACCTTAAAAAAGTTAATAAATTTATCGAAAAGTTGGCAGAAATTCATCTTATTATTTTTATTTATGGTCAAACTTCCTAAGTTTTTATAATATATCCGCCAAAGGCCGCTAAACGACCATACATATACGTTTATGTTAATTTATTAATACATAGTAATATTTAATAGCAAGAGGAAAAGCTCAGTCTAATTGACCTGCAACATAAGAAAATAAGAACATGTCAATGGGAATGAATATGTGGAAGAAAAGTTCAATGAGTAAAATGGAAATGGAATTTTGACTAGGTACAAGGTTGGTAGAGCAAGAAAAGGAAATTACGGCCACCATGGTTGGTGCGAACAGGAAGAAGAAGAAGAAGAAAAAGGCGAAGAAGGATAGCAGCTTGGCAGGCCTACCGGACATGGAATCTGTTCGGGACGAACAAAATAAAGAAGAGAGTATGATGGGGCAACCTGGCAAAAAAATAATTAATATAAACATACGGAAAAAATAAATATGGCTAGTTTTGGGAATAATTTATAAAAAAAAAAAAAATATCTGATGAGAAACACTCACACAACTTTCTCTTATTGTAGTTTACGTTACAACAACCTGTTATTGACAAATTTTGTAGTTAGTGTACCAAATTTAATGAAATTCGTCGGAGTTGGTCGAATTTCGTCGAAAACTGAAAAAACTGTTCAGTAAAAGCGCACTGCCAGTTTAGAAATTTTCTTGAAACTCGGAATTTCAGCCATCTATTTATTTCTAATTAATTTCGTTTGTGTGGTAGAATTGTATAATCAACTGTGATAGCTATTTTGAGAAAAACATAACCCTACTCCTCCTGCAAAAAAGGCCCCTTAAATGGCTTTACCAGGAGAAATGTTCCAAATAAAAGTTGTAGCTATTTATATGGTAGTTTACATAGTACAAACAAAATCGTTGGAGACATTTTCGAGAAAATACCAGAAAACTGAAAAATACATTTCATTAAAAACGCACTTCCAATCATCCGATTTTTTTTAAAACTCGGAATTTCAACAACACATTTAATTCTAATTAATATTATTTAGATGACAGTATTGTATAGTAAACTGAAATAGCTCTTAGAGGAAAACCTAACCCCACTCTTCCTTCAAAAGGGCACTTAAATGAATTTTCCCAGAGAAATTTTTCAAATAAAAATTGTAGATCTTTGTATGTGAAGTTGATATTAAAAGTTTAAAGAAAATCGTCGGAGCCATTTTTGAGGAAATTGCAAAAAAAGTGATAAAACTATTCAGTAAAGTGGTATTTTCAGTTGAGGAATTTTGACAGATAATGTTCTGTAGGATCCTATGGTGATACGCAACGGAATATTAAGTTTGAACTTCTGCGATTTTTTGAATTTTGAGCTATGGTGGGTGTTCACATATATTCATACACAGACTCACACATATTCACCCACGCGCGCGCGCCATTTTCTAAAAACCACTTTTCTGGACTTGGGGGACCTCAAAACGGATATTTCCGGTGAAAAACTCGATATCGAAAATTTGGCACGATTACAATACTTCCTCTTACTAGGAGTAACAGGAAGTAAAATTAGATGACAACTAAACTAAACTGTGTTTAGTTAGAATAGGGATTGTGTTGCAGAAATAAGAAACAAGGGGTTTTCTTATGTTCAGTTGTGATAATCTTGTGTGTTGACTGTATAGATTACACGTGAATTGTGCATGGGAATTGCATTTTGTATTGTTGTTAGATATTATATGTGCTGTAGTAGAAGTTAAACAAACTTGTATTTGTGATTTCATTTAAATTGTAATCTAGACATGTTACTAGGAGACCCAACCCATAGAACGTAAGAATATTATATTAGTGGTAGACCCATATATCACCTTGAAGTGGGAAACTTACTGTTACTTAACATAGGGAAACCTAACGCTACAGTCCCCCCTCCCCCCCCCGTTTTCGAGTAAGTTGCAAAAAACTGAAAAAAAAAATGACTATTCAGTAAAGTCGCACTTCCAGATGATGGATTTTGGTCGAAACTTTCGTATAAGATGCGGTGATAGTCTTAACTTTAATAAGAAGTTTGAGATTCCTACGACTTTTCGTTTTTGAGATATTCTTTTAACAACACACACACACACACACACACACACACACACACGGACCATTCGCTGAGTGTCTTCGTGCTCAGAAAACCTCGAAACATGTATTTCCGGTGAAAATTCAAATGTGAAACAAATTCTAAGTTAAAACGAACATGGGAAATGCAAATTGCGTTGTAAATTAAGTAATATGGTATTTCCTTCACCATACACACATACACAAACACATACACACTCACCCACAAATGTAACACTTAATTAATGGAGCAATCCATTAAAAAAAAAAAAAATTAACTAAGGGGGATAATAATATCACGATAATTTTAGCGCTATGTGTTTGAGTATGTTTATGAATGGATGACTGTCATGGCTGCTAGATAAACAACAAAGTAATTGACCTTTTATTAAAAAAGAATTGAATAGAAATAACAATAATAAAAGAAAAAAAACGCTACTACCAGAAAACTTATTGCGTTCTCAGAAGTGCATAGAATAGCGCATCTCCTGTAGTAATTAGGTCCTGAGGCAGTTAGTAATATTAAAACTCGTCTCTTTTTATAATAGTCGCGTGACAATACATTTTTATCCTAGTTATATATATATATATATATATATTTCATGTTAAGGATGATGCTAAAACCCACACAGGATAATGCAAATATTATAACTTTAGTAATCAGGTGCGAAACAATCACGCTACTTCCTGTCACTATTCTAATTCTATTCTAATAAATAAATATTCCACAAATCTAGAATTTTAATTAAAACTTTAGTTGCCCTTAATAATAATAATAATAATAATAATAATAAGGTGTTTATTCAATAAATGAAAATTATATATTCACAAAATAATATATAAAACAGAAAACACATTTACATGGACCAGAGTTCGTCTGCAGAGTTATTCTATAAATACACCAATCTGCTCCCAAATATTTATTAACCAATTAAACATTTATTTTTATAAATTAGAAATAAACACTGTAAATGTATACTTAGTATTAAAAGTATAAGACTAAAAAAACACAAAATTAAATGGGAATACAACTAAAAAAACCAAAAAAAAATCTGGTGTGAAACACTCACACAACTTTCTCTTACTCCAGTTATCAAAAGTTTACAAATTTTATAGTTTGTGTACCAAATTAATTCAAATACGACGAAAACTGAAAAAACCGTTCAGTAAAAGCGCACTTCAGGTTAACTAATTTCCTTGAAACTCTGAATTTTGGCCATCCATTTATTTCTAATTAATTTGTTTGGATGATAGAATTGTACAATCAATTATGATCGCAATTAAGAGAAAAACATAACCCCACCCCTCCCCTAAAAGTAACATTAAATGAATTTTCCTAGAGAAATGTTTAAAATAAAAGTTGTAGCTCTTTCCATGAGTAGTTAATATATCAAGTTTAAAGAAAATCGTCGGAGCCATTTTTGAAAAAATTGTGAAAAAGTTAAAAAAATCATTTAGTAAAGTGGTAAAGTAAACGCACTTCCGGTCATCCGATTTTTATCAAACTCGGAATTTCAACAACAGATTTAATTCTAATTACGTTATTTAGATGATAGAATTGTTTATTAAACTGAAATAGCACATTAGATGAAAACCTAACCCCACCTCTTCCCTATAACTGCCCTTAAATGAATTTTCCCAGAGAAATGTTTCAAATAAAAGTTGTAGCTCTTTGTATGTGTAGATGACATACCAAGTTTGAAGAGAATCGTTGGAGCCATTTTTGAGAAAATTGCAAAAAAGTAAAAAAAAACAATAAGTAAAGTGGTACTTCCGGTTGAAGAATTTTGACAGATGACCCACTGTCAGATGCCATGGTGATAGGACGACGGATCAAGTTTCAACTCTCTACAGTTTATCGTTTTTGAGCTATGCTCACAGCCCTGTTCACACACACACACACACAGACACACACACACAGACCATTTGCTAAAAACCACTTTTTTGGACTCAGGGGACCTCAAAACGGATATTTCCGGTGAAAACTCAATATCGAAAATTTGACCACGATTACAATACTTCCTCTTACTAGGAGTAAGAGAAAGTAAAAAACAGAGCTTATAACTGATATAGACCTAATAACTCATCTGTACTTATATTTAATTTAATAATTGGAATGTTCTATTAATGACCTTCTATATGCACAACTGATTTAAATTGACCCAATCCCTCCCATTTAAATAATCTATAAACTCCGATTTTTCTAATCTACTTTTACCAAAACTCTTCACTCTGAATTCGGCCAAAATTGGACAGATGGCAACATAATGAAACACATCTTCGGTTTCTGCCATATTATACATCGAGCATAAATACTGATCCTCCGATCGACCAACTCTAAAATTTAAATCTAATACCTGTCCCGTTACTTTAAAAATATTACTTATTAACAATGAACTATTACTATCTGCTATATAATGTTTACTTCCCAGGCCAAATTCTAATTCCTTATATAAACTATGATAGACTGATTGATTAGCTTTTATATACAAAAGTTTCTTTAAATTCAGATTTAATGGCCTCTAATATCCTGACAACAGAAGCATCAGCAAATCCCACATTTTCACAGTTATACTTGGTGCACATATTTTGGAATATGATGTGACCAAAAAAGATTCCTAGATATTATTTCCTGTGCTAATACTTTCGTCAGTCTTTAATTGGTGATGAAACCTTTGTAATATAATTATAATGTAGAGAAAAAGTATATGCAAACATAGGATAAGCACTGTTTCTAGGTATATGATATAATCAGGTGTATTTCTGGGCAAGGCAAATATTCTCTTTATAAAAAAAATGTATAACTTCTCAATTTGCTCAAAGCGCATGAACCCCCATACCTGCGCCGCGTAACAGGCAACTGCTCTGGAGACCGCATTGAAAACCTCTAGTTTACTCGAGACAGGCACCTGATTCTTTCTAAATAAATTATTAAATGTAGAATGTATCTCAAACTTAGCTGCCGAGACCCTTTCTCGAATATGCTGGGTGAAGGACTGTTTCGGCGTTAAATACACTCCTAAATACTTACACTTATTTACCCTCTATCCTTCTTCCCTCATAAAACCAGTGTTCATTACGCCACCCTTTCGGAAAACTATTATTTTTGACTTTGCCAAATTTAATGTCAAATTCCATGTAGCACAATACTCTGTTTATCATGGGCTGCAAGATAGAAGGATTACTGACCAATATCACGATATCGTCTGCATAGAGTAAGCATCTAATGTTTACTCCTGCCACCCGAATACCCCCTTCTAATGCTTCGTGGATATCATTTAAATATAATGAAAATAATAGCGGCGAAATCAGACAGCCCTGTTTTAATCCTACCCTAGTAGCAAAACTGTTAGTTACCCCATTACGTGTCCGTACACTTGACTCAGTATGATTATACAAGCTCTGCAGTACCCTTCTAAACTTAGTAGAGACACCGAAGGAGTGCAATTTATAATATAAATGATCCTTATCGGGCGAGTCAAACGCCGATTGAAAATCCACAAAAAACAATACAGCTTATCACCCTTATTCAATGTCTTTAACTTAACAAGATTAGTCAAATTAAAAATATTGTCCACCGTGGATATCCCTTTCTAAACTCCGCCTGATACTCTATTAAGATTTCATTTTCGTTTACCCATTTCTCCAATCTGCCTAACAACAAACCCGTAAATAATTTTGAAATAGTATCTAAAAAGGAAATCCCCCTGTAATTGGTTACTGCATTGACATTCCCTTTCTTAAAAAGAGGGAAGGTAATGGATTTTTAAAAACTTTTCGGAACTTCCGCTGTATCAAATATGTGATTAAATAAATTTAATACTTGTAACAAAAGCGGGTGTACGACTCGCGGCTGGTCACGGACCCGTTTGAGGCAAGGGTTGCTGCCCGGGCATCTATTGCCGCGGGTTGGCAGCGCCGCTGGGAAAGTGAGACGCGTGGACGATGGACGGCGCGGCTCATTGGTAATATCGAGGAGTGGATGGGCAGGCCACACGGCGAGGTGAACTACTATATCACCCAATTCCTGTCGGGGCACGGGTATTTTACCCATATCTCTTCAGGATGGGCATAGCGGGGAGCCCGTCGTGTGTCTACGGCGATGCTGCCCAGGACGATGCCCACCACACGTTTTTCGTGTGCGATAGATGGGCCCGCCGTCGCTGGGTCCTGGATGGTTTGTTGGGAGGTTGGTCCCCGGAATCGGCGGTCACCAGTATGGTGGAGAGCCGGGAGAAGTGGGGATGGATCGCGGCATATATTAGGGATGTGCTTTTAACAAAAAAGAAGGACTTGGAGCGCGCTGGCCTCTGAGTAAGTAGGAGGGGCCGTGTTGCGGCCCCATCCGAGGTTATGCCTAACCCGGCGGTTCCGGATGGGGTCCCGCAGTTGGGAGGCGAGGGGTTTTTTAGTGGGGGCGGGTCCCACACACCAGGGGTGGCGCCCTGGCGCGCATAAGGCGTTTTCCCCCTCGGGAAAAAAAAAAAAAAAAATACTTGTAACAAGAAATTTTGAGGGCTATTTTTAAGGAATTCAAATGGAATCCGGTCAAAACCAGGTGCTTTTCCATCTTTCATTCTATTCACGATCTAGTTGCCCTTATAAATATACAGGAAGAGAGGAGCTCACTTCCTGTTACTTCCAATAAGTGGAAGTATTGTGATCGAGTCAAATTTTCTATATCGAGATTTTAACAGGTAATATAATATGTTTTGAGGACCCCTGAGTAGAACGTTCTAAGGAGAATATAATTCCCCATTTTTTTAAAGATCATAATGTGAGCAATTATAGTATAATCCATAAATATAAATGATTACAACGCATTAATGTATAACAATTAGAACAATTTAACGATCAGAAAGAAACAATTAAACCTGCATACAATGTCTCTTCAAGATTATTTACTTAAGAAATAACTCATTATATAAAAAAAAAATAATAATAATAATAACTAATTATTGGAAAGCAATTAATATTCTCCTTTAATGAAAATGAATCATATAATATTACACAAGGGTTAAATAATTTATAATAATTATCTTTCCTTATTTATTATGTATATAAAACTACTCTTCTTTGTAATTAATAAAAAATAAAAAATATTTAAAGGTCTATTCCTTTTAATTGATATTTATTTTAATTCTGTATTTATTTCATACGAATTTTATTTTATTTGAGCACCATTTAAAACATAAAAAAAGGAAAATGTAGTTACTAAAAAAGTTTATTTGCCTTTATCCCTGGGCATCTTAGCTTTTTAAAGAGAGTGGGCAATAGAACCAAATTCACTGCAACTTAATAGTTATTTATTTGTCAAGAGAGAAAAGGGTCACTTTTACACACTGGAGTTTCAGATTTGCCCACACGAGCGCCAGCGAGACTGAACGAGAGGAGGTGTAAAGTACTTTTCTCTAGAATTGAATATTAATTTTTTTTCTGGAACCATAATAAATTTGTATGAATACAAAAAATGATAAAAAAGTGCAAAATTCTGAGCAAGTATTTTTAATTCAAATCAAATACCTCCTCTCTTTCTAACGTGTTCCGCTTGGTATAACCCCGAATCTTGGGATTTTTTTTTATATTGTTTTTGCGTATCGGCGCTAGATGTCGGACTAATAGAGAGTTGAATAATGTTACTTTCACACACTAGTGAGAGAATGTAGTGTGTAACTCACTAGTGAGAAAAAATAGAATTTTAGCCACTGATTTTTTTTTAGTGGAATAATTGTAACATTATTCAAATGTTGTAGAATAAGGACTATTGTAGCTCTCTTGTTTTCAAGAGTTCAATTATTTTTTTGCTTAGAAAATAGTCGTGCTCAAGTGTACAATATGGTGGTATGAATGCGAGTTTGTGTGTGAGTGTGTTTGGTGATCTAAAGTTTGCCTGTTAGTTATATAGCTAAACCCAAATAGTTTTGCACACATATTCTATCACTGCAATAAGTGCTATGTGTTTGGGATGAATGGTCATTGGTGCTAGTTAGTAGTATTATTGTCCATGTTGTTAGGCTAGCAGCGAAACCTAGGAGTCAGATGTGGGAACTATACTACAATACAGTTCAAAAGGAATAATGAAGTTCATTATTTTGGAAAAATTCTATATGTATTATATGTAGTATTAGTTTATCAAGATTAAAAAAAAAATACGAAGTTTTCAGGAAACTTCAAAAAACAAAAACTGAAGAAAAACTGAGGCGAGGAAACACTCACACGACTTTCTCATATTCTGGGGAATACAAATAATCCAAAACAAATTCTTCGTGTTAAATTGCAATGTTCATAATGTTTAGACTTCATGGACTGGCCAAAGAAAAAAAAAAAGTTGGCAGAGGTTAAGAGCGGGCTTGTTTGGAAAGACCTTTGTCATGACTAACAAAGCTTGAGAAGTTTGAATCTAAACCTAACTGACAGACCACCAAAATCTCGCTAAAAGAAACTTTTTTTTTCGGAATAATGTTCAAATAAAAGTGATTTAAGTAATTTTATGATTGTAGAAAAAGTATACGAAGTTTAAAGAAAATCTTTGGAGCCGTTTTCGAGAAAATCACGAAAAACTTAGAAAAAATAATAATAAAAATATTCAGTAAATTCATACTTCCGGATGGATTTTGATGGGTTTTGTCCGCAACCTTTGCATCAGATGCGATAGGAATCCCTACAAGAAACTTCCAATTTTAGCTTCCTGCGTTTTTGAGATTATTTTGTTCATGTAGATACTAACAACATGTACAGATCAATTTGCTAAAAACATTTGGGGTGGGCGGTATTTAGTGGACTTCAGAACATATGTTTCTATTGAAAACATAACTTCCAAAATTAGGGCGCAATCACAATACTACTTCCTCTTACTCTCTTCCAGTAAGTGAAAGCAAAAAAAAAAGCATTCAGAAAGTTAGTTAGTTTATTTTCTTCAAATATGAACATTTAGGCAAACACATTTAATTCTCAGAGACATTTTCCGTGGTAGCCTGCTTCATTTTGTGGTCATCCTTGTGGGTATTTCTGCGCTTTTACTCACAATTATTTATATATTTTGCGTTTCACTGGGTGAAGAGATAAGTATAAAAGTATAGTATTTGTTGTATTGATGTTGTTTGTTATTGATATATTGTGCTATGAAGATATTTGGTGAGGATCGGTCAAAAAACATTCAATTATGCCAACTTTTCGACAGAGATGACCACAAAATGAAGCAGGCTACCACGGAAAATGTCTCTGATGCTTTCCAGCTCTGCGGAACCAACCACCACAACAAACATTTAATTCTCTTTAACCTTTTAAAATTGGTAAAAACCAAATAATCCATTCTAGAAGTTAAGAAATTCCAAGCTTTCATTTTAGGTTAAGAAATTCCGTACTACGGAAACTTAGTTTCGAATTCCCTAGTGCTGCCAAATGGAAAATCAAGTTTGAACTTACTGCGATTTTTTTTTTTTTTTTAGTTATTCTGTTGTAATAGTAGCAATGTAATGTTGATGGTGGTGGCGCTGTTGTTGAAATTTAAAACTCATTTCTACACTTTTACTCACAATTATTTATATATTTTGCGTTTCACTGGGTAAAGAGATAAGTATAAAAGTATAGTATTTGTTGTATTGATGTTTGTTATTGATATATTATGCTATGAAGAAATTTGGTAAGGATCGGTCAAAAAACATTCAATTATGCCAACGTTTCGACAGAGTTTCCTGTCCTTATCAAGGCATTAATATGTAGATAGTTTTGAAGATGGGGAAAAAGAATTGTTAGTGGAACTTTGAAACTTATATTTTATACAGCACAGAAACATAAACGAAGAAAATTAAAAGTTTCTAGTTGCTTGTGTTAATTCATCAACATAGATGATATAACAGATGATTTAACACAAGCAACTAGTAATTTTTAATTTTCTTCGTTTATGTTTCTGTGCTGTATAAAATATAAGTTTCAAAGTTCCACTAAAAATTTTTTTTTCCACATCTTCAAACTATCTACATATTAAAACCTTGATTAGGTCAGAAAACTCTGTCGAAACGTTGCCATAAAGAGATAAGGTTATAATGAAGAGTCTAAGAATAGCATTGTACGGTTAGTAGGCGAAAGGAGAACACTTGCTTATTCTAACGATTGCTAGCTAGTGTAGCTGATAGAATATCTTCTTTTTTTTAAGGCACCAGTCTCGATTTTATATTTTTGGGGGGCTCCAAAGATATTTCAGAAAACTTTACGTTCCCCACACCTCCAAACACCTTCTCACTCTTACTGGCCAGCATCCAACTTTCTCGCAGTAGAGCAGATATTGAGTTTTTTCAACGCCGATTTGTGTTGGCATCAAGCCATTCGCTAGCGAACAGTCCAATGAAGGGCAGCCATCCGCTGCACCAGGTCACTGGATATATTGGGTTAATTGGCAAACTCCACTGTGTTAAAGCAAAAAACACGAAATTCACACAAAAGTTAATTATAAGTTTTTAGCATGGCTAAACCAGGCTGGAGCACAGTGACTGTTTTTTAAATTAAACAAAAAAGAAAAAAAAATTGATAACTCTTCAGTATACCACTGAAAAGTTTGTCCAAAAAATCCCGCAATATTCTAATATGTGCATACAATTAAGATTTTACAACACTGGTTAGATTTTAATCTCGACAAATAAGTTTTTAAACAATGGGAAGAAAAAATAAATAAATAAATATTTTCTCTCTCTCTCATTAAAGTTCTTTCCATTTTGTGTTAAACAATGTTTGAAATTTTTATTCAGTCCTTGTCCAACATTCGCCTCCGTATCCAGCTTTAGGCACATCGCTAATGACCCTTCTTCATTGTTTTAGTTTATTTCAGTTTTATTTGTTCAGGCATATTGTAGAGCGATGAAAATAATAAACTTCCTGTTCTGTAAATATACTCATCAAAATCTACTGAGTTTCATATTTACAGACACTCTAACTGCAAACGACTACATACAACCAGCAGTAAAGAGCCACGCAACAGGACCTTCTAGATCGTAGTAAATTTAGTAGTTCAGTTGGTCCTCTTCACATATCCACATCTCTGGCCAGTTTATTAGTTGATAAACCAAGTAAAAGTTGAAAATTGTAATTAATTAGTAGCGTGGTTTGCCTCGAAGTTATTGTATAATAATTATTGGGTTATATTTACCAAATTTTCACCATATAACTTAAAACTTTTAGTCATGCTTTATTAGGTGGACTAACTTAATTAGGATATTGTTAAGGTGGTTGGTTCCACAGAGCTGGAAAGTATCAGAGACATTTTCCGTAATAGCCTGCTTCTTTTTGTGGTCACGACCGGTTTCGGGCGTTCGCCCATCTTCATGATGCGTTTGTCAGACAGTGGGATAACACAGACTTGCCCTGAAGATGGGCGAACGCCCGAAAAACCAGTCGATGACCACAAAAAGAAGCAGACTATCATGGAAAATGTCTCTGATTGATTAGGTAACTTTATAATAATATGACGTTATTATGAGGAAAGCATGACTACGCCAGCGGGCTTTCCTTAGAATCAATTTTCTTGGAAAAATTTTCAAAAAGAAAACTCAAAACAATATCTGTCGGGGGACATTCCTTCTGGCTCCTGCAGATTATCAGTTTTTTTTTTCAATCCATGCTGGTGTTCTCTTCTGTATATGTATCTTCTATACTGCAGAAATTTCATCCCATCCAAAAACAATCCGCCATAACCACGCGGAAGAACCTATCTTCACATCCTGTTTCCACGCAAAAAAGATTAGTAAAGCCTGGAACTCAACAGACGATACATACAAACATCTTTCTAGACTATTTGATCGAAACTTTCTCTTGAAAACAAAAGATTTATTTACAATATTATTATAAGACAGATAATGACAAAAGAATGGGGGTTACGGATACGAGGTCTGAGGATTCTACCAAGCAATCTAATTCTGTCAGTCCTTCCAATTAAATATCCTTCATACCGACCTCAATATCCCTTGTGCCCAACAGCTTTCCAACAGTATTTCCTTAACTCAAGTTGCAAAAATTTTACAGTTCTCAATATTCGCTCTTGTATCAATCAGAAAGAGAAAGTAAAAAAAAAACTTGTTCAGTCAGAAACAAAAAGATTTCTTCGCGTTAAAAAGAAACCAATTAAACAAGTTTACCCTAGTTTTCATCATTCACTGACACCTACTTACCTTTAAAGTTATTTCTTTAGTTGGAATATTTTAAATAATTATTTAAAAAGATAATATAAACGGCTTACTTAGCACCTGCAAGATTAAGTAGTTTAGTTTTGTATTTAGAGATAATCTGCTCTTGCAGTGAAGTAAGTCTGTGGTAAGAATTCTCTAACAGTTACATATGGAAAAGGTTCATTACCCTTGGCAATTTTTCTTTTTTAATATTTTGGCTGTTAGTTAAAGTGAGTCCCCTTAATACCTACTGGTTTAAATAAAAATGAAAACTTCTCTTGACAACTTCTCTTGAAAACTTCTCACTACTCTTTTTTTTTTTTTGCAATTTTACAACGTCTTTTGACTTCAGTTTTGCATAATTTTGAAAGTATGTAAACTGTTTTTTCATTCACTCTTTCGGCTTAATTAATCCGAAATGTAGGTAAATTTTGAGGTCCGCTAGATATGAAAAATTTTTTTTGTTACAAATGTTCTGTGTATGTGGAATATGTCGAAAACGAAAACTGATAGAAAGCTCAAACTTGATAGTCCGAAAACAGTCCACAATCCCGTCTTACACTAAGGTTTAGTTGGAAACGGCAAACCGGAAGTGTGGCATAATTGGATTTTAGATTGATTTTAACGGGATGAAAAGACTTGAAACTCTTTAAATTGCGTAACCAATATTTCTGGACTGGATGGCAGTGATAGCATTCGGGCGCTATATGGCTACTTTCACTACCTGGGTGTAAAATATGGCTCCCATTTACCTATTTAATAGCAACCGTATGTTTGCAAAAAACAAAAATTCTAGGTTAGGATAAAATTTGCCCATTAAAATTATTGTGATATTTGCAGTTACGAGAAAAATCGTTGGAGTGAGATTTCAAGATTTTCTGTTTGTCTCTCTGTCAGCCAGATAATCAAATGAAACTGGCTAAATAATTCCTTTTCTGCGTAATTTTACATTATGTATTATAATCTGGAATATTTCATCTAGTTTTCATTTTAAAAAAAATCATTTTCTGAAATATACACTCGAAATTTTTGTTATTCATCATAGCCATGCTTCATTTTTTTTTTTTTTGTAGTTCCAGCCGATTTCATCAGATATACATCCATAGCAAAGAGTCAAGTTCATCAAGTTTAAAAGAAACACCGGAAATCAGTTGATTATATTAGAAAACTTTTAAAAAGTGGAAGTCACAATTTTCTACATATTTTGGTAGACCACAGGATACTGAAGATTTAAATCTTCAAATTCACTTTATTGACAAGATATTCCAATTATACTAAATATTAAAGAGAGAATGAAGGCGAAAAAAGTGGGGTGAGAGAAAGAGAGGGAGCTGTGGAGAGGGGCGGACAAGAAATATATTTTTAAAAAGAGCTCCTAATCAGTGCTGCCACACGCTAAGTAATCCTCCTTTAAAGTAAACTTTCTAATATAAAAAAAAATTAACAATTTAGTGATTATACAATATCAGGATACAAAAAAAAAAAAAAATTGATGTGTAAACTACTTCCTCTGGACATCGCAGAGCCTCACCAAAAATTTCTTGAACATCGCCGTCCTGAAGAAGCTATTATAGCCGACATAGGCAAAAGTTCTCGAGTAATTAAACGTTCAAAATACTTTAAATGCTGAAAATAAATTGAACCAAACACGAATAAACAACTAACTGTTGGCCAAAATATTAAGTAAACAATCTTCCCAAACATTGTCACACAGTTAAAAATATCTTTGCTATGACTGTAAAACGCTTGTAAGAGAAAACACTCATTTCGATGTTCCAAAATATTTTGATCAGCGTTTAAATTTATTTTATTAGAATTTTGACGGTAATTAACAGTTTTTCAAAAAATTTAGAACGTTAAAAATGAAATAAATTTATTTTAAAAATCGTATATATAAATGAATTGTTGTGGTGTATTGTGGTGGTTGGTTCCGCAGAGCTGTAAAGCATCAGAGACATTTTCCGTGATAGCCTGCTTCATTTTGTGGTCATCGACCGGTTTCATCGGGCGTTTGCCCATCTTCAGGATGCGTTTGTCAAACAGTGTGGTAACACAGACTTGCACAGAGCAAATTCAGTTTATACGCTCCTCTTAACTGTGACAATGGTTTGGGAAGATTGTTTACTTAATATTTTGGCCAACAGTTAGTTGTTTATTCGTGTTTGGTTCAATTTATTTTTAGCATTTAAAGTATTTTGAACGTTTATGTACTCGAGAACTTTTGCCTATGTCGAGTGCATAAACTGAATTTGTTCTGTGCAAGTCTGTGTTATTACACTCTCTGACAAACGCATCCTGAAGATGGGCGAACGCCCGAAACCGGTCGATGACCAACATGAAGCAGGCTATCACGGAAAATGTTTCTGATGATCTCTGATAAATGAATTATTTAAAAAAAATAATAATAATAAAATTTAAAAAATTAAGATATCATCATTTTTCACATAAAGCTTTTCCAGCATTTAAACACTGCTTTATATATTTTTATATCTTGTATGGGGGGGGGGGGACTAGAAAAACTCCACATAAAAGAAAAATGGCTTCTTAAATAAAAAGGGAGACGTGTGTGTGTGTGCGAGATAAAATGATATCCTGACTGCCATATTTTCGCAGACATAATGAAAAACTAATATATTCAGTTTCCATGGTCATTCGTGATAAACACAATGAAAAAAGGAAAAAAAGCATATCATTATATGTCCGTCATGGCTGTCACTTTCACAATAGGTATTATTTTTTGCCTTTATCACTCTCTCACTCCCTATTTATATATATATCAAGCATAGATAATATATTTTTTTTGCAATTTCCCCCAATCATGAATTTTTTTTTCTAACTTGTCGATTCATTAATCGATTAACTAATGTCAATTAGGGATATAGATTTAACAAAAGTACAAAAAAAAAATTTTTTCCACAATATAACAGAAGAAAAAATAAATATTAAAATATTCAATCTTGACATCAATTTCTATGGTAAAATAGTTGAGAAGTTTATTATGTCTGTTTATGGCGAGGTTATTTTTATGTGACTGTTAGTTTAAATTAATTAACTTACAATAAATCAAGGATAGTTTTTTTTAAATAAAATTCTCATAATAAGATTTCTATCGGTAATTATCCCTATTTTCCTACCCTTTACCTATTTTTATCTTTGCCTTGATTAATTAATAATAGCAAAGATGAATTTTCTTGAGTGACTGTCAGAAAATCAGAGTTTAATGTTTTATATCTTTGACTTTTCTTTCTGTTTTGTTTATTAATTTTAAATATTCACTCTAAGACGTGCCATTTGTCCTCCCAGTTCATGTGAACCACATCTTATTACCATGCGTTGATGCAGTTAAATATCTAGGACTCTATATAGACAAACGCCTGACATGGAACTCACAAATAAGACTAAAACGAAACGAAGTAAAAAAACATTACAGCCTACTCAAGCGACTACTAGACAGACGCTCAAAACTAACTTTAAACAACAAAGTACAATCTACAATCTACTGTTAAAACCAATATGAGCTTACGGACTCGAGTTATGGGGCAGAACCAAGCGTTGCAACAAACCCTGCAATCGCATGAAAGATGAGGACTTACCAGTGAAGTCCCTGGGAATAACGCTGGATTCGGGTCTAACATGGAGGCATCACTTGCAGAATTTGTGCGGTAAATTAGCACAAATAGTATACATGCTCAGAAAGCTGAGAGATGAAGTATCAGTAGAGGTTTTGAAAACTGCCTATTACGGGTTGCTTTATTCTAAAATGAGCTATGGTATACTGCTATGGGGAGCAGCTTCTGATAGTAATCTAGTCTTTAAGCTACAAAAAAAAGCAATAAGGACCATGTTTAGAAAAAATAATAGAGATAGCTGTAAAGCATTGTTTAAAGAGCATTCTCTTCTAACTTTGCCACCTTTGTTTATTATTACTAATTTATTGGCTATAAAAGATAATACTAACAATGTGTTCAGAAGTGATTTCCATCAATATGGCATAAGAAGTAAAAACAACTTACACATTCCAGCTAAAAGACTGAAAAAATCTGATTTGTCTCCAACTACATTGTCTCGGAAAATATATAATAACTTGCTCCATGAAATTAAAGAAATTGAAGAAAAACAGTTCAGCAAAGTAGTAAGAAGATTTCTGATAGAGAAAACTTTCTACAGTATTACTGAATATTTAGAACACAAGTGGAAGGTAACAGAATTTTGTACAGACTAAGTATCCCCGGCTATATGTACATTACATTAATTATAAAGAACAAAGTTTATTTAAAGTTAATTCAGTTTCTTTGTACATCACAGCCAGAATTTGTTGACGTGCTTATTGTATTTTTGTAATACGTTAAGGCTTAATAAAAAAATAAATAAAAAAAATAAAAAAATCCAAAATACTCCGTTGTATTACCAATGCTCCTTTTTACGTTCCTAATCTGACTAACCATTCCGATCTCCATATTCCATTAATAAGTGACCATATCCAAAATACATCACCGCAAATTTTCACCCGTCTCGACCATCATCACAATCCATTAATTTACCAACTTTCCTCAGCATCCATTCCAGATAGCCCTCCTCGTCGACTGAGGCGGCAGTAGCCTCGTGATCTCTTATCAGTGTCCGCAGCGAAATAATGTTGAGTGTCACCATTGGGTAATTTCTCCCTCACCGTCATTGTGAGTCATCTCTTTACTTGTTGCTGGCTACGCAAGCGAACCAGCAGTTGTAAATTTTCACATAAATGATAAAGATTAGACAAAAAAAAAGTCAAATACTTCTAAGAATTACTCCAACACATTTTCATTTCTAGTTATATAGTTTAGTTCGTGAAAACTTACGAGAATGTTAGAGAAAAGCCTATGTGAAAACTCATTCAGAACGCTTTAAAATCAATTTCCCAGGAAAAAAAATTATTTTTTTTTTTTTATTTAAGGCGCGTCAACATCTTTGGTCATTGGCGCCGGCAGCCTTCTCGTTGCACTGCCGGCTTCCAGACAGTGTTCCCTCGTTACAGACAACACTGTCCATCACCGGACAAATGAGCTGTAACCCGGGTCCTTCGCGTAGAAGTCCAGTGAGCTAACCACTGAGCAAATCCCTTCCCTTTTTCAAATAATAGTAACACTTTTAGTTTCTATATTTACAAAATTTAGAAAACATAGTTTTAGCTGCTTTTGTAGAAAAGTGATAAACAGGAAACTACCGAGTAATGAACGTTAAACTACTAAAGGTTAAAACTTTTTTTTTTATTGGTTAATTACAGTGCGTAAAAATGGAGCAAAATAATTCAAAAAGAGAAAAAAAACGCAGGAATCCCCAAGTTGGTAATCAGTGTGTAGATACCATATGACACGAAGATTTCGATCACTCTGGAAATGCGACTAAACTGAACTTTTTGCGAAGTCATTTTCACTTCCTAGGAGTATCTACAGCTCACTGTCCGGCGATGGAAAATGACTGTAACGAGAGAGAACACTGTCCAGAGGCCGGCAGTGCATTGAAAACACTCCGGGCGCCAATGACCATAGATACTGACCATAAATTAAAAAAAAAAATTATTTACAACTGTTCTTTAAAAAAAAAAAAAACACATACAACATCTGTAAACAATAATTTAGTTTTAATGGAGAATTTATTGGAAAAAGGATGTGCTGACATTGTGACTAATTTATGTAATTTGCAACAGATGGATTTATAGACTTCATGCTTTTCATGCATTGAAGATTTCCGAATAGGCGTCTTCGAGAGGTTTCGTGAGACAGGAACAAACTGCTATACGTAATAATGTAAGCGTTATCACTAGGGAGGTAATGTTAACAATGAAGATAATGTAATCAGTACAGTTTTTTGGACAAACCCACACAAGGTATTAGACATTTTGCCAAGCAATTGCACCTTTCACAGAACTTTGTGCATTATACACTATATCCAGAATTACCTTCATTCCTTTCATGTCCATCGTGTTTATGCTTTAACCAGAAACTTGATTATTTGCTATTCCGTATAAACCAGGTCGCCACTCTTTATCTGTGAATTTTTCTGAGACAATGTATGGTTCCAACACCTAGTGGGAATTAGGGAAACTAAGCATTTAGTAAAAAGGACTGTTAAGAATTTTTTTTTTCAATGAAAACTTCGACAATTTCATTAAGAGAAAATCGTAAGAGTATATTTCCTTTACAATAGAACTTTTACTTGCTCGAGTTAGTATCGATTGTTGTTAGGCCGAACATCAGCGAGTTAGGCATCCCAGTTTAATGGATTCAGTACAGAGATGATTATCTTGAAACAAGTACCCCTAATTTATTTAGTACTTACAAGCTTTTATATACACAAACTCGAAAAAAAAGTCATTATAAATATGATTCAATTGCTATGATATTCTGACCCAGCTGATTGTTCCATACAACAATTAAACGAATTTTTCTTTAAAACAACTTAAAAGAAAAGATACTTGTTGGAAATAATTAACCTTAACTCTCATTAATTTTATATATAGCATATATGAACAAATAAATAATTAAGTGCGGGTAATAATTATTCATTAAAAAAAAAATACTTCAAAATGTGTGTGAGGCATATTGTGTGTGT
This sequence comes from Triatoma infestans, assembly GCA_011037195.1. NCBI lineage: Eukaryota > Metazoa > Arthropoda > Insecta > Hemiptera > Reduviidae > Triatoma > Triatoma infestans. The sequence goes on along the minus strand of JAAEAF010000121.1, from coordinate 163,664 downwards.
GTGTGTGTGTGTGTGTGTGGTGTGTATATGTGTATGCGTTTATTTCATGCCGACCACGTATTATATAATTAAAATAATCCCATTATTATTATTATTTCTTTAGTTTCATTGTAATTATATGCTTTGTTTCAATTTCATGGTCTTAAACCGTCCTAATCCTAAAAATAACTATCCACTAAAAGTTTTGATAATATTTAAACGATAATTCGATTGAGAAATGTACATTATAATTTACATTTCATATTGCATCCATAAAACAGTGATTGTACAAAGTACAAAATTTTGAATTTGTATATCTGTAAAAAAAAGAACCTGAAGAATAGGTAGAAAAAGGAGTTAGAGAATATGTTGAAAAAGTTGGTGGTGTATTTATCGTGATGAGCTGTATAGATTTTTGGGGGCTGGGGGATTCTGGGAAAGCAATAGCGTTAAACTTCATTCTAATGCACCACTTCAGTAAATATAACCGCTCTTTGTAAAAGCCTATTATAAAAGGTGGCCACTGAAAAAATGAAGGGTTTGAAAAAGTCATAACTTGTTCATTTTCAATCTTTTTCATTCTCTATTTTTGAAGGTTATAATAGATTATCCCTTGGAGATTAAAATGGCTACGTTTGATGTCCTGGATTGAGTTTTTCTATTTCAAGTGAAAGATCAATTATTAAAACTCAGAGAGATGTTGGAGAATCACAATTTCTTTTAAAAAAGGCACCTTTCTAGCAATGTAATTAATTTTACTATAGAATCTAATTGATACTATTTACAACTTTTATATATTGCATGGCAATGGTTGTAATTAAAACTAGATATAGTAATCTGTTTGTCCTCACGCGTTAGTCTAGTGGCTAGTCTCTCGACTTTCGTGCGAAAATTCAGGGTTCGATTCCCGTGAGGGCAAATTCGATGTGACCCAGCATCGTGATAAAAAGTGGGAAGCTACAGTTGGTAGCGCCCTAGGTAGCGAAGGCCGGAAATAAACGGCGTTGGAACTGCGGCGCACTTACCACACACCCCCCTCATTCAAATCGCCGTCTGACAAGCCTTGGCCCTTCATGGGCTGTTGCACCATAGGTTTATTTTTTTTATAGTTATCAGTTTAATTACAACTCCAATTACATATACAGTCGGTAGTTGTGTTTGCAACTACTTTTCTCAAATACTAGTTTAGTTATGAGTTTGAATCTACTACTACTTTAGTTGGGGAAAATAATAAACCGCAAAAGCAACTACAATTACATTGGTAGTTGTTAATTGTAACTACTTACATCTCAACTAATATAACTGTAGCTTTTAATATGTAGTTAGTAACTACATTTTGCCCAGCTGTGGATGTAGAGGCTTCTAGGAAGAAAAAAATCTGGCACCAATGGACTCGAACCCGGGATCACCGCGTCTGAGTTCCGTGCACTACAATCACTGATCTAAATCCCCTTCCCTTATGAATTCATGAATCTTGTTATATTAATATTCATCGTAAAGACAAGAAAACATTATATGGTTAAATACATCAGTGTAAAGACAGATCTACTATTATCTAAAAGTCTATTGTGGTCTGTGTTACTACATAGAGTAAGTCGGCGGTAAAGTGTGCAATGTATAAGTATGTGTGTGTGTGTGTGTGTGTGTGTGTGTGTGTGTGTGTGTGTATAAGTAAGTGTGTAGTGAGCTAAAGTTTGCCGTAGTGCGCTAAAACCAAGTATTTGCAGACCCAAACTCAACTAGCTCTCAGGACCCTTTGTGTTTTGCGTTCATATTGTTAGGCTGGGATACCCGCTAGCTTGCCATGATCCCTGAAGGAAAATTGCTGTGTGTGTCTGTGAGTGTGTGGGTATGTACGTGTAATGGTCAGTATAACTCTCAAATACGGAAAAACGAGTAAGTACAAACTAGAATTACGATTTATCAAGAGGATTTGACAATAACAAGTTTTTGGTCAAACTTCGGAAAAACGGAAGTATCAATTTAGTTTCTTTTTAATTTTTTTATTAAGAAATTCCTAACTGTACAAGCAGTATAACAGGTGAATACTGATGAATGTCTTGTTAGGAGATGCCTCCCAGCGGAGGTACTCCCTATTTATTATTAGAAAATGGTAACATGAAGTTAGGTGGTCGCGGGACCAGTGGCGTTTCATTCTCCTGGGAAGGTTTTGTGGAATAGTAAGGGAAGAGAGTTTTTTGAAAAATGGAGTAAGAAAAGGAGGTTTTAGAACGGTTGTATGTGAAGTCATGAATTTTTTGTAACGTGCTTCTATTGACTGATTTACAAAAGGGATTTTGAGGTCACTGTGAAGGGTTAGGTTGGAAACATAGAACAGGGCATTGGTAATTCTTCTGAGGGTTTTGGATTGAAAAGCTTGAATGCGATAAGAGCTGGAATGCTAGGTCGAACCCCAGACCTCGCATACGCTCGTCCAGAGGGGCTTTATAATAGTGTTGTAGCTAGGTCTTTTGTTTTCAAGGGAAAGTTTGGAGCGCCGTCAAGTAGTCTCGAGAGAAATTTGTAAGTCTGTTTAGTTCAAGTCTTCTTAATCGTGTGTGCGGATTCCAAGTGAGTCCTTTGTCTAGATAAAGTCCTAAATATCGAACTTTTTCGAATGTCAATATTATGGTCCCATGAAGGGGGATGGGCGGGAGAATAGCGCGACAGAGAGTGAAGGATATGCATTAGCATTCACCAGTTTAGTTATTTTTTTTTTGTTTTATGCGATTTTCTTTGAGAAGCGGTTACAACGACGTTTTTGAAACGGTTACAACGACGTTATGCAATTTTCTTCAAGTTCTATTTAGTTTATTATAAGATTCTATGAACTATGTAATATTAATTAGAATGATATATGTTGCCAAAATGCAAAAATGGGTTTTCCATGATAAAATTAAAACGGGTTTCATTAAACTTGATACACTAACTTTACATACAGAAACTTATCTACTTCTCTTTTGACACTTTATACCGAGAAAATTCATTTAAGGAAGGGAGGTTTTTGAGGGAGCTCAGAAATTGTGCTTTCCTCAAAAAAAAAAAAAAATAAGATTAGATTCGCTGATTGATAGAACATTGAAGACAACGAACATTAGTAAAAATTCCAAGTTTGAAGGCAATTCATCAATGGTTTTAATTGTATTACAATAACTGCGGTAAAAGGAATTCCTATGAGTGTTTCATACCAAACCTTTTTTTTTTTTAATGAATAATACGAAGTTGTTATATGTACGTAGAAATTAGTAACGGTTATCTACATAATTCTTTTGACGATATCTTTATTGATTGTGACCTTTGTATACTCTTCTTCGTATACGGAGTTTATCACTGTGTGAAGCAGTAAAACACCGTATCAGTGTTTTTTTTTTTGTTTTTTTTTTTCTGCAGTTTGTGACTAGTATAACAGAAACACGGTTGATGAAAACTGTTTCATCTTTAGCCACTGTTGCTGACCTCCACTACTGTCTAGACAGATAGATAAAAAAACACCAAATCAAATATAAATATTATTTATCCTTCATAGCTTCTATTGTACAAATACGTATAAATATCGAATTTATCATTGATTAGCTATGGCAAGCATTTAAAGAGACATTTAAGGTAAAAAGATCCTCCCACCAATTGGCTAAAAATGTTTGTTCTAAGCTAACTATTTAACGAAAATTGTCCGATTTTTTTTTTTTTTAAATAACGGAAACCTAAAAAAAAAAAATCTGGTATGAAACGCTCAAACCAGATTTTCTCTTAATTGCATTTCCTGTTCATAATAAAAATAATAAACTAATAATTTCCAATATTTTTCGTTTTATAATATTTAATAATCTTCATATTTTATAAAAAATTTTTTTATGAATAATTCAATATAAAGCTACAAAATCAAACATGGTATTTAAACAAACTCATTATATTAAATGCTATAAAAAATTAAACAATAAGTAAAAAATAGGTGTCTACACAAGTAATCAACTATACTTTATAAAAATAGTGGAAAACATAAAATGTAACTTAACATACATACACCCACTTTTTTCTAAGTATTCACATACGTCCGGGGCTTATTCATTCGCAAAATAAAACTTCGTGTATGTCATTCATTTATTCTTATTATTATTATTCTTTAAGAATACTACTTTTTTTTATTTATTTTTTTTAAACATTTTTAAATAAACTTTGGAGGACCTTAAAAAAATAAAATAAAGTCATTCCATGAAAATTAAATGAAAATTTATATTATTTCAAATTAAATTAAACGTTAGTTGGATATTAGAGAGATCTGGTGTTAGAAATGTAAAAGTTGATTCTGTTACAAGGAAGCACTGACTTTGGAACTAGTCCACGGCGGAACCGGTTTCACTTCCAAGCGTTTTTCTATTGGCTAGATTCAGCGATTTTGAATTATTTGTTCACTTTGGAACGAAGTAATTTGAATCAAGTCCGGTATCGTGTCCGGTCGGTTCCAAGGATTCAGCCAACTAATGTGAGTGCCCAGATTGGTATCGGGTGTAGAAATCCGCTAATATTATCTAGTTGATCTCCATTAAAAAATATGATAATGTTGGTAATGATTTTTTTTTTTTATTAAATTACAATAATTTACGTTTGCATGTATAATGGAGTTGATGAGGAGAGAAATTAGGTTTGATTAATTAGGAGGATTATGATAGTATCACCCTGCTTATAATATAGCTTTAAGTTTACACAAACTGCACTGGACTTGTAATGATTTTATAGAATAAAAGATAAGAGTAGAGATATGACACGATGCGATGTATGGTTGAATCTGATAGATAGATATAGATATAGATATAGATTCTCACTGGCTTATATTTAGGTTCTCCCACTCTAGCCTGCTTAAGTCAGAGAGTACCAGAGAGGGCCTGTTTTCTCTCGGTCGGGCTTGTGTTCTCTCTCTTGCCGTTACACATGCAATAGAAATAAATTGTTGGCAATATTGATGATCAAATTGTGGAATAATTGATAATATACTAAAAACTTTACTAAGAATTCACTGCCATCGTCCGTAATATTTACCTGGTCTGCAGTATTTACCAGGTTTGTTATTATTATTAATTATGGTTGGAAATTATAAAGTTAGAATCCTGCCACTAGTTCCTTCAACGAGGCCACAACTCAGTTTAATACTTAATTTTCTTGAAAATATCCAAGTAACGTTTAATATAATTTGAAATAATAGAAATTTTCATTTAATTTTGGTAGAATGACTTTATTTAAAAATATGCATTCGAATCAACTAGTTCCGCCACCACATTCGTTCCAGTGAATCGAATCCGCTTGAATAGACCCATCACTAGTAAGTAGGTGGGTACGTATTTAATTTGGATCTTATGAAGAGGCTGCTTACAATAAAAGAGCTGGATACCCCTACGACAAAAGAGAAAGTAAAGCAATTCTTCTGAAAGGGAGATCTGGGGGGGCATAGCCTCATAGATAGAAATAATGGAACAAAAGTGAACAGAATGAAATTTATGTGAGTATAGTAAATTTTAAGCAAATTTAGTTCTATGCTATAAACTATTAGTACTATAGAAATATTAGCATGAAATTCACTCATCACTCCCTGGTCTACGGCCCTACAAGGAACTTGGATTTCCTCTACTACAGCTCACCATTCGTTTTTTTTCTAAGGCTTTGATCGCTCATCTTTTGACACGACGTTTCGCCATATCATGTTCCATGACCCAGTTTCCCGGTCCATCGAATCTTTTTGCAATTCTTTCTTCTCGCATTCTTAGTAGGAGTACCATTGCAATGGAACTTTTTTTAAATATAAGCAATCAAATCAGGTTCCTCGTACAATTGCCAGAGCTGCGCATAACTCCTTTACCAACCCGAAGTCCCGTTCTTGTACACAATGCCATATATCTAGGTGTATGAATATTATTCTTTCCCACATATTCAGTAATCTTTAGCTTTGCTTTGTCAATATCCAACTTTCCTATTCATATGTTAGCAATGGTTTGAAAATTGTTGTGGTTGGTTCCGCAGAGCTGGAAAGCATCAGAGACATTTTCCGCCATAGCCTGCTTCTTTTTATGGTCATCGACCGGTTTCATAACGCTCTTGTAAACAAGAAGTTTTGCTTTTTTACCAAACTGTTGGAATCTTAGAGTCTGATTAATGCTATCGCAGCTATCCTTGTTTTAATTTCTTCATAATGTCACAGATGGTAATGCGAACTTTTTTCTCCCTCTCTTGGGAAACCGTTTTCTAGCAACTGATTTGTAATCCTAACTTTTTGGCCGCCTCTATGAATTTTTGAAAATACTCCCGATTACGCCGTTCTACTTCCCGCGCGGGACGACATCTCCAAAACCAGATTAAATAGAATTGGAGGGAGTAGGTTCTGCTTGTCTTACTCAGTATCTACCTATATATAGAGTGTTTTTTTTTTTGGAAATAAGCACGTACTCATATTTCTTTCCCCTCTTGATCAGCTGTTTATAAGTTTATCTTTATTTTGGCCACATTGTGCAAAATTATCTTTCGTCAGTTTTTTTTTGTAATTAACGCAATTTTTTTATTAATTTATTTTTTATTACCCTCTTTTTATGTGATATTGATATTTATAGATAAAAAATTAATTAAACTAATTATAATAATTATGTGCGATAATTTGGAATACATCATAAATGAAATGTTTTCTTTTTACTTCCTTATTCAATTTTCTTTTTATTTTTTTTTTTTTACACCCCCTTTATTTGAAATATTTTCGACTAAAACACATCTTTTCTAAACACGCAATTAATTGCGCTTCCTTTTTAATTTTTGCAAAAACTTTTTATTTTTAATCTTTTTATTTTACACAGTTTTATCTACAATAAAAAATTGCCAACCTGTTATTACCTAATTGTGTAATTAAAAAATAATTTAGGGGAACCTATAATTAAGAATGTGATATTGTTCAAGAACATTAAAGAGAGAGAGAGAGGAGAAAAATGAAAATTAAAAACAACAAAAACCTAACGGAGGATATGAATTTTTTTTTCACTTTATTTCCGGTTTTTTACTTTCTCTTACTCCTAGAAAAGCAACTGTGTTGCGAAAGCGGGTGCCAAATTTGTTTTAAATTGATTTCACTTCGGAAATACAATGTTCTGAGATTCCCCATTGGCAGAAGAGAATGGGTTTGGTGGTCAATGAGAAAAAAACAAAATTCTGTTTTTGAGATGTTGGCTAATAAGTGTTACTACGGCCTAACTAAGCACTTGAAATGTAAAGTACTAACAAGGGCCCTTATTCTTACCAGATCCTTATTCAGCCAGTATTGGCATACGCCTCAGAAACCTGGACCATTTCAAAGACAAACGAACACCGACTGCAGGTGTTTTGAGAGGAAGCTACTGCGCAAAATCAATGGCCCAGTACGTGAAGGTACGATCTGGCGACTTAGAAAGAATAGAGAGCTGTATGTTTTAACGAAGGAGCCCTCACTAGTAGCTTGGATAAGATTAAACAGACTGAGATGGGTGGGCTATGTGGCGAGGCTAAGTGTCGCCGTGATTCCCTCCAAACTGCTACGCGAGACCCCGGATGGAAAGCGAAGGATTGAAAGTCCCAGATTGCTTTGGCATGATGGAGTTGCTCTGGACGCGAGTAATATCCTTGGACTGTGTTACTGGATGGCGCCCGCTAAAAATAGGGACAAATGGCGGAAACATATTGAGGAGGCCAAGACCCAAAACGGTGGGTCGTAGAGCCAGGAAAGAACAAGAAGAAGATTTTCCATTAAACGAAAAAATTACAAATGGAGTGTTTATGTGCGTGTGTAGGAAAAAAGTTGCCATCCATATTAATAAAAAAAAAAATCGTTTCGAGAAAATTCCAAAAACTTGGAAACCAATTCTGTAAAGTCGCACTTCTGGTTAAACAATTCTGGTTAAACAATTTTCTACAAATTTGGAATTCTGTAATGCTTCTAATTAAATTCTTATTAAATGATTATTAACTTAATAAATGATTTTATGTTACTATAGTTTCCTCTCATAATTATATTTCAAGATTCCACGGACGGTCTATTGACCGTGGTACCTGTATTTATAAATTATATTTTTTATTTTTCATTTATTTGGGAAGTTTTGATTTTATATCCTTCTTGTTCTTGTAATATTCTATATAGTTTTAGTCATTTTGTATATATGTTATTAACTCTTAATAAAGTCAAAAAAAAAAATTCAACAATGAAGATGGTTGAGATGAGCTTCTGGAAAAAGTCCACCAAGATAAGATTAATTGATAAAGTTAGAAATAGAAGTTACACTAAATAGAAACGGATATAAAAGAGTAGGTACAAGAAAGTTAAGAATGATATGTGTGGCCAGAAAGGATTAAATAGTGAATTCTAGCCCAGCACTCTCCAAAATAAGAAAAAGGGGTCGTCCGGTACTTGTCTGGGAAGTGGAGATTATGGAGGAGTTGGCCTGCGAAAGGGCTTCGCACCTGGAGACTGGAAGTGTAGAAGATTATGGAGATATCTAACTTGAAACAGGCAGCTTGCCCGAGAGTAAGGCCGGATAAGTGAGTAAATATGAGACATTTTGTTCATGCATATCCCCGTACAGACTATTCGCTAAAAAATAACATGTTTTTCATAATCAGGGGACCTCAAAACATGTATTTCTAGGTGAATATTCTATTTTGGAAATTTGACACGATCAGAAAAAGATTCGAATACTTGATTGGAATACTTCTTACGTCAGAAAAAGTTAAAAAAAAAATATCAAATATTAGACTAGATTTAAAATAATAAAAATAAATACATTCTCTACTTATTTATTACATCATACAAAATAATAATAATAATAATAATAATGAAATAAAAGAAAAATACTATAGTAAAGATAAAACTAGTAAAAACAATAACTCTATATCGTGGTGATATAAATATTACTATTGTTATCAGCTGGCCAGACTACTATTTATTTATTTATTTAAAACCGATCATAATTTATAGTTCAACTAAAATACAAAGAAAATAAATAAATAATAAATACAGCCGGTGACTTTTTTTTTTTCTTCATTTGAAGTGTACTTGTGTGTTGATGATAACGTCAAGTTAAATGATAAATTCAGACATTATCCATCGGTAACATAAATAATTATCAAATAATTATTTATTGCAGATAAAAACAAAAAGTTAAAAAAAAATAAATAAATATGTTCCATAAATTTTATTTGAAATGTTATATTTTAGATAAAAAGTGGTAATAAAATTTATGAAACCATTCATTGTGAACTGTAAATAATAAAATATGTATAAATACATTTGTACAAGAAAATCTGTTGTGAAACAATCACCCGACTTTTCATTAATTGTGGACATTTGTGGTGATGTTTCGTAAAGCGGCACAGCCATCCCGTTCATCACTTAGCTCACTTACTTCTCCGCTTCAAAGAGAGTTTCAGAATATGCGTGAGCATAATGGACACTTCAAGAATAACCTGGAGTGATTCAGCCTTATCATAAAGCCCCTGTAGTGTGGGGGAAGAGGATGGTTTATCTTATAAACCACTTTTTTAATGGTCTGAAATGTCAGTTCATGTCAGAGCTCACTTGCCACCGATTTGTAGATTCCACAATCATCTTCGCCTCCTCGCCAATACATGGAATAAAATAGGTTAGGAGAAAAGAAAAAGAAGAATAAGAATTTTGTGTAACACCTCCAACCCACAGAAGAAAATCAAAAGATAGCATACATACAAGGAAAGACATGAGATGAATTTATGTAAGTTATTTGCTCTCCCTGATGAGGTTCAAGTTTCCAGCTGCGAAATTTGTGGGTCCATCAAAGAGAATGACCATTGGATTAGGAAAGAATAAGTACGGTGTTACGTGAAGCATAGTCCTTTAATCGCCTCTTACAACATCCTGGACAGGAGCCCCCCCTCACAGTCCCATTCGATATCCTAGTCTAAGCCCCAAAGAGGGAAAGGGGAGCACATTTCTGAATGAACCTTGTACAATAAGTCTTGCAAGTATTTAAGGAAAATTTGTCAATTAAATAAGAGAAAGTAAAAACAATTGCAGTAAGAGAAAGTTGTGTGAGTGTTTCACACCAGATTCTTTTTCGTTTCTCTTTTAAAAGAGAATTTTTCAAGACAATTATTCGTGAGAACATCATATATCTCACTTGTCCCACTTTTCATTTTTTTCTTATTTATTTATAAGTTTTAACATTTGAAATATTTAAAAGTAAAAAAAGGGGTGACGCCTTAAGATACATATCGCTCTTGATTCAAAAAGAAACAATAAATCAGCTGGTTAACACTATATCTTAAAACCTCTCTGTCATGTGTCTTGAGAAAGAACAGGAAAAAAAAAGGACTTGTAGATTATTTTAGTGAACCGCCAGGGCTACCAACCTAATATGTCACAACCATGACTAAAGATTGATTTTGTTCCGCTTCATTAATTTTCTTCAGTTTGTTTATTTTTTTATAACTATTTTTTTCACTCACCAGATATCGCTTTATGATGTGCCTCGTTATTATTACTTTCTCTTACTCCAGCTATTGTGATCCCCTTTCAAATTTTCAAAACTGAGTTTCTTCCGGAAATTCATGTTTTAAGATCTTGCTGATCTAAAAAAAAGGGTTTTCAGAAAATGGTCTTTGTATGTATGTGCACAACAGCAGAGCTCAAAAACGCAAAAAATCGCAGAAACTTCAAACTTCACATTTTGCTTCATTATCATAATGGGATCCAACATAAAGTTATCTGTCAAAATTTCTCAACCAATTGAGGAATTCACGCTACTTTACTAAATGGCTGTTGTCAGTTTTTTTTTTTGCAATTTTCTTTAAACTTAATATATCATATCAAACTACACATTCAAAGAACTATAACTTTTACTTGAAACATTTCTTCGGAAAAATTTATTTAAGGCACTTTTATGGGAAGGGGTGTGGAGTTTACTCGATTGAGAATACGTCATACGCGACTAACCCGTGTTTACTTGATGTATGGTGACCCAATCACATTATGTAACTCATGTAATGTCCCATTATTGGTCCAACATATTATCTTTGTATGCCCAAAATATGACCTACAAAGGGCGACTGAATAAGGGTTTACATGCAATTTAACTGAAGAATTAAAAAATTATTCATTGTAGACTAGGTGATTAAATTAATAAAATATATAGAAGTCTATGTAAGACAAGATATAAAGCTAATATATAAATGCAAACAGGAAACATCTGTGGAGCTATACTGTAGAGCATAATAACAAAAAAAGAGTGAACACTGTCCGGTGGTCGATAATGCACTGAGAAGGCTCTTGAATTCTGGGTCCCAGTTTTGGGGCTTTGGATTTAGAGTAGGGCTTGGCCCTCTCTCCTCAGATAGTAGAGAAATACAATGAAGTGAATTTTTGATCGAATAAGAATTAACTTCACAGCAATGATGCTCATTGTTGTGGTGGTTGGTTCCGCAGAGCTGGAAAGCCTCAGAGACATTTTCCGTGGTAGCTTGCTTCATTTTGTGGTCATGAACCGGTTTCGGGCTACGGGCACTGTCTGACAAACGCATCCTGAAGATGGGCGAACGCCCGAAACCGGTCGATGACCACAAAATGAAGCAGGCTACCACGGAAAATGTCACTAATGATGCTCATATTCTTAAAACCAGCCGTCAACGGACTGATGTACAGCTAGTAATGTTCATAATCGATTACTTATAAGACTGTTATCTAAAAAGTAATCGATTAGCGTGCTTCATCTTTTCTTTTTTCCTTTTTTTTTTTTTTTTGTTTTTTAACACTCTAGATAGCAGAGGATTTGAACACGCTGAAGAAGTTGTCCGGTTTTATATTTTTCTCTCTTTTACCGTATTCTACTGCGTGCACGGGCGGTACCTTTGATGACAACAGCACCTCTCTATCTCCTTACCCCCCTCCGTACTACCGACCGCTACTTTCTTATTACTTGTTATATGGTAAGGTAGAGAGCAGTAATGTAAGTGAAGACTTGTTTCAGTTTACCTAACATTGCTAGTTTGTTAGCGTCACGTATACCTCCTACTAATAAAACACATAATGCAACAACGGTGTTCAACTGCACTTTATACTCAACAACAAAGGTGTTTTTTAAGTTTATATATTTTTCCAGGAAGAAAGAACACACACACGCACATAATAATAATCAGGCCATCGTAGAAAAAAAAATTTGTTGCGAAATACCCGCACACGCTTTTCCTCTTACAACTGTTCTGACAATTGCATACAAAATGACAAATTTTCCTTTAAACGTCAAATTTTACTCAGTCCAATCATAAATACAGTGGTGGTAGTGGGACAGGTAGGCAGAGTGTGGTTACATTGTTGTCCACAACAGCGCTCCAATAACATTAACTTCAAACACCATTTAAAATTTAAAGTCACAAATTCCGTTCAAATATCTAAAAATGTTCTATTTTTGTAAATATTACAAATTAAAATAATGGGCATTAATATCTGGGCGATTAGCATTTGTAGATAAATGGAAATTGTTGAACTGGTATTCGAGAACTTTACTAAAAAAATCTAATCTGTAAAGTCGAGCCTTCCGGTAGATAGATTTTCTTCGAATTTATAAATTCTAGCAATGCTTGTAATGTATATTAATATTATATAGGTGGTAAAACCATGGAAGTGGTACTTTAGAGGAAAGCATAGCGCTATTGTTCCCTCAGAACCACTCAAAAAAAAAACAACACTTTTCCCGCAGAAAATATTAAAAATAAAAATGGTAGGCATTTATATGTGTGGAAACTGTACGAACTTTAAAGAAAGTCGTCGGAAATGATCACGTAAAACCGGAAAAGAAAAAAATATCCGTAAAGTCGCACTTCCGATTGATGAATTTTGTTCGTAACTTCCGTTTCAGATGGTGGTGGGAGTTAATGAATCAAAGAGCTCATACTTTTACGTATTTGAAACATTTTTTCGGAGAAAATTCATAAGGGGGGGTTTATGTAGGAGGGGTTTATTAAATCACTGTATCTATGGCCGCATAATACCCCAAATTGTGTAGTTAAATTAGAAACAGACCGATTGTTGATACAGTCTTAAGTTAAATAAACGTAATTTCCAGATTGTTAAATTTTTGGATTGCTTCAAATCAAAAATTTAATTTACACCTGCCTTTCTCGAACATGTCTTCTATGATCGCTTACTTCATTAATGTGGTATCGGTTGGAGTAATGCTATCCAAATTTTTCTATCCTACATGGGAGGGTTCTGATCTTTGGTCTTTCCAGAGCAGTGCTTTAATTATCACAAGAAAAGGCAAATATGACACAAAAATTAATAGAATCTTCTATTTTTCCCAGCACTTGCAAAAGAGTCTATAACTCAACTCACTGTTGTCTTTATAGATCTATTTTTGCGCCAGTGCCTAATGAATCACAATCCTATCCTAAATTCAACATTAACATCAATCAATAAACTCAGATTGATAAACCAAGTACTTGTGTGGGGGGGGGGATGTTTCTTTAAGGCTAATTCAGCAAAGGTGAAAATGAATTCACGATTCTCAGAATGTCTGCAAACTCTGTAACGAATTGTAGCCCAACAATATATACTTCTTTTTTTAAGCTGTCAGATTTTTTTCTCCCCTGAGAATTTACAGATTTGGAACTTTCTGGTCTTCAGAGATTTGGAAAATTAATTAATCATAGAAAATACTGACAAAATAAATATCGTATTTTCAATTAATATAACCAACTAACTCATGCTTATATTATTGAGATCCTTTAAATTAATTGAATTAGTGCACCGATATTTATTATATTACTTTAATGGTTTATTATTCAATTACTTTAATTATTCAACTATTATAATATTATTCCATTAGTAGTTTTTTTGTTTCATTTCAAATGTTCTTTTATAGTTTTGTCTTTTCTTTCTATAGTTTATTTTGTTTATCAGTCTGATATTATTTTCTTTTATTCTAGGGAATCATTTGTGTAAGATATTTCGATTAGCGTGACCTTTAGCAGTTTTGTTACTTTCAATGTGACTTTTTCTATTATATTCTTTATTTTTCTGTCTACATATTCTTTTTCAGTGTACTGTACTGATCTCGATTCTGTTTTTTATAATATTATCATCATACATGTTGGTGTACATTACTTTATTTTCAAAGTCTATATTACATCAATCTATATTAGTATTTCAAAATTTAAGTTATAGTCACTTGCCCAACCATTCGCTACAGAAACTCTGTACTTCTTATAAATAAAAAAATAAATAAATAAATCAAAAAATAAAATAAAAATAAATAAAACGTGGAAGTTGGTAACATTAGGCTTTCTATTTAAAATAGCTGTTTAATAGATTTTACGATTCTATGGTCTTTATGATATTAATAAGAAAATATATGTGACGAAAATGTAGAATTTGACGAATATCGTAAGACTTTTTTTATTATATTCATAAGTAAATTATATATTTTCATTTATATATGTGAAATTTGTAACTGGATAATAATACATGTTTAAATAAATAATAAATCAAAACTATGTCAATTATAGTAAGTAAAAGTCGTGTGAATGCTTCGCAGCAAATTTATTTCGTGTTCAATGGAACATCAATTGTATTTCTTGTATTTATTTTCGAAAATGTGATACGATCATATTATTTCCTTTTTAGGAAACAGAAAGCAAATAACAGCAATGATAATAATAAATAAATAAATAAATAAATAAATAAATAAATAAATAAATAAATAAATAAATAAATAAATAAATAATAACATCTGTTTCGCATAATAAAATAGATTTTTTTTTTTCATTAAACTAGAATTCATTATTTGTATTTACTTTTTTTATTTTACACATAAAATATACAAAACAAAATTGAAATGGACTTTTTTTAATGTAAACACATATACTCGTATATTTATACATAAGGGGAGGAAACAAACTCTGTAGGGTTTTTCACCAAAAATTTCTAGGGAGTGATTTTTAGTAAATAGAGGGTTCCAAGAATGACAATACTAATAAAGGGGGAGCCTCATTGGAGTGGGGGACAAAATAAAAAGATATTTTTAGGTGTTAAAATCTTGAATTATTTATGAATAACAATCGTATTATAGTATTGTTGAGGTGGCAAGTATGAGAGAGCGTTTAGTGACCCGGTTCTCCTCATTAATTAGAGATTATCTACGTGGGTATATATACACGATGTGCATGCGGTATATATTTAGAGTGTGCTTGTATGCTCCCCGCTGATCTGTACAAAAAAAAAAAAAGAATACAGGATTATGGGAATTATGTCCTTTACCAAGTTGGGAAAATTTAACAGTAATGCAAAAAAAAATTTCCTTTATAAATGAAAATAAAAATCTAGTGTACAAATATCCAGTGTTTTATTTGTTTAAACACTTTTCACGTAACTGAAGAACGTAGCAAAGTGAGAGAAAGTAACCACGAATTTTCTGATGTAAATAATCAGATACACATGTGGAAATGCCAACCATGCAGTTATGCTTTAAATCCATTGTTGGCGGTGCCATGACATTCTTAAGCTAAAAACGCTAGAAAAATTTAAATTTCAGACTGTGTCTGATGAGGACTTTGAAATGGTGATTGATTCTATGTGGGATTTGGATCTTGTCCAGGTTTTGAAGATAAAACGGTTTTCAATATTAAAGCATATTAATTTGTTGATTATAAAACCATTAGTTAAGCTGGTTAATATGAGTTTTTCAAGTGGAATTTTCCCAGATGACTTACTGCGAACCTAATATTCGCCCACTGCTTGCTTGGGGTTAGTAGGTTAATACTTTTTCACCCCACCACCTCTATATTTACGTTAGGACAAATGAGCAGAATTTGAAGTTTAAAAAGAATTTACCATTTTGATATATATAATTTTAGTTAATAGGAGTAAGAGAATGACGTATGAATATTTAATGCCAGATTTTTTTTTAATTAATTGAAATGCGCAGAGAATTTCATTCCAAATAAAAAACTAATCATTATTATGAACGAAATAAAAGACAATTACCGACTAAATTTTGTTTGAGCTTGGGCAAACTTTTCTAAGCAAAAGAGACACTTGTATTGATATTGTTTTCTTTTAAATTATATTTCGTTAAAACAACAAGGATCAAATTTGAACCTATTTGGAAAATTCAAAGAGACAACAGCTTGTGGAAATATAAAATGATCCAACGAGACAAAATCCGCAATGGCTACGTTTAACGTGCCAGGTTTTTGTTGATCTAACCATGGTATTGTGGCTTTCAAAACGGGAATGGCGCAAATATTTCTTAAACCAGCAAACGGTTTTGATATTAATGTAGAAATCTGCGGTGTTAATAAGCAATATGATACATGACCTCTTTGTTTGGAACGCCTATTTAAATCGTCCGTTAGATATTCCAATAAATATTCAATGTCCATAGTGTTCGGCCAGGATATTAACCAACTTTTATCATCCCATAAATAGTCATAATTGTTGGCATATTTATTTCTATAAATTGCAATTACTCTATAATTATTTGCCAACATCCAATTAATGGTTATAGTTGATAAATCATAACTGTTTGGACAAAGTTTTTCACCAAAAATTTTTCTTAATAATTCAATAAAATGTATATGCTCCTCTTCAGTGAAATTGAAGAAATTTTGAAAATCCATGATGACAATTTCTTGACGATGGTAATTTAAATAATCATTAACTTCTTTTAAACCATTGCGCACTCTATCACCAAACAGACCATGCACAAAATAGAATTCCTGATCTTTTCTATGATCACTTTTAGATATATGTAAATCTAAATATCTTATACCCATTTTTAATTGTTGTTTTACATTAGTCTGTTGTGTTATGCACCAATGGATTATAACCATTTTCGCGATTGTTTCAGCAAATCTGACCAATTCGTGTACAATAGTTTCAGCGTCTGGAGCTAGTTTTGACTTTTTTGTTATACTATAACTCATAGAATCATGTGTCCCAGGTATGGCTATCAATGTTATCGGAGTGTTTTTCATAGTGTCATTTAAATTACCCATCCAATTGGCCAAATCTATTTTTTTAACGCTGGTATGTCCACCACTGATGGTCTGCATCATTGCTTGGAATGTATTACCCATTTTGATTAATAAATATTTTTTAAAAAAACAGGAAAAAAGTTATTTTCCAAAGAAAACACTTTTATAACAAATCACTTTTTTTGATCTTGATAAAGAGCGTAAATTTGGATTATAATCATTATTTATGCAAAGAATTTGACAGTGAAAATCATAAAAGTGTCACAACAACCAATGTAAATCACTATGGTAACAATATTTGTGTGAAGTAACAAAATTTGATTACTCATGTGATCATTTTTTAAGCACTTTTTTCCACTTCAAAAATATCTGGTGCGAAACATTTACTCGACTTTTCTACCAATGAAATAAGCACAATATTATTTCATAAATTTTCACAAACTTGGAATTTATTTTTTAAAGGATTAATTGACCTTGGTATTATTATTTTTTTTTGGGGGGGGGCGGGCATAACGTCCGCCAAACCAAATTTGGGGTTTTGGACGGGGGCGAAAGCACATTTACTCTACTATCAACATTGTTTTTAAACTGATATAAATTTATCAGTTATACGCGAGCCTCGAACTGGAAACCACCCAGTTACAAGTCCATGGTTATGAGCATGCACTTCTTTAATAATTAAACAATTACAAATAATATAGATATAAATAATAATCGCACAATAACCACAGCAAAACAAAGAACAAATATAAAATAAAATTATAAAAAATATAAATAAAATATAAAATATAAATAAAATATAATTATAAAATCAAAATTATAAAATATATCCGAATTATAAAATAGTATCCGAAGAACGGAGAGAAACACAAAATTGACAATCTAGTTACTGGCTATCTAGGCCAGACTAGAGTGGGAGGCTCTGTATATGTACAAGCGAGCTAGCCCTACAGAAGAGCAGTTTTTACAACAGTTTACGACCAGTTATCAACGAATCGGCAACCTTCTACTACCTTTCTCATCAGTCAGCCCATATCTCTCTCTACTTAACTTCTATATACTAGTGTTCAGCATATATTTCAGTTTATTTCTCAAAACATTTTCTCTTTAAATTCTCTGTCCTTTTCACATCCATTATAATACAAAGTTTGATAAAACTATATAATATGTGTAATAGGATCCGAAAAGTGGGATCTAAAGCAGAGAGAGAGAGACACAAAATTGAGAATGTCACACGCTACTTAGGCCAGTCTAGAGAGGGAGACTCTGTATATATACAGCTGCACTAGTCCTACAAGGGGCAATATTTAGATCAGTTTATACAGCAGTTACAACACGTCAGCTACCAACTACTACCCTTCTCTTTACTCAGTCTAAATCTCTAATTTCGATTTACGTGTAAAGTCTTGGTAGTTTAGTGTTTCTATTGGATTAGGTATACAGTGTTCAGCATTCATTCTAGCTTATTTCTTAAAAACCTTTCCCCACTGATTTCTTTACTTCTAACACATATTATTTATGTATTTCAACTATACAATAGTATGGAGAACATTAAGGATTACCTAAATTACCATCGTCAAGAAATTATTATCATAAATTTCTTAATTTTCTTCAATTTCTCTGAAGATGAGCGTAGACATTTTGTTTGGTAAAACCATACAAGCTTAACTTTACTGTTTTTTCCAGTAACCCCCTCCCACCGCCAACCACCACCAAAAAAACAATTTCCCCGTTGAAAATGTTTCAAATAAAAAGTGATACGATATTTTGAAGTGTGTAGATTTAGTATACTATGTTTAATGAAAATTTTGTTTGGAGCCATTTTCAAGAAAAATAGCTGTGGAAATGCTCAATGAAATGAATTTCTGAGTCCTGTTTTGTTGACAGAAAATGGCCTTAGCACAAAAAAATTTCTTGACACTAATGTTTGTCTTTAGTGTTTAGAGTATTCAATGTTAATATTCAATTATTTTATGATATCTATTTTGAATTCAATATATGTTTTTAGTACAACTTTATTTACGTATTTCATCTTCACTCTAACAATTAACAAATCGCCCATTAGTAGTGTGAAACTGTGCTCCTGTACTATGAAGCTGAGTTCCTGACATGTGAAGAGATAAGTTCCCGTGTAACATTGCCCTATATTTGATGTTGTCCCCTCCTCCCGCCAGTAAATCCTTTTGGCTTAACGAATACAAGAAATCACCATTCAGACTTCTTTTGCAATTAAGTCATAAATATTAAAATAAATACTAAAATTTTGTATAAAATATAAAATAAAATTAAATTAAATTTTATAATGAATTTCCATTAAAAAAGAAAAGAGAAATAAATAAAGTTTTTTTGTTAATTTACGCTGAACTCATTCATCAAATTAATCCTGGCCAAGGTTAGTTAATAAATGATGAAGTTTCTGTTTTAATAATCCAGATCATAATATAGATACATTTATTTTACATATATCTTATGTTAGTTTTTTTTTTTTCTTTTTTATTAAATTACAAAGTTGTGTGCATACATATTCATTTTTATTTTATTTCTTTTGTTTTTTTTGCTCATTATCCTGAATATTTATATGCATAAATTTTCTTATAAAACAAAAAATATCTAGACGCGATTTTAATTTGAAATAGTTTAGCGATAAACGTAATATTAGCAAAGAGATTCAGGAAACAATAACTAATTTGATTGTAAATTATGCAATATTATTTTAAATTATTTAGTGTCTCGGGCCAAATCAACATTTTTAAATAAATAACGGATATTATGGACTTATTGTAGTGGTAACACCCCTTCAGTGAGAGGATAGTTCCCCTCTACGTTAGGGGACATTACTGATTTGTCGCTCAAAGGTTGGGTAGACTATGTCTACCCTCATTGGATTGGAATGTTATTGCAGTAACACTATAATAACAATAAAAATTGAAAAAGCGCAAAATGGGTCAATTTAAAGATGGCTGACTCGATTTTTACAGAATTATTACTGAACCCTATAATAAAAAAAAAAAAAAAGAAGACTCAGTTGTAACGATTTGCTTGACCAAACTATTGGCCAATCCTCTGATAGATACGACAACATATTTTTTGCATTTTTCCGTTGCCACTTAATGTACTTTTCACATAAGAATAAAAAAGAAAAAACAAAACTAAATATTTAAAGTATTTATGCTCCTTATGTAACAATGCTGCAATGGATTAGTTCAGCAATGTTTATTACGAGCTGAATGAGGATTTCTATTTATCGCATTAAAGTAATTTACAAGATTGTTTAATAAAATAGATATGGATTTCCAACGCCCCTCTCCATCATCCTGAGGCAGTCCTTTCATGGCTATTGTGTACAATAATGCACATGACAATCAATACATCTTAAGCCTGCAAATCTTGCAAAGCCTGCAAATCTTATCTTAAAAAATATTTTTTTAATTTTCACATATACAAAGAAGAAAACGTAATAAAAAAGAAACTGCGGAGATCATCTGAGTTGTATGGAGCAGGAACAAGTGTGCTGAACTAGTAAGTAATTAGGAGCCGCCTCAGACAAATAACCGATTGAGATACTTGTTCATACCGTAGGATGAAAATATCGAGGAGTTGTTGCATCCAGTATGTAACGTCAACGTAACTGAGCAGACGGAGAGATTTGTGAAAGGATATGAGCGACGCCAACCCACTAGTAGGAGAACGTCGTCAAAAGTAATTACTTTCAGCATAGTTACGAAGGAACAGTGAGATTTAGACTATATCTAAATAAATTGTAAATTTGGTTTGAGTTTCTTTTAAGTTTCAGAGCGTTTATATAGCGTTTTTTTTCTGTCTATTCGTCATGATATCAAATTATCTGCCCGACTCATTTTTCAAAAATAATCTGGGATACGACTGAATAGTGTAATGCCATATTACATATAATGAATTGCCAGCGGCACGACGCATCTCGCTACCACAAGCTATTCGATTCACCACCCTAGAGAGAAATCCATATCTGCCTACATCAACCCCTACGAGAGCTGGAAGAAGAAATAGAGGAATTTTCAGGAACCTCATTTAAGAAGCCCCAACACGCCTGCAAGAACCCTTACACTCATAATCGAATCTACAATATTTAGTCTAACATTCACTCTTGTAAAAACATCATCGTCACCAACATCAGTTCAGTATGTCCTTTCTATTGCAGTAATCTGTTTTCTCAATTAATATATCAGTGTTCAGGCAGTGTAATTTTCTCTTCTACATTTTTTTTCTCTGACCAATCCCACAAAACTCCATACAAATTTTATCCGCCGTTACGTTCCAATTCGCAAGATAACGCCACAGTCGACAGTATTTACTTAAACTGGGCAAGTCACACATTTGGAGGCGCAAGCTCCGCCCAAGTTTCTCCCGCTTCAGAATTTATTTAAGAAGATCAAGTTGCTTTCAACAAGATTCTGTGATTCCATCGGTGTACAATCTTGCCGTAAAATCGCAAGTCATTATCACCGTTCTCGCCAAGTCCCTATCTCTCCAATCACTCTCTCTCTACTTAAATTCTTTATTTTTCTATCTCAATATTAAGTCCTTTAATATGTAAAATTATAAGTTTATATTTAATTATGGAGGCAAGTTAATTACAGTTTATAATTCTCTCCTTTCCAATCTACCAAAAATCACTCAGGAATTACTTTTATATCTATGATTTTATCCGTCGTAGCATGTTTCTTTTTGTTAGTTCTGATTGGTTACAGATTTTCAAATTAATCTATCAAGATCACCGTGTAACGCACTATACTCAACTCTCTACACGAATTTGTTAGCCTTATCTGGATGATGGATGCGAATCCAAAATCGGTCAGAACTAACAAAGTGAAACATGCTACGACGGATCAAATCACAAATATCCAGCATTGCGGGCCCAACCACAAATTCAACGATTACTTTAATGTTGTACTTACACCAATACATATTATCGACTTCAACAGGCCATTTGAAAGATTATGAAATATTCTGGGAAAAGAAAAAAAAAACCTTCGAAAATGTTTCCGCCCACTGTGGTCAGTGAAGGCAGCAAGAGAAATAAAAATGAAGAACTACGAGCTCTAAACGTTCAGAGTTAGATATATTCGGTGCTTTTATAAAGTAGGTATCGATTAAGATGGCTGGGACATGTTGAACGAATGGACCCAAAACACTTTCCATCGCACAACTTTAGTTATAAAAAAAATCTGGTGTGAAACACTCACACAACTTTCTCTTACTCCTGTTCTCAAAATTATAATTGACAAATTTTATAGTTTGTGTACCAAATTTAACGAAATCCATCGAAAACTGTTCAGTAAAAGCGCACTTCCGGTTTACCAAATTTTTTAAAACTCGCAATTTTGGCCATCTATTTATTTCTAATTAATTTTATTTGGATGATAGAAATTGTATAATCAAACTGTGATAACACTAGAGAAAACAACCCCCCCCCCCCAAAAGTGCCCCTTAAATGCATTTTCCGGAGAAATGTTTCAAATAAAAGTTGTAGCTCTTTGTATGTGTGGTGATGTTACAAGTTTCAAATTTCTACGGTTTTTCGTTTTTGAGCTATGCATCACAACATACATACACGTACACACAGACACACACACACACACACACACACAGACTATTTGCTAAAAACCACTTTTTTGGACTCAGGGGACCTCAAAACGGATATTTCCGGTGAAAACTCGATGTCGAAAATTTGACACGATTACAATACTTCCTCTTACTAGGAGTAATGGAAAGTAAAAATGACATTTCAAAATGAAAATAATCCGCGTTAAGACGCGGATAATTAGTTAAGTTTAATTTTAACCAAAATTAAAAATGTTATTATCGTAGTTATGTCTTATGCGAGTGAAAGTTATATTTTAGAGAAGTTTATAAGAAATAAATGTTTTAACGAAATTAAAGATACAATGGAAAAATTATAAAAAAAAAAAAAATTGTATTAAAGGGATACCAACGTAATCAAAATAATAAAAAATATCCCCACTTCTAGTTTTACATAGAAATGGATTATTATCTTTTTTGTTCATTTGCTTTTCTTTTTTTCTTTTTTTTTTGACGAGGTAAAAAATAATTATACCGCCATTTTTTTAAATACGATATATATAATCAATAAAATACTATCTGAAGAAAATTGATATGGCTGAAATAAGGAAGTAGAATTATATATATATATATATAATTTTAAAAAAAAGAGAAAAAAAAGCTGATATTGATAAAAGTACGATAAGATTTATGTTGAGTATATCCTGTAGCGTGGCAATAATACTTTATAAGGGTAAATATGATAATAAGTAAATAACTAACGTAAAGTAATGCCTATTTTTTTTTTTTCAGAACTGGCGTAACGTCCCCACCTACCCGAGCGAATGATTAATAAAAAGAAAGTAATAATATTGTGGAAATTAGATAAATTTTATTACATTTTGTAATAAACCTGCGTGAATTCAATCTAAGTACTTGAAATTATTGTAAGAAATAAATTTAAAAAAATCTGGTGTGAATAGAGGACTTTCTTTCCTCGCGATATTGGCGATATTGGTACATGACGAAAGGGGCCGTTTTGTTGGCATGGACTTGTAACTGTGAGGTCCACAGTTCGAGTCCAGTGGATAACTGTTAATTTTTTTCTTATTAGATTAAAAAAAATCTGCTATAAAGCACTCATATGACTGTCTCTTACACTAATTAATCAAGCAATTTTCTTTAATGATGGCCACGTTATAATGTTTAATTGGGCTGGCCATAAAAATGGTGGTGGGGATTTTAATTTTATACTAGAGTAGCACCTATGTAAAAACCAATAAAGCTTGTGAAAATTTAAATTTAAACTAAGTGACAGATCTACAATATCCTTCTAAAATCGATTTTTTTTCAGAAACATGTTACACATAAAAGTGATAGGATTCTACCTATGCTCCAAGTTTTCTGAAAATCCGTTGTAACCGTTTTCAAGAAAATAAAAAAAAAAAAAAAAAACTCGCAACAACTATTATATAAAGTCGCATTTCCGGTTAATCAATTTTTTCGTGGGAAAATGTTTCAAATAAAAGTGAAAGGTATTTATGTGTGTAGATAGTATACGAAGTTTAAAGAAAATCTTTGGAGCCGTTTTTGAGAAAATCAAGAAAAACTGGAAAAAAAAAATTCAATGAAGTCGTATTTTCCGGCTGATGAATTTTTCCGGAAATCTTCACGTTAGTTGCGGTGGTAATTACCAAATTTGTGTTTCTTGCAATTTTTCGTTTTTTAAATAGTTTTTTGTTACATACACGTGCACGCATACAAACAATTCGCAAAAAAAACAACAAACTTTTCATACTCAGGAAAACTCGAAACCTGTATTTCCGCTAAAGGAAACAAATTCGAAAATTTGTTATGATCGCAATACTTCCTCTTGTTTAGTAGATGTAAGAGAAAGTAAAAAACTGATGTTGAAACACTAATACGATTTAATCTTACTGCAATTATTTCACTCAGTATAAATGACAAGTTTCCCTCAAACTAGGAATGTTTACTAAAAATATAGTTGGTTTTTAAATAGGGTGATGGAGAACCATACATTTTACTGTTTTGTTTTGTTTTTTTATTAAATAAGTCAAGAAGCTACCTGAATGTTACGTCATTCAGAGAGCAAGCTTTTCTATTAATCCTAACAAAACATATAATTTCAGTTTTAAAGAATTAACAGATTGTTGAAGTAAACCGTTAAAAAGATGGTTTTCGAGCAAAACCCTCTCAAAAAAAAATTCGGATATATACAGGTGTCCCAAGGCATATGGATAACGATTTTTTCTCGGAAACTAAGATAGCTAGAAAAAAACTGAAAAATACGTATCCCCGTAGTTTTTTGTTAGAAATCCAAATTTAATTTACAAATTTGTTTTGGTGCTTCCAGAAGCGAGATAGAGCTTAGACCAACTTCATTTGTTCAAATGGGGAGCTGTGGTTTTTATTTAAGAAATAGATTCCTCTATTTTTTTGTAAGAAAAATTTACTTGAACGATTTTTTTCTTTGAGCGATATTTTACAAGTTATGAATGAAAACATGATTCCTATAAGAAATTTCAAAATGATATTATAACGGTTTTTTGATTGAATAAGAAGAAAAGTACTATTTTATTATAAATTTTACTCCTCATTAATTACAGATCTTGCTCGAACTGGCCTTTACCATTAGAGATGTATTTCTTTGGCCGTAAGGTACAATTGGCAGGAAAATGCATGTGTATGCATCTCTAATGGTGGGGGCAGTTCGAGCAAGATCTGTAATTAATGAGGAGTAAAATTTAGTATAAAATAGTACTTTAGTAAAAAATAGTACTTTTCTACTTATTCATTCAAAAAAGCCTTTATATTATCATTTTGAAATTTCTTATAAACATCATGTATTCATTCATAACTTGTAAAATATCGCTCAAAGAAAAAAACCGTTCAAGTAAATTTTTCTTACAAAAAATAGAGGAATCTATTTCTTAAATAAAAACCACACCTCCCCGTTTGAAAAAATGAAGTTGCTGCCTGTATCTCGCTTCTGGAAGCACCAAAACAAATTTGCAAATTAAATTTGGATTTCTAACAAAAAACTTCGGGGACACGTATTTTTTAGTTTTTTTTCTAGCTATCTTAGTTTCCGATAAAAAGTCGTTATCAATATACCTTGGGACATTGTCATTATATAATAATAAAATATTAATGATATATATATATATATATATATGTAAAATAGCACTTCCGGTCAATCGATTTGCTTCAAACGAACAAAGTTTAATAACTGGAATTTTATTATGATTTATGTATTTAATTTTGTAAGGCAGAAATATGTTGCCGGACAAATAAAAAGTATTTTTTCTTCATTTTCTTCTAATAACTGGTATTTTGTCTGTCGTAGCTTGCTTATATTTCTTGTTCCTGACCGTGTTTTGGATTTTCATCAATCGTCAGAGAATCCGAAACCGGTCTTGAATAATATTCGGAACCTCTGCCAAAACTTTCCAAACTTTTGGACACGATCTAAATACTTCCATTTTTATAGCGGTAAGAGAAAGTAAGAAGCCTTTTAATTCTATTAGAATATATGTTGGAGTCTAAAACGAACCGGCCAAAATAATGGGATTTTTCCTCTAATCACAAGTACTACAATATACCAGAAGAAGGATTATAATGGCTTTGACTGGTATAAACTATAGCTACATTAAATTAGTCGTTATTTATAAAACAACCGTTCTAATCTACTAAATTAGTTCATTTATTATGTGTAAATGTTTAGAATGTTTCATTTATCACACTAGTAATAGAACAGCAAATATTTGGTTCAATTGTAATTTAATAGTGATTTTAGGAGATAAATTTTTTAAAAAAATCGTAATTTCTGTATTTTTTTACAAAAAATCTCGTATGAAACACTCGTAACGCCTTTCTCTTACAGCTGTTGCTAATAAATTATATAAAATGACAAATTTTCTTTGAACTTTATAATTTTATTAATATATCCTAACATAAATATAAGCACCTTATTCTTTTCCAGAAAGATAGCACTCTCTCTCGATTACACTCTAGAAAAGATGGCCAATAACATTGAACCAACCATACCTATGTAATTTGAGATTTAACGCCCCAAATTCCTTAAAACAACTCAAAAATCAATTTTTCGTAAACGTTATAATTACGATTCTCCTTAGCTTGAGAAACGATTCTCTTCCTTTGTTAGTGGAGAATGGCCCGGCCTATGAGGCCTTAAGGGAGTTTGCGGTCGAGGCGTTTGAGCGCCGATTGTCATGGGGCCTTGAGGTCGGAGTTAGGGCAGGTTGGAGGGATTGCTTTATAAGTTTTGGGATGTATGGTATGGGTGGGTTATACGTTATGGGTATGTGCGAGGCTTTGAGTGGATGTATTTATTGCGTAGTTGTGTGTGAGTGGCTGCTGAAAGTTTTTATTCATTTTATTCTTGTGGTTCTTTTGTTGGTGTTGTGTTTGTTGTTGTTATTGTTGTTTCTTTTTGGATCTGTGGCTTGTTGTTGAGTACTCCTGGGGCTCTGCTGTTGTTTTGTTTAGATGTATCAGGTTCCTTTGGATAGCGTGTTTCCGGTGAAAGTGGGAGGGAGGGCGTTAATTTTTCTTTAGCTCTTTTCGTCCTTCTCTTTCTGAAGTCGATGGCTTCTCTGGGGGGTGTGAGCGCAAGCTCAGGGACCGCCCGAATGGTGTGGGATAAAAAAAAAAAACTTTATAATTAAAAGTGGTAAGGCTTGTATGTCTGGGCGTTAGCATTCAAAGTTCCAAGCAAATCTTAAAGTATATAAGTTTAAAGAATTCATTCTTATTAGTCGTTTTTTTCAAGAAAACGTTCCAAAAACAAAACTCAACAAACGCATTCAAATTTAGAATTCTACCAATGTTACTAATGGACGAGTATATTAATATTATTCTATCAGTGATAGAATCATACCTTGTATTATAGTGGTAATTTAGAAAGAAGCTTAACGCTACTGATCCCTCAGAATCCTCTCAGAAAAGTCAATTTTCCAAGAAAGAAAAAAGTGATAGGTATCTATCTATGTGTGTAGATAATGTACGAAAGAAAAGCGTTAAAGCCGTTTTCGAGAAAAATCACGAAAAACTGAAAAAGAAAAACATTCAGTAAAATCCCCCATTTTTGATTGATGGATTTTATCCGAAATCTTCGTGTAAATGGAATACTAAGTTTGAGCTTCCAGCAACATTAATTACGCACATACACACACACACACATACACGCGCGCACACACACACACAAAACAGATAATTTTTCTATTACTCACGGGACTTCAAAACATACATCTCCTACGAAAACTCATTTCGAAAATTTGACACGATTGCAATACTTCCACTTCTTGTCCGGAAGAAAGAGAAAGTAAAACATATTTACTCACTCACTTAGTCATTTTTTTTTTTTTTTTAATTTAAGGCGTTTCAACATCTATGGTCATTGGCGCCCAGAGCCTTCTCAGTGCACTGCCGGGCTCCGGACAGTGTTCTCCCACTACAGACAACACTGTCCATCACCGAACAGTGAGCTGTAGAGCCTCCTAGGAAGAAAAAAATCTAAGGATAGCATTGGACTCGAACCCGGGACCTCCGCGTGGGAGCCCAACGCGCTAACCACTTAGCTAATCCCTCCCCTCTCTTAGTCATTTAGTAGCTGGATGTACGTCTAATGCAGTTTTTTTTAATTTAAGGCGCGTCAACATCTATGGTCGTTTGAACCCGGAGCCTTTCAGTGCACTGCCGGCCTCCGGACAGTGTTCTTTCGTTGCAGACAACACTTTCCACCACCGTGAAACCTAACGGCGTCATAGTGAGCGCTAGAGGCTCCTACGGAAAAGAAAATCTAAGGATAGCATGACTGAACTCGAACCCGGGATCTCCGCCTTGCTACCACCACTCAGCTATTCCTTCCCTCCTAGTGCAGTTTGATAAGAATTGCTTTGATTCAGGCATTTCTTTTAACTTATTTTTTTTCGTTATCTGTCTTTTTTAACTCTTTCCAATACCTTTGCTTTTGTGGCTTCTTAACTTTTTCTTGAAAGCCACAAGAAACCTTGTGAAAAATGATTTCAGTTGAAGTTTTACTCTAGTATTTCATCAAATGTATGTTTAACGTTTCTAATGAACTTTTTGACTGTCTGATATTAATCGATATCTTTGTCACATTTATCGATAACTATCAGAGATTTTTTTTTCTGTTATAGTCTGGTCCTTTTTATTGTCGATCGACTGGATTAAAGCTTCCAGCCTGATGGAATACAAGATGGACAGCAATCTTCAGCATGTCTTGATAAACAATGTTCATAATACCGAAGGCTTGTAACGGCCAAAATCAATTTATTATTAATTAGTAAATCTGAAACCGCTCGATGGCCATAAAATGAAACAGATTTTTGTAGGAAAAATCTTTGATGTTTATGTTTTCCAGCTCTGGGGGTCACAATCACAATCGTGATAGATGTGAATTTTTACAGCCCAAGTGTTCAATCTTGCGTTTATTTGCTTCTCACCTCTTTACTATATAGCAAAGGTGTTTCTTTTTAAAAAGTGTGGATACAAATCTCTCGGATTTCATTTTTTCCCTTCAAAACTACGGTACCTAGCCGGAAGATAATAATTCTATCTATCTAACGAATCACTAAAGAAAACATTTTACGAAGGACATTTTAATGCTGATATGTAAAACAACACAATAGGATATTGGTTCAAAGAAAGCCGGATCTTATTTACGACAGACAGTGATTTCTTTTTATTATTATAATTATTAATAATCAAGAAACGATGAATAAACATCGACAAAAAATTTTGTTCAGAAAAAGTAGTAAATACCTAGTTAGAGGATAAAACTGTTACAAATTGGAATAATGATCTTTCATATTAATGTGTTATTGAAATGCGAATTAACTATTTTTCAGTTTAGTTCAGTTTTATCATTGAATATTTTTTTAACGGATGAAAATTTTCACAGAAATGATAGTTTTGAAAGTAAAGCAACAGGCAACTTGAAATATAGTTCAGTTAGTTTATTATTGTACTTAGTGTAGTTAGTTGACCGTTGAACGAAGTTATCGACTGATAAGTTGTAGCCATTGCCGACTTTAGAATCGTTGAAGATAAAAACAAAAAAATGAAATACAAAATAATATCAGAGATATTTTTCTTGACAGCCTACTTCATTTTGTGATCATCAACCGGTTTCGGTCGTTCGCCCATCATCAGGTTGTCTTGATAAAACAGTGCAATAAACACGGACTTGCACAGAGCATAAAATTAGTTTATATATTCCCATATCATTGACTATTGTTTAATTGGATGACCATGTTCACTGAAATGATAGATTTGAAAGTAATGCAATGGGCAATTTTTTAACGAGTGTATAAACTGATTTTACTCTGTGCAACTCTGTGTTATCGCACTGTTTCATTAAGACTTCTTGATGATGGACGAAAGCCCAAAAATGGTTGATGACCAAAAAATGAAGCAGACTATCACGGAAAATATCCCTGTTGCTCTTATTAGCTCTGCGGAACCAACGAAATATGAAATAGACTTCATTCTGATTGACTCAATAAAGACCGTAAACAGATACTTTTTATATATTTACAGGTGATATTGTCACAATTATTGCTGACAAACTTCGGTAGATCTTCCTAAAATTGTTACCAGAAATAAAGTAACATTAAAATGAAAGGGGCATATTAAAATGCACTACACAAGCTTGTTCTCAATCTAACAACATATTCAACGCGGCCAAAGTGTCACAATTAACGGCAAAATATATAGGTACTTAGCACGAAAAATTAAATGTTTTCTAAAGATCATTGATGTTGCAGGAAATCACAATTGTTCTCACAGAATGAAAAATGTACTTTTAATTTACTATTATCAATATAATTAAGTAGGTTCTGCTGCATTTATTATTAGTTTTTTGCATAATTAAACAATAAATAATAATATAGCGATCAGATGGCTGATATTTATTGTTTCACTCTTTCGTTCTGTTTCGGTGGAAAAAGAAAAAAAAAAATAAAGTAAATTATAGTTATGTAGTCGTCATAAACAAACAAAAATGATAATTCTATCAATTTTAATAATTCATTGGCTAAGATAATAAAATTGATTAAAGTACTGTATTGATAATCTAAATAATTTAATAATATATTTGAATTTACTTTTATAATTACAGAATTACAAGTAAAATAAATTCAATTTTAAAAGTGTGCCACGATTTCACTACATACCTATTTGTTGAATTGTATATACGCTGTTATCGTACTTTTTTATTTAAAGAAATTCACAACTAAAGCAATGAAAATATGTTTGAAAAATATATTATAACATAACCTAATATAACTATGGAATGCATATTGCATTATATTCCGTACTAGCTAACCCGACCACGCTTCGCTGTGGCTCAGTCTGATTTTTCAGCTTAATCATGCGTGATTTTGATGATAATTTGTTTCGATGCTTTGGAATACCTTGTCTACTAATTCTTCTTTTGAATGTACAATGTTGCAGAAATTAGATGAGAAGGTGATTTTTCCCGTTTCCGGATTTGTAGGAGCAGTGCCGTTACCGAGTTCAAGTAATTGTCTTGAAAATATGGCAGTTGTTGGATCGTTTTGAAGTTGAACCCCATATTCGTTGTTAAATGAATTTTTTTTACTGTGCTCCAAAGAGTTGAATATTTCAAACAGACATGCGATTCATTAGCTGGTGTGAGCAAGGTATCACTGGAAGCGTTTGCCTGAAGTTACCGGCTAGCAACACCAATGCTCCACCAAATGGAACCTGATTATTTCGCAAGTCTTTCAATGTATGGTTTAATGCTTCCAATGACTTCTTATAAGCCATTGTACACTCCATCCCATACAATGATTTTGCACGCCCGAAGAACCTTTCCCATTCCTGATGTTTTAGAAATGTCACATGTTGGGTTTTTTGTGAAGTGCATGTTTAAGTCATGATAGTTTAAGAGCTGAATGCTCTGTTCTACCTCCTTCCATCAACGTAGTAGCAATACCTGAAGAAGGAAGTACTAACGCAATATGGCCGTTTGAACAGATTTTAGCTCGGAATTTCCCGTTTCCGTGGGAACTTCGGAATAGAGGTACATATAAGTAGTTGAGAAAGAGGTTCAGAGAGTGAGATATCATCGCAACGCGTTTGAGTCTGCCTATTTCTGCCAACCTCGCGAAACGTTCGGAGAAGTTCCCGTTTCCATGGGAACTTTGGAGTAAAAAGTATATATAAACACTCTTATATAGAAATGCAACGTTACGTAAAATTTTCAAGTCAATCCATCGACTAGTTTTCGAGTTTTGCGGCCACAAACATACGGATGCTGAATTTTTATATATATAGATTATACGTATTACATATTGTGTCTTCGTTTAAATATTTTTGCCGCCATATTTTTTTTCATTTTTCGGAAATATTAAACTACATGTTTTGTCGTGTAATTATTAAATTTATCGTACTATGAATATTTGGTTGTGATTATCTTTTTTTGGTCGTTCTGTCGACAAATACGCCCCCCCTCCAAAATTAAATCGATTTTTCATAAAAAATGTGTTCCTAATATTATTTTGCAATTTAAGGCTGAATAACTTTTGTCTAAATAATTATTCTACAAAATAAAAGGGCATTAACTTTAAAAAAAAAAAAAAAATACAAAAATAAGTTATTATAGATAACTCAATTATCGCGGTGAAAAATGGAACAATAGAGATAAATATAAACAGTTTCATTATATTTCCTTTAAGTAAATTGTGATGTTTATTTTGTGTGAGGGAAAATTGAGATAGCGTTCTAAATTAGTATTTTAGAAAGTCAACATATTTTTTGTGTGTTTAAAAAAAAAAAGAGAAAAGAAAAATTACTTAACCTTATTTATTTCTTAAAAATTATTAAAAATGCAATCAGCTGTATATTTATATTAAAACAGCTGTTTTCTTTTCTTTAATACAAAATCATGATTGATAGAAATGCTCTAGATCGACCGCGCGATTATATATTTTGCTTAAAGGTAAAATACATTTACTACATTTCATTCTATATCAATAATGTATTATATAAATATGTTTTAAATAATACATTTGTATATTATATAATTTATATTAATTACATGAATAATCAGTACGGTTCGTATCGCCGATTTTCTTCGTAAAAAGACATACTAGAACCATCGCACTAGGGCGTTGTGAGATCTATCGGTGAGCGCCCATGTGTCGCTGGCATCTGCATTTGACAAGGCTTGCTTCATAGGTACTTCGTAAGATAAACTTAATTCTATATTATTTGTTTCCTCCATTTTGTTTTCCTCATAAATCTTCCGAGGTCTACCGGGGTGTATATTTTTTCCCTTCTTCTTCCTGTTTTCTCTCTGTGGACTGTCCCCTCTCTATTGTCACCTGGCAAGGTACTTATGATAATATCATTCATCTTTGACTTTAATTCGGTTTCTTTCATATTTTCTTCTTTTTCCAGAATTATT
The DNA here is from genome assembly GCA_011037195.1 of Triatoma infestans. Classification (NCBI taxonomy): domain Eukaryota; kingdom Metazoa; phylum Arthropoda; class Insecta; order Hemiptera; family Reduviidae; genus Triatoma; species Triatoma infestans. The sequence goes on along the minus strand of JAAEAF010000121.1, from coordinate 130,648 downwards.
TCTGCTTTCTTCTGTTCGACGGCTTTAATCTCTTCTAAAAATTTGATGTCCCGACTGATTTCTGTCTTCCTTTCTTTATATAACCATATTCGATATCCCTTTGAGTATCCGAGCAACTTTCTTTCTCTGCCTTTTTGGTATAATATTCCTTTATTGGAATTTCGATCTAAACAGTACACCTTGGATCTGAACATTCTCAGATGATTTACGTTCGGTTTCTTGCCTGTCCATAACTCGTAGGGAGTTTCCAGATAAGCTTTTCGTTGGTAACGGTTTCGTAAGTAATTCGCAGTATTTACTGCTTACGCCCAAAAGCTTTGAGGCAAACCCAAAAATCTATGAGAAGACACCTGGCCATATCTAGGAGGGTCAGCTATGCCATTTTGTTCGGTGTTCTGAGGTATTGTATGGCAACTGGTAATTTCTTTTTCATTTAGAAAGGCATCCAAGCTTTTATTTACGTATTCGGTTCCATTGTCAGATTGGATATTTTGACTTTTCTGGACTATTACGTCACGAGGCACTTGGCTACCTCGCTCTTGAACTTTATGAACCTTACTTTGCATCGCACCAGAAGACCTGTCGTCAATGTACCCAACGAAGTATTTGGCTTTTCCATTGGACTCCACCCTCATTGGCACCCACATCTGAATGTAATGTGTCCAGAATTTCCGTGTTTCTATTAGAAGCTTTTGGAAAGGGCGTTCGTGTCATTTTTCTCTTACAACATATATCACACGTCAGTTTGCTTTCGGGATTCTTAATATTTGGTCCGAAAATGGCTCCATTTTTCACGCCGTCTATTAAATTCTTGTAGTTTAGATGACAAGGACGTCGATGCCAAATTTCCAATGATGTTTCTTCGTTTCTTGAATTGGAGACTAAATTGCAATGCGAAACATAATCATCTATGCGGTCCCTAACAATTTCATCTTTTTGTCTTTGTCGAGAAACATAGTTCTATTCTGTTGAAATATAATTACTTCGAGCCCTTGTCAGTCAGTTTTCTTTTAGACAGTAGGTTTGTGCTTAGGAACTTGTAATGTGTCTTACTGGGTGATTTTCTTGACTTCAGACATAAAAGTTGCTGTGCCTTTAGAGATAATGTTATTCCCCCACCATAGTTCAGTTTCGTTTGCCTGACTCAACTCTGAGAAGTCTCTTGGTTCTTTATTCAGGTGAGAAGTGGCGCCACTATCATAGCACCATTTGTACTAGCTAACAATTCCGACAGCTTCCGAACCTACTCGGGCGCATAGCGTTACCTCCTCTGCTCGTTTGGCAGAATTTGTTCCGTCGACTCTTTCCGGCGCTGATTCTGCACTCAGATGCTTTTTGGCCAAGTTTGCGGCATCTATGGCACTGAAATTTGAAGGGTTCCTTTTCGTTAGGCCTACTCTAACGTGAATAGTTAAGTTTTAAGGGTTTGCCATTGTACTTTTCTTTGTTCTGCTTGTATTTGTTAAGCGAATACTTGGCGTTTTCCTGAGCGTTACTTTTACGTGCATCGCTTTCCTCAATTATTTTGATTCTTAAGGGTCCGGGGCTAGTAACTCATCTCTCGACTCAATGGCAACGGAAATTTTCAAAACCTGCCTGAAGGCTATATAAGAGCATGATCACCAATAAATCAGGGTTGATGTTACCTTCCATCCACATAGTTGTCTACGCGTCGAAAAATGTCTTCAAGTGCTCCCAACATTATCTTCTTCTTGCATACGCAGTAACGTTAGCTGCTTTATTAAGGTAGCATTACAAGCTGGTCGTTCAGGCTGATATATGTCTTGTAATTTCAGCCAGACTTCCCTACAAGTTATACAATTTTTAATTTGCTTTAGAGAGAAGGGATTAGCTCAGTGACTAGTAACGCGGAGATCACGGGTTCGAATCCAGCCGTGCTACCCTTAGATTTTCTCTTCCTAGGAGCCCCTACAGCTCATTGTCCGGTGATGGAAAGTGTTGTCTGTAACGAGAGAACACTGTCCGGAGGCCGGCAGTGCAGTGAGAAGGCTCCGGGCACAAATGACCACAGATGTTAAGACGCCTTAAAAAAAAAAAAATTGCTTTAATTCAGAAGGGCTAATGTTAAGAATAATATCTGAGAGCTATCTTTTTCCAATTCACCATTAACGTAGCACCAGTAGTCATTCTTCAGGAGTGAGGCCTGCATCTGCATCTTCCACGTATCATAATTGTCCTTACATAGAACTTCTATGCCCGCAAAACTTGTATTACTCATTTTTCAATTTTTTTTTTTTTTTTTGTTTTAACATAAAATTAATCACAATAACAACACTGGGCCTATAACCTCATGAATAGAATTGCCAGAGATCGACCATGCGATATTAATAAAATACACACAGTAAAGAGAAAGAAAAGAAAACTGTATTTTGGGAAAATACATTTCCATGTATAAATACGTATTAAATAATACATCTGTATCTTATATAATTTCTATTAATTACACGAATAATATATTGCCAATTTTCTTGTAGCATATCTTAACAAACCAGCTGGTTTTGTTTTTGTTTTTTTTCTATCTTTGAAACTGTTAGTTTATCCGATTTTCAATGCCGTCAATGTCCTTTTTCCTTTTTTTTTTTTTTTTTTATTAGTTTAATGTTTGAATTTTATCATATATATGATAACATTCTATACAAATATATTATTATATATTATTTGCAGTTTTTATATGCAATTTAGTTTCCTTTATGTTTCTGTGTAGCTCATTTGTAGATGTAATTTTGTACTCAGGGCAGTTGATAATTTTTTTTTTCTTTTCGCTTATCTATAAGGAAATAATTTTCATTGCATTTTATAATAATCATTTTTAAGTTGTTTGTTAAACACCTTTTCCTTATATTTTTTTTTTATATTTAAGGTTTATTTATAATATTATTTTGGTTTTTCCTTTGTTCATTCCTTTGTTTTCCTCTGTTCAATCATTTGTGTTAATTGATTAATTTCCTTACAATCTCCTTTCTAGAACATAACTTCTCTTTTGGTCGCCTATTAAATCCACAGTAACATGGCTGAATTACCTTGTTTGAATTTGGATCACCTTCTTCATCATCTAAGAAAATATCTGTTTTATTTAAGAGAAGAGTTACTTTTTTCAATATTATATAGCTATGTTCATTTGTAGGTAAAATTTTATACAGATGTAGCGGCCACATTTTTTTGGCACAGTTTGACACTTTGAACTACTTTCAAAAACTCAGGCACACAAACTCACCTGACTATATTACCGAAATTATAACATCTGTTTTACAAGGCTTTCCAGGTAAGACTCAACAACACATACAGTACTAGACGACAACTTCTCGCATGTCTACTGCAAGGGGGGCAATTATCAGTCCCATCCTCTTCAACCTCTACTGTTCAGATCTACCTGAACCCACTTCAGTGACTTTAGCTACATACGCGCACGATATGATGTTAGCCTATTCCAACAAAGACATTAATACAAAAACATGCTTACTGCCTTACAGACATCAATTAACCTTTTTTTAAACTAGTTCCAAAAAAAATGGAAATTGAAATTAAATCCTTTCAAAACGGAAGCAAAAATCTTCGCTCTTAGGAAGTTCCGGATTGAAGATCATCATATACCTACCTATTCCAAATTAAAAACCAAGAAATTCGCTGGAAACTAAAGAACAAAGGAGTGCACTAACAAGCATACGCCCGACTGAAACAACTACATATCCACTTATTAACAGAAACACATCCCACGCAAACATTCCTGTACCTTATTTCTCGGCAAGACATTCCTCATATCACTTCTGACATATGCCTGCCCAGTTTGGACAGCCACACACTGACGAAACGATTACAGACTTTTCCAAAACAAAGAACTGAGAATTGCACTAAACGCCCCTTGGTTTACGAAGAGCACACAACATAGCATTTAAAGAACTCCACATTTCAAATATTCACACACTGACTTAGCATCACAATATCACATAGGCGAGGCCAACTACACCTTCTAGAAGATTGAAACCCCGATTATATAAAGATCTTTAATTTTCATTCATTTTTATTATACTCTGTTTACATAAAACTCTAAGTGAGGTGGTCCATAATTTAATTCGTAAATAATAAAAATTGAAACGAAGATTTTATTCAACTCGCTCTAACTCTTCCTCTCGTTCACTCTTCTTTTATCACCAAAGCATTTTTATGGAAAAACCAATGAATAAATTTTCCATAGAAATTTCTTGATGAAATAATGTGGTTTATTTTGGTATCCTGGCTTTACACCACGGATTCTTTTTTTTTTGGGTGTGATACAAGAAACCTGTTGTCATTCCAAAGTGGAGCACTTTATGAACTGTTTCTTTACTTAGTAGGTATTGTTGCTAAAAACGACATACCTAAGATATTGTGGGCGATCTTATATTTTTCACTCGATACCTATGTTAGATATGGATTTAATAAATGTAATAAAAGATTTATTGATTTACTTATAAAATTATTTACAAATCATATTCATCTATATACGTAATAAACATATATATATATATATAGGGTGTCCCAAGGATAATGACTTTTTATCGGAAACTAAGATAGCTAGAAAAAAACTAAAAAATACGGGTCCCCATAGTTTTTTGTTAGAAATCCAAATTTAATTTGCAATTTTTTTTTGGTACTTCCCGAAGCGAGATACAGGCACCAACTTCATTTTTTCAAATAGGGAGGTGTGGTTTTTATTTAAGAAATAGATTCCTCTATTTTTTGTAAGAAAAATTTACTTGAACGTTTTTTTCCGGTGAGCGATATTTTACAAGTTATAAATGAAAACATGATTCCTATAAGAAATTTCAAAATATTATAGCGGTTTTTTGATTAAATAAGAAGAAAAGTACTATTTTATTATAAATTTTACTCCTTATTAATTACAGATCTTGATCGAACTGGCCCCCACCATTAGAGATGCATACACATGCTTTTTCCTGCCAATTGTACCTTATGACCAAAGAAATACATCTCTAATGGTGGAGGACCAGTCGAGCTCAAGATCTGTAATTAATGAGGAGTAAAATTTATAATAAAATAGTACTTTTCTTCTTATTCAATCAAAAAACCGTTATAATATCGTTTTGAAATTTGTTATAGGAATCATGTTTTCATTCATAACTTGTAAAATATCGCTCAAAGAAAAAAACAGTTCAAGAAAATAGAGGAATCTATTTCTTAAATAAAAAACACACCTCCCCATTTGAAAAAATGAAGTGGGTGCCTGTATCTCGCTTCTCGACGCACCAAAACAAATTTGCAAATTACATTTGATTTTCTAACAAAAATCTACTCTTTACATAGGTATATATAAAGCTAAAAATCAACGAAATATGGATACCTGATAATTTCGATGATTATCAAGTTAGTTTAAAAGTTTTAATTAAAAGTTAACAATTCCGTACTATAGGCATTTTTCAGTCAAATTGAAATTTTTATCCTAACAACTAAATGTTTTTACATTCTCTTATTTTCTTTTGCCAATAAATTATACCTATTACGTATTAATAATACTTGTGTAAAGATATTTAATTCAAAATTTTGTCGGAAAAAAGAAAGGTTCAGTTTTGTTTGGGGCGGTGGAGAGCAATTGTTAGATATATTAGGCTAAACTAAGGTTTTGTTTAACTGAAAATAATTATTTAATTTAGTCGAGTCACTTTTTTATTTTGTTTGACTGAAAAACAAGTTTACTTGGCTAAAAAAAAAAATTTTTGTATTTTTTTCTTGCACTGTTTACATTTTTTATTAAATATTTCTCCGTTTTAAAGTTGCACGATTATTATAGAAACACAGGCATTCAAATTCTAAAAGATGGAATCAAAGTTCATAAAACTCCGAGTTTTCTAGGAGTAAAAGCTGGAAAAGTAGTTTATTCAGTTTTCCTGATCCGTACAAAAAAGTCAGAAGTGTTCGATGATTAAACACACTAGATATTAAATTCTTAGAAACTGTGCGCCATGTTGTTTTTTTAAAGTAAAATGCCAAAAGCGATTGAAATTGATCGTTCCAAGCATGCGCGATAATCACGTATTAAATTTGTGTAACGGTATTATTGAGAACTGAAATATATAAATAAAAGGAATGAAATTCTCCTCTCCTCCCTTTCCCTCCCCCAAAAAAAGGATTTGTCAGTGTATGATTTTTTTTTTCTTCTTGATTCAGGAGGACCAGTTTGTGATGATTCCTTGATCGTTTTTTTTTCTTGCGCGCGCGTGTTATGGGGGAGACTTAGTATTTGTGTAGGCGCCCAAGAAAGTAAGTGTGATAAAAAGGAATATTGGTAGATCTTGGAGTGTAGTAGGTAAGGCTGTGTGAAAACATCGTATAAAGACGTACTGCCAAGTTTGATAGTCAGTAGTAGAGGGTATCTCTCTCCAACCAGATGATCAGTAAAAATAAAAAAAATAGGTGGAGAAGAATCTACAGAAGAAACGGACAGAAGTCACATACAGGGGCGCGAACAAAACACCCAGCCAAAAAGAGGCGGTGTAATCAATCAGCAAAAACTGGCGGGGACCGTTTCCCCACTACTATTTGTGTACTATACATATATATATTTTCCTCTCTCTTTCTCTCGCTAAGCTTTATTCATTTTTTTTTTTATCTCTAACTCTCTTTCTCTTTTCACATATTTCTTTTTTCCCCTCTTCTTCTGCAATCTCCTTCACAAACCACACCTACTGTGTAGTACTGGAAATACTTGGGCAGCCCCTCCACAGCCTACCCCACTACATTATTAGCACCGTCAACCAATCATCAACCAAGTATAAAATCCCCCATCCTCCCCAAGTTTATTACGTGAAAAACCACGCCCATAACTGGTTAGTTCCAAACAGTGCCGCGGCGGGCGCTGCTTCATCAACTGTGTTTTTACTTGGGTCAGCATTGTGTCTTTGAACGGCAATACGTTTAGTATGGACAGTTGAATGATTCTATGAAGGGAGGTTATTTTATTTTTTTTAGTTTATTTATTTATTTATTTTTCTTTTATATAGTTTCTTTTTCTTCTTTTTTCAAGTTTTAGTTGATCAATTAGTAAAACTTTTTATAACCTTAAAAAACAATATATAGAAGAAAAAACTTACAAATTATTTCGCAAGAAAAAAATATAAAAAACGAAATAATAAGAGACGTATTCTACGCGTGCGTGCTAATTTTTATTTTTTTTATTTTGAGTTTTTGTTATCACGATTTCTTTTTTAATTTTTAGTTGTGCTTCGTTACTTTTTTTTTTGTGCCTTGTGATCATAACCCGCGAAGTTTTATTTATTTTTTTATAATTTTTTTTTTAATGACAGCCGCTAAAAGGAAATCAGTGTTTTATCTTTTAAATTATTTTTGTTTACAACCAAATGGACAAGAAATTTTAATGAACAAACGTGAGTGTGTGTTCTGAACAATACTGTACTGCAACTTCAGCTACGATACTTGGTAAGTATTTTTTATTTTTGTTTTGTAATTCACTAGAGATGGTTGAAATTTTGGGTTCATTTTTAAGTTGCATTTTTTTACTGCTTTGAAGTTAGTCCTGCCCCCCGAAATTAGGTGTTTTTTTGTTTTATTGAGTATTGGATGAGTCCGCCAATGCTGGATAATATTTGGTGTTTTATCCGTCGTAGCATGCTTGTTATTCCTGACCGGTTTCAGATTATTTTCATTCATTGTCAAAGTAGCTATCATGTTCGTGTAGAGTGTTTGACTTCAACTTAATACACACAACACTTGCTGGCTTTTATTTTTATTTAAACTTATTTTGCTTGTCTATGCAGTTAGATCTATGACCCGTAAATAGAGGAAAAACAAGTATAGGGCACTTAGATATTTGCTCTTATTCGGGAGATTATTTATGATTTATAAACAAACGGACTCAACCATAATTACAAGAAAGTGTTAATTTTGCTTTAGTAGATTTATGTTTTCTTGTACAAGCTCTGAAGTTGGGAAGCAAATATTCCCAAAATCTAGTCAGTGTTTCAATCAGCCTCCCTCAAATTTAGTGAATTTGTTGCTGATTTTTTTATTTTTTGCTCTGAATAAACTCAAAAGAATTTAAGCGGAAAAATAATTAATTGTGTAAAATGCGACCAGTTTTGCTCATCCTTACAGTGTAACATATCTTAACGTTAATTTTTTTTTTTTTTTTTTTGCCGGCTCCTTTGAGTGATAGGGGAAGCAAATGACAAGAGGATACACGAAATTTTTGGATTGTGAAAGGAAAATAATTTACATACGCGGTATTTATAAAATCTTAATTAGAAAAATCTCTCGCATGGTATTTTTCCTATCAGAGAATCAATAACTGCAATTCCAACAAGAAAAAAAAAAAAATTCAGAATGAACGTACATGCCTAAGCTTCTTAAGCTTTCTTTCCGTCATCGTTTTTCTACAGCATGTAAAGTGATGGAACATCCAAGAGATTAAGAGCGGAAACACTGCATACGCAGCAGTACCCGTCCGTAAATATTTTTTTTTTATGTTTAAATTTTTTGAGAATATTTTGACATTTATTCTTAAAAAAATTGTATGCCAAAATAAAACTGAACAATTAACTTTTTTTTTTTCATAACCAAAAAAATTTAACAGCAAATTTTTTCCGTCATAATTAATTTTCAAATGCATTATTGCTTGTATTTTTTTTTTGTCGTATTTTTGCCTAACCCAATAATAGATCCCGCATAACTGTATATTATAATTGCATATAAGAAGCGTATTTATTTTCTATTATAAGGCTCTTTAGATCGCGTATTGTTTGTTATTATTCTATAATAGTTAACAAATGTGTTAACAAGAATTCTATACTTACGTTTTTCTTTTATTCCTTTCTAATATTATTCTTGCTGAATAGTGTTTATATTAATGGATAAAAGATATATATATATAAAGAACAAACAATAAATACCACCTTTATTAAAACTGCCCGTATATAATTTGTCAGTGCAAACATAAAAGTGCATTAGATGCAATTTTTTTTTTTTTTACTTCTTTAATAATTTATGCAGAATTTCTTCTAGTTCACAAGTTTGCATACGTAATAGTAATTTTTGTGTGTGTGTGTTTTGTTATTGCTAAAGTTAGATTGTTCGCAATAATTTAACTATGTGGGTAACATATTTGTTTTACAAGTATTTACAACACAACTGCTTGAAGTATGGTTAATTTTGTTAGATCTTTGAATAAAAATGAAATTATTTCTATTACAAATGTGTTTTATATATATACTACAGTTTAAAAAAGTAGGTTTTGAATTTTTGAAGTTTTTTTTTATAGTAGAGAAACTGTTTTCCTTATTTTTTTTACAAAATTTATAGATTGTGCAAATGTAGATGTTAGATTTTGTAGAAGCAGTAGGCTAAAAAGCCAAAACAAACAAATCCATTGTGGCTCTCTTTCGGCGTGGCGGGAGGGAGCGATTGTTAATGGTTTTTTATATAGAGCCTTTACGTCGGTAAAGTGTACAGAATGTGTGTGTGTGTATGAGAATGTACGCGTGTGTATTATATGATGTGTTAGATGTGGTCTTGTATCTTGGTGGATATACAGCCAAAACCACTGGTTCTCACTGTGTGGGTGGAGGAGCGAATCAGGATTCCAAGGGGTGGCTGGAAACAAGTAAGAAAACAAAAATCATTAGTTCCTATCACAACAAAAATTACCTCTTGTTTTATTAAGCTTGCGTAAGGAGAAAATATTTTGGGAGAAAAAGAAAGAAATAATTCTTTACCCTGGTCTGTGAGAAGAAGTTATATCATTGCTTCTGATTTTTAACGCAATGTAAAATGGTTTCAATGTTGCCACTGAAAACTGGTAACCAATCCGAACCAGAAATAACCAAAAGCCAGAAACAAACTGTATATTAACCAGAGAAGTGAATTTGAGATTGAACGCTGACTATGATATCACTTGATGCCAATCACTCGTGTGAAAGCTATCAAGCCCAAGAGGCAGTCACTAGTTTCAAAAAATGACTAATGATGATGTTCAATTAAATTATCTTTAAATTAATTTTTTGTTTTCATTTTTAATAATTTATTATTATTTTTTGTATTTTTAACTTTTTCATTATGGTTTTGTTTACTGAGCTAAATTTTCTTCTCTTTTTAAAAAAAAAAAAAAAAATGAATGTATTCATTAAGGTATCGTTCTTATTGGTATAAATCAACCAGTTCCTAAATAAATGGGGTAGGGACGCGGTTGGATGAAACCAAGAACTTGGAAGAAGGCGCGTTGTACTGAAAAAAAGTTGGAAAACCACTGATCGAAAGCAAACTAGCGGCGGCATACATCATCTATTTCTACAGGCTCTCTTCTATCTGTATTGTGTGGTTATTGGAAGTATCCGAGTAGAGTAAATGTTTGACCGTGAACCTGGTAGGCCAGTAGGTAATTCTCGCTGCATCTTCGAGACCTGCGAAAGAAATGACGGTGGCCGTCTGAAAATTATTTTTCAATGAAAATGAAAAACAAACAGAATTTACATAGAATATAAAAAGAAAAAATTCTAATGCAAATGTAATATTCCATTTCTTTCTCTCTCACATCTAATAAGACAAAGTTTGAAAATGCTTTGGAAAATGGAATATCTATCTTCACTAACATTAGAAGCAATATAGTTATTTTAACAACAAACATAATTAACCAAATCTTATTATAGGAATTAAGTAATCAACAAAAAAGTGACTTCATTATATCCCACAATAATATACTAAATTGATAATTATGTTCATAAGTTTGTAAATATTGATGTTGACAATCTAATGTAAAGCGATTCCGGCAATAAACGTTGCGACCAGGTTTTCCACCTGTTGTTACGATTCATGCTGATATGAAAGGCGAGCTTTTATTGGTTGTTAGCCAGGATGACATACTCTTTGATGGCTCGGATAAACAAATAAAGACAAAAGAAAGAAGAATTACTTACCTGGAAAATTTATTGCTGAAGAAATGATAATCGAAGCTAATAATTTTGTTTGAAATGTTGACTGCTTCAAACTATTGCTTGAATTTTTAGTTTCTTTTCTAGATTTTGTAGAAAGGGTGGCAGCCAAATCCATTTTGACGTTGGAGACACTAGTGTCACTTATTTGGACGTTCTTGTTTATATTATATAGAATGTAGGGTCTATAAGTGTAGAGTGCAGTGAATTTGAGTTTTGTGTCCAGCTAAGTCCATATAGAGGCACGCATTAACTATCTTCCTCAGGGCCTCCTTATTGTGTATAAATATTGAAGGTGACAGGAGTAAGATTACATCTAAAGCTGGGGATAGTCTTAGAGAACGCTAAATTCTCTTGAAGATATGAGCATCCGAAAAAAAATGTATGTTGATTATTACTTATGAACAATTCTCATTATATTTGATATTTACCGCTACGAAATACAAAATATTTTCAGGGTCAACTGAAAAGAAAACAAAATGTGTTGAATGGATAGGGACTTTCTCATTAATGTTTTTGGGGAAAACGTCCCTTGAAAGGTCACATTGATTGGATAATTTTCCGTTTGTTTTTCCTTTTTCAAGTGCTTTTCCAAGCAAAGTATCCAAAGCGTTTTTTTTTTTATTTTGGCTAGGTATATTTAAAATGCATCACTTTTATTTGAAACAATCTTTCGGGAAAAATTTGCTTTAAGATTTGTTTCTGGAAGAGCCATGACGTTCAACTTCTGTAAAAGCCTTGAACATGTTCTTTTCTACCAATTATTCAGAAAATTCTTAATTATTCCATAACAACTGACATAATTAATTATTGATAAAAACAACTGATAAAAAGCGCTTAATTTATTGGTTAAACAATTTACGTACTATTTGCCTGTTAAATATAAACTTCAGAAAAGTCTTGAAGAAATAATGAAATAAAACTTGCAGGTGTCTGTCTGACTCTGTTGCGTGCTGGAATCGAACGAAACTTTTGTTTGGATGAAACAAAAAAATTGTAGCCTAAGATGAATAATATCTTAGTTTTATAGTTTTTTTCAATATTTTGTTGTTTCTTTTTTTCTTCCTAAACAATAATTCTAAAGTTCCTATTTTTAGCGTAATTTTTATATTTTACTTTTTTTTGTCGTATTGAGTTAATCAAAATTTTGAAATGATCACTTTTGTATTATTTTCTAAATCAAGTACTTAACTTGGAAATTCCAAGCGAGTGGTGAGAGAAGTTATTCTAGCCGTTAACGCTTTAAACTCAGCTTCAAGAATGTAAAAATTATGTTCAAATAGAAGAGAAAATTAATAACGATTTTCAAATCGTTTTATTTATTTATTTTTTTTTTTAATCATGTTGATCGTCTTCACGAAATTTTGAAGGCACTTTTTTTTTTTAAAGCTAAGAACTCGGTAAAGTTGCCATGCAGGGTTCCTAGCTGTAAAAAGTGTCCTGTATGAAAGTGTTGATGTGTCATCTTGTCTCCTCGGCATAGAGTTACAGACGGTGGTGCTCGTAAATGCCGATCCTGCAAAGATATACGTGTAAATTATCGCGAGCAGTCAGCATATGAAAATAACCAATCAATTTTGTTAGAAAATATATGTATAATTAAAAAAAGTGTTAGACAAATATATGCCCAGAATTAAAAAAAAACAAAACAAAAAACAATCAGTGATACTGTTTTCTTAGACAATCGTGAAAATTGATAAGTCCTACACAGACGGAATTTAGAATATATAAAATGTATTTCTAGAAATATCAAGTTTTTAGAAAATTCAGTCAACCAGAATTGTGACTTTTCCAGAAACTCTTTCTGAGTATTTTCGGACTTTCACATACTACGCCTATCACTTAGAAAAGAAAAAATGAGAAAATGAGCGATATCTGGTAGGACTTAATGAGCAGGAAAGTTAAAGCTTTCCTTTTAGTTATTGTTTAGTTTCTCTCGATTTTTTTTTATAAAAATGGCTCCAACTTCCGGTTGAGATATTTTTTATCGTTAATAAACTTTCGAAATTTGCAAAAAAAAAAAATACAAACGCTAGTTAACTTTAGAGATATTTTCCGTGATAGCCTGCTCCTTTTTGTGGTCATCGGCCGGTTTCGGGCGTTCGCCCATTATCAGGATGTTTTTTTGAAAAAAGTACGATAAGAAAAACTTGCACAGACCAAAATCAGTTAATACACTACTGATTTTGCTCTGTGCAAGTTTTTGTTATCGCGCACTGTTTTCGACAAAAACATCCTGATGAGGGGCGACCTCCCGAAACCGGTCGATGACCACAAAAAAAAAAAACAGGCTATCACGGAAAATATCTCTAATGCTTTCCAGCTCAGCAGAACCAAGCACAACAATTCGTTAACTTAAGTATCTATCCGATAAACACCATTCTTCGGGAAACTATTTCTTGGAAGTGTTTTAGAAAACCGAATTTGGACCAATTGTTTTCTTTACGACTCCATAATTTTATTTTAAAATTGTAGGATTGTTGATAATATGGAGACAAAATGTGATCGGAAAAAAATCTACTGTGCTTGCAACTACTCCACGTATATTTAATTAATAATTAACTCTGGAAAATTTATTATATCATAACAGTTATTTCGCTATATATATATTGTCTACAAATATGGAAATGATAAATTACCATCATTAAGGATGATAACGATAATCCTTGCATGAAAATTTTCAGGTCCTCGAATTTGATAAATCTACATAATTTCAGTTTTTAAAAGTCTTTACTTTTTTCTTGTCAATTCATTAAATTCTCTAATAATTAATAACAGAAATAAATGAATAAATAATAATACAGAAAAAAAAAAAAACAAAGATTAATATTGGCGCCAATTAATTTAATCAAATTTTTATGGTTCATAACATTATCATCAAACATTTCGATAATTGACATTATTACAATCATTTTTAATGATAAAATTAATTGTAATAATAAAACTGCAAACAAAACATTTAAAAACTCATAATCTCATCTTTTGTTTTTTTTATAAGGAACATGCAAATAAATTTAGATGCAAACATTTTGGTTGAATGATTCCTTTATCAACAATTATTGTGGAGGAAGGATAATAGCTAAGTGGTTCGCGTACTGGACTCCCACGCGGAGGGCCAGGGTTCGAGTCCAGCTGTGCTGCCCTTAGATTTTCTCAATTCCTAGGAACTCCTACAATTCACTGTCCGGTGATGGATAGTGTTGTCTGTAAAGAGAGAACGCTGACCGGAGGCCGGCAGTGCACTGAGAAGTCTCCGGGTGCCAATGACCTGAGATGTTGACGCGCCTTAAATTAAAAAAAAAAAAATTATTGCGATTGTATCAAAATTTGAATTTAAGGAACCTTAATTCAAATAACTTGAATTTAAGGAACTTGTAATACCATGGTAACCGAAAGGAATTTTACTGAAAGATTTCCTTCTTTTTTTTTCAGTTTCTTGCGGTTTTCTTGGAAAAAGGCTCCAATGTAATTTTCTTTTAAAATTACGCTTACTAACTAGGCATATAACAAGGCTTATCACTTTTATTTGAAACATTTAAAAAAAAAAAAAAAAAATTAATATTCATTGGTGCTTGGATGCGACGATAAATATTTCATCCAAAAGTGTCACTTGCAGTATAATGTATGGTTCTACCAAGTATATAATATTAGAGTATATTAAATATATTGCTAGATATTTATATTTTTATGTAAATTCGGTTTTACGGACATATATAAACCGTTTATTTGAAACACTTTTCTGAAATAAAATTGATTATAAATGGATCCTGTGAATAGAACAAGACTCAGGTAATTTCCCCTCCTATAATGCTCAAACAGTTTGTGTTACATAACTGTTATTTATTATTTTTTCTTACAAACAAATTATTAAGTTGTCAAAACTCCAAATTTTTGTCCACGTCAAATTAGCGTTATTTTAATTTAAGCCCTAGAGCAGCTTAGTTTGTTTAAATGTTTCAAGTCAATAGTAGGAGAATAATAATAATAGTGAGGGAACAAAAACAAAACAAAACATAAATGATTTTCAGGTGGTCAAGCCTTAAAATGATCATGAGATGTTTATATGGCAATGGCCAGAGGAGTTGAAAAAAAAAAAGAAGAAATCTTTGTTGCTCTACGTTTCGGGTACGTCTTCAGGAACTCTTTAATTGCGCTTTAATTCAATGAAATCATTTCAATCATAACATTCTCAACGTGCACTCCTCTCCCAACCTAAGAGCTCCTGAAGACATACCCGAAACGTAGAGAGCAACAAAGAATGCTTTTTTTCTTTAAAACTCCTCTGGCCATTGCCGGACCTCATCAAAATATAAATTAATTAGCTTAAATTGATTGAAAAAATAACTACGAAATAGCCATAACATAAATCAGACTCAATTAATTAATAATACCCATATATTTCATCAGCTTAAATTCGAAATTTCATTTAAGTTTATAAAAGGGCTTTAATTATATAGTTATACAAAAAAAAAATAATTAAATTACGATTTTCTCTTCCTCGGAGCCTCTGCAACTCATGTCCGGTGATGAGCAGTTTTGTCTGTAACAAGAGAAACTGACTGGAGACCGGCAGTGCACTGAGAAGATTCCGGGCATAAATGACCATAGATGTTGACACGTCTGGAATTTAAATAACAAAAATATATATATAAACCAAAACAGCTGATTGCTCCTTTTTTTTAATTAAACCTAAAATGCAAACAAAAAAACTATAATATTTTAAGACACATATATAATTATCCTTTTAATTCTAATTAATTGATCAACAACTTTTTTTTCCTTCAATTAGTTTTAAAGCAAATCAATATATTCAATAATAAATCAAAATAATATGCCTTTATAAGCATTTAAAAAAAATTAAAAAAAAAATGCATTATTCTCACCTGAATATTGATTTTTCTTGCGAATGGTGTAAATTTTGGTTAAATTCAGCAGTGCCATTTTCTAAGATTTATCATTAATACCCTCCCAAGCAAATATATTTGAATGACCTAGCGACTGTAGGTGGTATAATAAAACTGTCATTTTCCACGCGTGCAAAACTGTCATTTGCAACACGCGTGCGTCAGAAAAAGAAATAAATTTCGCAATCTTACCTTTTTTCCAACAAATTTCAAACCCATGCAAAATAGTTTTAATCTTGTTTATTTATTTATTTTTTGTTTTTCTCCAATTTTAGCAAAGCAGCAATAGAGCAATACCTCCAACTCTGCCGATGGTTGAAGGTGATTTAAAATTATCCTGGATGGTTTTTAAAAGCGAAATAAAATTCTATGACATGATAAATATCTCGTACACAATCCAGGCTATTGACGAGTGACTATAATATCTGAACAAGTATCTGGGCCAGTTATTTTGCTCTTTTTATCGATCATTCGTGACTACGAACGGGTGATATGGGTTTTGTCACCCGGAGTGATGGGGGATGGCGGCTAACGTCACCATGCTACCCCAATAGACCGAATGTAGAAGAGCAAATTATAACGGAAAACCGTCTTGGAAAAATTGGTTAATTAAGGGAAAAATCTGAAACTGATAATTGCTTGAATTTTTTTTTTTTTTTACTATTTTAAAAGCAGAGTAAATCTTTGTTTAGTACTAACTAGCGCTAGCTAAGGATCTATTGAGTGTTAATGTTTTTATTAGTGTCTAGGCACAAAGTATTTGAATATCGATTATTGAATACTACCGATTATTCATAATTCATAAATAACTAAATGAAGAATACTCAGTAATATTTACTATTCCTCCGTGGTGAGTACTAAAAAAATAATATTCGGGTTAAAGTATTCACAATACAGTTATTGGTATTCAATGTTCTTCAAGGGTTTTTTTTTAGATTATAATTTTGTTTGTTATATCGATAAGCTCATTATAAACTTCAATTATCATTATTCTAAACATCAAAATAGAAAATAAGCAAAATGAGATGGTTGGCAGTGGCCAAAGAAAAAGTTTTATTTTTTTGACGTTTCAAACGCCATTGGTGGCCTTCTTCAGGAACTCTGTCAAGCAGGGGCAGGCAAGTTAAATGTAAACAGAAATTTTTGAAATAAAAAAACTCATTTCCAAATAAATGCATGAAATTTCTTTTTATCTTATAATATCCGTGCAAGAACCATAATGCGAGTCTACTATTGTTATAAGTTGTTTTCTCTTATTCCATAAAATATTCGTCATCATCCCGGAATAGTTTTATCCAAGAATTAAAGCCATGAGAATATGAATATTCAACCCATATATCCCTGAATACCTGTATTCATGAATAACATTTTGTTTTTCTCTTTAAAGCACTTAACTGCTACAGTCGTTATGCATTGACGGTCAGCTAAGCGATGATGGTCAGCTATAAACTATTTTACTAATAAATACTATATAAAACCAAATGGGGAAATGTGTAAACCTAAATCTAAAAAACAAACAACAACCATAACCTACTAATAATCTAGATAAATGATAACTGGAATCTACAGAGAATATTAATTAACAACAACTAACAAAACTCAATCGAGAAGATGTAAGCGTTTGAATAGAGAGGCAGCTTTTGGATATTTTAGGTCACTGTTCACTACTGAGTGAACCTGGTGCCTCGAGCCTGGTGCTTCTTTTACCGTTGATGATATTAGATTCTCTAAGGTTTCTGTATCTTTGTCATGAAACAAGAATTTGTTCAATCGTGACCAGAGAAACAGTTGTTGGCAAGTGAGGCGGCTATGACCAATCCTAAGACGAGCCACAACTACCTATTCCTATCTGGTGCTCTTCTTATTGAACTATCCCTAGGTCCTAAGGACGCCCTTTTTTTCTTAGTTTGTTGTCCGTTAGAGTACTCCACTCATCCTCTAAGAACACTGCCAGTACAGCATAGCCTCCACAGCTTCTGTGGAACACATTCCAACAGGTTGTTGGCACATTTATTGCAATTAATGAGGATATGATGAATACAATTTTAATCATGAATAAATTAGATGAATATTTTTTTGTATTCATAAATATCTACAAATTATTCGATAACTGTTCTACACTAGTTTTTACATTGAATCTACACGTTTGTAGTAACAGTGTACAATGTTTAATATTGTGACGGAGCTTATAGTTAGCCCAATGTGAATTACACTAAATCCAAATAGTTTCACTCAAACATCAACGACACTTCTACAGACCTTATGGTTTAGGATGTTACGGAGAATCAGTGTAAGTATTGTCCGGTCCCTGGGATCCCTCAGTGATCGCTAAGATATAAATATGTATATACGTACATATTTTTTTTAATTTGATACCAAACAACGTTTTGCATGTTTTGCAGTTTAGAACAAACCTAAGCAAAATATTGTGCCCGGTCCTATTCAGATAGAATCAATTCTATATAAAATACATTATAAAAATTGTCATTTTCTAAAAATATTTTTTAAAGAATTCCAGCGATCTTCAAACAAAGTAATAAGACAAAATTTCAAAATGCTTTGGAAAAGAAACATCTTTGCTAACATTAGATGCAATATATTTTAATTTCAAAGATAATTCAAGTCGATTTGACGGATACAAGAATTATTAATCATCAAAATAAACTTCACTAGATCATATTAATATAATACCCTAATTTACATGCTCATAATTTGGTAATAATGATGTTAATAAAAAAAATAAATAAATAAATATTACTAAGGTCCACTTTATTTGTTACTATAATTCATATTTATCTGAAGTAAACTACTGTAATTATCAAGATGGCACTGTTTGTCCATAGAATAAAATAAAAATAAAAATACAGAAGTCCTTGTCCAAAAAAAAAAAAATGTATTTATTATATCAGCTGTTCCGGTTTAATAGTAAAACATATGATCATTTTAGTATAATGAATTTTTATGACTGGTTTTTATTGTATTATGTATAAAGCGGCCGCGACTATTAATATCGCATTAATATCATTTTTATGATGCAACATAAAAGGCACATAAAATAATAAATTTAAATATAATAATAAGACATTTTCTACGTTAAGAAAATGTTTGTTAAAAAACAATTATAGAGAAGGAAAATTGAGTTACAAAATTTTGCCAATACGTCCTTTGCGGGGGGGGATTGAAATTTGAAACTTTGATCAGAGAACATAGTTTTTCACTCAGAATCCATTATTCATCCAATATTCAATGAATTTAGTTGAGCCACTATTAATTGTAAACTGCGTTTTCGTTTAAAGAAAAAGAAGAAAATCATTGGAGCCGTTTTCGAGAAAAATCACGAAAAACTGAAAATAAAAAATCTGGTGTGAAACACTCACACAACTTTCTCTTACTCCAGTTTTCAAAACTGTAATTGACAAACTTTATAGTTAGTACACAAAATTTAATGAATTTCGTCGGTGTTTTTATGGAGAAAATCACCAAAACTGAAAAAAAAAATCAGTAAAAACACACTTTCGGTTTACTAATTTTCGTGAAACTCGGAATTTCAACAATATAATTAATTCTAATTATATTATTTCAACGAGCAATAATCGCGCCTCAGGAAACCTTCATCGGTTGCAATATTGCCTCTGCGCAAAAGTGCCTGCCAATTCGAACCTGTCTGTCAAACTCCTGTTATGTACTGTTTATTGTACAATGCAAAATAAAACAAATAAATTAATATTATTTAGATGATAGAATTGTATAATTAATTGAACTAGCACTTTAGAGGAAACCGTAACCCCAATCCTTCCCAAAAAGTATCCTTAAATCAATTTTCCAGCAGAAATTTTCAAATAAAAGTTGTAGCTGTTTGTATGTCTAGTTGATATACCAAGTTTAAAGAAAATCGTTGGAGCCATTTTTGCGAAAATCGCAAATAAGTAAAAAAACTATTTAGTAAAGTGGTACTTCCGGTTGAGCAATTGGATTATCAAGTTTGAACATTCTATGATTTTTCGTTTTTGAGCTATACTGTTCACAGACACACATAAACACAGACCATTTTCTAAAAACCACGTTTTAGAAGTATTTCAGATGAAAACTCGATATCGAAAATTTGACACTGTTACAATACTTCCTGTTACTAGGAGTAAGTGAAAGAAAAAATATTCAGTAAATTTGCACCTACTGTTGTTGGATTTTACCCGAAATCTTCGTGTCTGATGCGTTGGACGGAATACCAAGTTTGAGAGCTAACTGCGACTTATTTTTTTGAGATATTCTGTTAACACAGACATTCGCTGAATACATTTTTTATATTCAGGAGACCCTAAAACGAGTATTTCCGGTGAAAACGAAATTTTGAAAATCTAGCACGATCGTAATATTTCCTCTTACTAGTATTTAGTGCCCAAAACTGACAGTACAGAATATACAACAACAGTATTGTATCACTTCTTCTTAAACTTGTACTTTATGGAATACCTAAACTAAATACTCTGATTAGTAAAATCGCACACAAACTCTCCAATCCAAGATTTTCCGCTTATCGTGAACATTTCCTTTTAAACCACTTATTTAATAATTAGGTATATGGATGGGTTCGCAATGCTGAATAACATTTGGCAAATTTATCTAACAGTGCTTATTTTTGCTGTTCCTGACCGGATTCTCATCCAATGTCAGAGTAAGGCCTATGATGAAAGATAAAGTTGTAATCAACACTTTTCACGAACATGATAGCCTTACTCTGATCATGGATGAGAATCCGCAACCGGTCAGGAAAATCAAAAATAAGCATGCTACAACGGATAAGATCTCACACATTAACTTAATACTTAATCTGAAAACGATTTAGTCCACCAGCATGCCTAGCATGCAATATCGCGATTTAGTCACTAAAGAATTTACTCTTTATTCTTTAGTTAGCGCTCGCTAGCGATTAAATTAATATGGTCCACGAGATGAAGAGGAAAATTTATGAGGAAGTGTTTCTTGAAGTTCCCCACTTCAAGGAACAATTTAGAGACCAGTTTGGAGAAAGGGTCTATAGGTTGCAGACTTGGCTCGAGAGGTGTCAATCCAAAGGGAGACATCCGACTTTTTAGGCAACGCTAGCATCAGCCTCGATGAATTGCTTCCGATTGTGGAAGTTTATTGTGGTCTTTTCTATTATTACATATATATATTTTATAATTATATTTATTGATTTATTGCAAATACAAAGCAGTGTTATTACATAACAAACCAATAGTCTTAAGATCATCAGGTGAGCTCCATTCTACTTAAACATTATAATAACAAATTAACATATCAAATCAACATAACAAATAAACCTAATAATTAAATTATTAAACAATATGAAAGTAAGAAACACGGCACCATTTAAATGCGCAACAACATTTATTATCCGCTGAGCAATGATTATTATTATATATTTTGTTCTATAACCAACTCGGTTTAAACATATGTCCGACGATTCGGCGGTACGCTGTTTCGATTAGCAACTCAATATCGTTGTGCAGTATTGCTTCATTGAAGTATTTATCTCTCTCTACTAATGCTTTTATAGTGCAGCACAAAATGAACTTCATAGAGTCGCTCTCGTTTTCGTCGATGGTGTTGCAAAAGAAAAATTATTGCATCCTCCAAAATAATGTTGGCAAACATGATGTTGGCTTTGTTTACAGGGCGCTTTCTATGAATTTCCTTTGAGCACTGCTGTTAGTTGTTGGTGAAAAGTGTTGGAAGCATTCAAGGCGTTGCGATCATAGATTATTGTATGAACAGTTTTTCACATCGGCTCAAGGGTGTGGGGTAAAATAGAATATTTAATTTTCCATAAGTGCCGGTCCTATTTACATGGGCACTCGTTAGTGAATGAAAAATGATTAATGGTGTTCTGTAAAAATTAAAGCTATTTAACAAATACAGCTCATTCTAGATGAGTATATATATATATATATATATATATATATATATATGTTACGGGCGGTTTCTCATCTTCATTGATAAATTCTTCAGTATGCAACGGCGTTTTTTTTTTGTTTGAGATAACAATACCCAACTTGATCTAACAGCTGAGAACAACTAAAAAAAAAATCGCCAGTACGCACTGAAGGAAGGAGCTTTAACAAACTCGGTCTATCATCGCCGGCAATAGTTTCTTTCTGCGAGTGTGGAAAGTACTGACATTGCGCGATAGGTGTAAGTGTGCACAAATGATTTTGTCCTGTGCAAGTTGTTAGTCGTCAGATACACAGGTTTATCCTAGACATCCATCTAAAGTTCACATTAGACCGTCTATAGCATTCTACGTATAAGTCAAATCTATTCTTTCAAAATATGCTTTCAATGTTCGAATTCGGCTGAGAGACGCTGTTGGCCCCGCTGAGACTTCATCTAAAATGGTCATCACTGGTTGGATACACAACAACATGTGTTTTTCTCGTAAACTTTTATTATAGTTGTACGAGTAGAAAACCGGTAAAATATTCTACAATAGTTGGAAAAACAAAGTTTCATAAAAATGATACTCTTAATCCAAAGCTGCAGCTTGTGATTTTTTTGAAAACATAATTTTATTCATCATTCCCAAATAATACTCTTTTAATAAAAGCCTAAAACTTTAAATACCATATTGCCTTTTTTGGGTACTTCAGAATATCACTAAATAATCTCTTTAAAGCTAAGCGAATTCAAATAGTTTAACACTCTCGCTATTCCGTGATTGTCTCAGTATTCCGAGTAGATAAATTTAATGACGGCCTTTGGATGAATACGATCGCCGAACAAGTAGCGATAGGTACAACAGTAACATGAAGCTTGTCTGAGAAAAAAAATATATCGCTGCCTGGGAAGTAGTTTGCTTGCAACAAAGTTTAGTTCTTCCCCATCTTGAATTAAAGAAATGTAGGGTTTTTTTAACGCGTTCTTCATTCATTGTTCATAGTAATTTCTTAAACAGATTCAAGTCATATCCAAGAGTTTTCATTGAAAGCTTACAGTTTTTCTTGATACCAGTAAAATCTAGGGCAACTCAATTGCATTATTATAGTATACTATTTTACAATGTTCTTTTTAAACAGATCATATGGTAGCTTTATTGTAAAAAACAGCTGATTAATTAATAACAAACTTTAACTGATCATTCGCTAATAAATTTTGCCTAAATCCATAAATCCATATCAAAATTTATTTTTTGGTTTGTTTTTGTTTTTAATTAGTTAATTTCTTTTTCTTTTCTTTTACAGCATCAAGTTCACAATCATGTATGCAGAGGAATGGGTACGTTTCGGTTGATTAAACAACTGAGTCACTACGAGCCCCATGGGAGTATATGAGCTGCACCCCCTCAACTCTCCAGGCATGCATTGGGTAAGTCTTAAGTTGTTTTTTTTTTTTACTCTTTTTGTTTTGATTGATTTATTTTTATGACATCATACGATATTTTTGATGATTTATTTCTTGTTTTATAAAAATTAATAATAAAGAAAATATCTGTGACATAATCATTCATCATTCACATTGGAGGAGCAGGGAGAGGAAATTTAAAAAAAAAAAAATATATTCCATATATCATGTGTTGAACAATCTATCATGCATAATGTATGATTAATTATTTTAATTTATATGGGCAAAATGAAATAATAAAAATTAAACTAAATAAAATAAAACAATAAATCAATTACCATTAGAGTGTTTATCCTTGGAATTGTCGGAAAATTTGGAAGATAAGAAATGAAAAAATTCGAGAAAAAATGGAGGTAAAAAGAAATGTCATGGAGGTGATAAATGGAAGAAGAGACTGAAATGGTATGGTCATGCGTCAAGAATGGAAGGAAGGATTCCCAGTTTGGGTGGCAGAAGTAAGAAAAACAAGAGATAAGCCGAAGACCCAATGGATGAAGAAAGTAAGTGAAAGCTTGTGTACGGTCACGACCCAAGAGAGGAAGATATTCCGGACCGAGAGAGGTGGTGGAAAAGGCTTTTGATAAATGAATTTGGCTGTTTAAAGAAAGAAGGAAACCTCATCATCCAGGAAAATTCTATATATAAAAAATCTGGTGTGAAATACTCACGCTACTTTCTCTTATAGCGAAATGGCAAATTTTCTTCACACTTACGATTCTTACTGGTATTTAAAACCGTCGGCATTTTTATGGAGAAAATCACAAAAAACTGAAAAACCTATTCACTAAAGTCGCACTTCCGCTCAACCGATTTTCTTCAAAGTCGAAGATGATTTCGACAACACATTTAATTTTAATTAATATTATTCAGATGATGGAATTGTGAAATAACTGAAATAGCACTTTATAGAAAACCGTAACCCCACCTCCAATAAGTGCCCTTAAATAAATTTTTCCTGATAAATGTTTCAAATAGATCTAATCTAAGTAGAACCCGGGGCCCCCGAAGAGGTTTGACACTTAGACCACGATAGAACATTGTGCATCCCGTAGAACGCCTCGCATCAGCCCTGTATTATTAAGGAACTCCAGTTCTGAGGCGAGTGAAATTTGTGATCCCGTCTTCAGCTCCAGAAGCTAGGCACCAAATTTCAGGAATCGTCTCCAAGAAGATGAAACTTGAGACTCATCCTTTTGGCCGCATATCCTGTAAAGTGGTACCGCAGCGAGACCCATATTATGCAGATGCTTCCTTAAAAGGCAGTACCCTGTAACTAGAGCACTTAGCTCCACTTTTGTTCGGCCGAGGAGAAAGGTTGTGCGAGTCTTTGAGGGGCCCTGTAAGAAATCTTGGAGTGTCTCAGCTCCGAAATATTTTCCAATATAATGTATGTTTCCGTGTTAGCCATTTTTCAATGGCCCCACAGGCAGTTCTGTACGAGATGCCGCAGAACGGCTCCGGAGCAATGGGCGTTCGTGAGGCGCTCTCCTTTGCCTCAGCCTGTTAGCCTCTTCGTAACCTTGATTGCCTTTGCGCCCAGTCGAAGGCTATTGTGGTTTGCTTTCAAATAGAAGTTGTAGCTCTTGGTATGTGTAGTTGATACATCAGATTCAAAGAAAATGGTTGGAACTTTTTTTGAGGAAATCACAAATAAATGAAAAAAACGCTTGTAAAGAGGCACTTCTGGTTGATGGATTTTGCCCGAAATCTTCGTGTGATGCGGTGGTAATACCTAAACGGAATACCATGTTTGAGCTTCTTGCAACTTTTCTTTTTTGAGATATTCTTTTCATACCCACACACACACACACACACACACCACATAGAGACCATTTTCTAAAAATCAATTTTTTGGCCTCATGGAACCTCAAAACGTGAATTTCCGGTGAATACTCAATTTCGAAAATCTGGCACGATCGCAATACTTCATCTAACAGTAAGTTAGAATTTTTAACGGCTAATCAACTTTTTTTCTTTTTCTTTAATTTAATTTAAGGCGCGTCAACATTTATGATCAACATCAACGGTTAGGTAATAGATCAGATCTGCCTAAAAACCTTTCTTTTTTCGAAGGAGTCTGTATTTCAGGATAAGCGTCAAAATAGTGCAAAAAGAAAATAAGTGCACTGGATTCTCCTCCGATTCATGGTAATCCCAATAACAACGACTAGTGCCTAATATGATGGTCATATCAAAAAACTTATCAATGAGTGCTTGCTAACGGCTGGCCGTAAGAGAATTACTGCATTCAATTCTCTCTCCTAGGCTTCCAAGAAAGAATCTCTATAAATTTTTTAACGGTACTACCACTTATTAGATAAGTTTTAAATCAAAAATATTATATGAAAATTAAAAAGAGGATATTAAGTTTTATTATCTAATTTTTCGTAATTTTCCATTTAATAGACCTCATATCCTCCTATTGGATGAAACTAAATTTAAAGCAAAAAAAAAATAAATAAATAAACTTTCCATTTAAATAAATTCTAATCATTTATTTTCAAAAACTTATTTAACCTAATTTTAATTTATAAATTTTTTTTATAGCATTCTCTTTATTAATTCTTTTCCTTACTCGAAAAAGACAGACTGATCTATCAATACATTTACCAGATGAGATTAAGAACAAAGTCATTCGTTGAACTAATTGTTGTTTAAATCAGAACATTAAAGAAACTTTCATGGTTAGTGTTATTGAATAAAGATTCAAAAAAAAAAAAAAATGGTAAAAGTCATATTATCTTACAATAAAAAGGAGCTTTTAAAGTTGGAGCTTTCATTAACTGTATAAAAAAAAGAAATGACGACAATCTTGAGTCTTCAAAAAAAAATTTAATAGGCTGAAAAAAAATTCGGATGTAATTTGGCGTACCTTTAATTTATTTGCTTTTTAACTATCTACTAACGGGTAAAAAGAAAACAATTTTTCTTTGCAACAAGAAAATAGGTATGATATCATAATCTAAATTAAAATAATGGAATGGCATTAATTAATAAAATACTCTTTTGTAGGTGGTGTCAAATTAATTTATTGTAACTATACAAATTGTCGCCTCAGACGAAAATCTAGAACACTTTATATTTTCCATAAATGAAGTTAATTTTTTACTTTGTATTGATTAACTTGAGAAAAAGAAAAGATTATGTCCTTTTCAATTAAAATTTCCTTTTTATCCGAAAAACATTTACAAACTTTTAACCAAACTTCGTTTTTACGCCCTCTAATAATAATTAAACTAATCCTTATTCAATTTTTGACTAAATGACGAAAAATTAAATTGCATTTTAAAACTATGTAGTTTTCCGAAAGCGTCAATAAATGCTAAATAAAATCTTAAAATAAAGAAGTCATTTTTACATTTTTTTTTGTTTATAATCATATACGAAAGCTGTATTGAAGGTTTTTACCTAAGCGTATATAATAATAATAATAATAATAATAATAATAAAAATCATCAAAGATTTGATATAAAATAATAATAAAAAATAAAAAAACAAGCAAGAGATTTGTTGTTTTTTTTTGAGGTCAAAAAAAAATTTGATAACCTCTTCTTCTTTAATTTTATCTAATCAAAAAATAAATGTTCCACTTTGACTTCTAGAACAGAATTTTTTGTTATTCTTTAGATTTTTCAAATCTTTATAATTTGTTAGCGGAAAAATTATTTTAAAAGAAAAATAATATTGACCATTTATATGATTGGAAATAAATTTTAATTTCGAGATATACAATTTTATGTTTGTTTTTTTTCAATTTAAATTCACTTTTTCTCACGGGAATTAAGAGTGTAATTATAGTCCTCGTTGTTAGGCAATGAAAGCTACATGAGAGCATTATCATTTTATCACTAGAAACTTGATATTTCATTTAAGCACTACCAACTCATTCATCTATCACAAAGATTCGTGAAAAAAAAAAATCTATCGACCGGAAATGCGATCTACTGGAGCCTTTTTTTCAGTTTTTTGCACTTTTCTCGAAAACGGCCCCCCCAAAGGATTTTTGTTTTTAAACTTCACTATAAATATAAATAACTATCACTTTTATTTGAAACATTTTCCCGGGAAAATGGATTTCGGGTAGGGGGGATTTCTGGAGAGAACTGTTAAGCGCTAAGCTTTCCACTGAACTACAACTACAGGTTTTTGGGGATTTTCTGGAAAGACTGCTGTAATAATTATTTTCCATTTAAACTTGTTATAATAACTGCTGAAATATAACCCAAGCATTTTTATTTGTAAGATTTTTCTGAAAAAAGATAAAAAAATAAAATTCAGTAGTTGTGCGTAATTTGAGGCGTTAAATTTGATTGGCTTAATATTATTTTCCACCAAGTAAAACTGAAGCGAAAATCTTCGCTCTCCGGTGATTTTGAAATGGAAGACCTTCGCCTACTAACAATTAACAAGTAGGAAATTCTGTGGAAACAAAAAGACTAAGGTGTGCTTATGTGAGCGTAATCCTTGATACAAGTCTCACCTGGAGACTGCACGTTAACACTAAACTGCAACAAGGATACATCCGACAGTTGTACCCACTTATTGACCGAAACACACCACTGAAACACTCTTACTCTGTAAAACACTCCTTACACCTCTCCTGACATACGCCTGCCCAGTTTGGATAACAGCTAGCAACACACGGGCAAAATGATTACAGACTTTCCAAAACATGGTATTGCGAATTGCAGTAAACACTTCCTTGAGAAGATTGAAACCCAGACTCTACCCTAGATCTCTGAGAAGACACATCTTTGTTTTTTTGTTGTTGTTTTCATTTCCTTTCAATTAGCTCAATGTGTAAAGCTCTAATTGAGCTGGCCTATATCAATTAGTAATTAAATAAATAATATAAATGTTACTGGCGCTCACTTCTGGACTACAATAATCATCTGCCTGATAGGTACTTGTCCTCCCACCAACTTTATATTTACGTTTGGAACAAATGTGTAAATTCTGATGTTTATAGAAAAGTTGCCATTTTATTATAGAATTCTATTAAATTAGCACTAATGAGGAAGTCGTGAAATGTTTCACACCAGATCTTTTTTTTATTTATATTTTGTTTTAAAGTTTCTCCAACGCTTCAGAATTTGAATAAAAGATGCTTTAATAGACGATATAACAGGCATAGTTAATGAAGTATTTTTTCTTTATTGTAAATTCATAAATGAAAATAACTCATATATATATATATATATATATATATTACTCAGAACAACATCCTGTGATCTTTACGATTTAATTCAATTGAAGGACGTTATCATGACCCCGGCTCAGAGGCGCTATCTACTTTAATTATATATAATTTGTTGCAATAATAATAAAGCTAGCTCTGGCCTTTTTCTGAATGGAGTTAAGAAAAGATTAATAAAAAAAAACTATTTCATTCATACAATCTTGAGAATTAAAAAAAGAAAAAGAAGTTAATTAATGTCCTGGGAATTACAATTTCTGTTTTCATTCAAGAAATACGAAGATAGTAAGAAGCCCTGAGGCCAAACCGGGTCTCTCTAGCCACAACGACCGGAAGGCTAATACAACAACTAAGTCATGGGAGACTATATAATACAGTGTATATTATTTAATATATATATATAGAAAACATTATATGTATGTATACAATGCACAAAGCCATGTATATACAATATATATACGTATATGTTGCTTAAAATATAATTCCTATGAGAACTGTAGAACTTCTGTGGAAATACTCTGAGTATATTGCTTAAAAATAAAAAAAGTAAAGAAATGTGGAAATTAATTTTCCACTAATCTAGATTCCATTTGATTTTTTAACCAATAAAAAAATATATCTATTTTCTCAGGTAAGTCATATTTTACTATCTGTGAAATTGCTTAATTACTTTGCAGAATTTATAACAAAAAAAAAAAAAAAATAGATACGAACGTTTCTTTTTTAGTAACTGTGATGAAATATAATTTTCCGATTTAGGTAGTTACTCCTCCTATAAGTACTGATACATACTTATAAGTTCAAACCAAGGATTACTAATGTTATATTGTTATTCCTTGTATGGAAGTTTTAAACGCTAGTGAGTATGAATTTTTTTAAAACTCATTTAATTAATATGGAGTTGGGTGATAAAGAAAACCCAGTATTTTTTTTATAATAGCTCTTCACATGGTGGGTAAATCAGTTTCTCAAAATTTTTGGTACACTTCAATCTTCTGGGTATTAGCCGTGTCTGTTTGTTTAAAGTACTATTTAACAGGTAGAGCGAGATATTCTCTTTCAGCGAGATCCCGTCCGTGGGGGTCCTCGTACACTTCGTACGGAAACCCGGTTAAAGTGTTGGCAGCCTGGATCAGAAGAAACCTCATCCAGATTGAAAACATAAAACAAACAAAAAAAAAATCTGTCGTGAAACACTCACACAACTTTCTCTTATTGCAAATAAAGCCAATTTTTTTAGAAAATCTTATTCTTAGCACCACTCACCCAAAACTCCCTAAAATGAACTTTCTTAGAAAAAGATAGTTCCTAAACAGGATATCAAGTTTGAGCTCCTTTCAACTTTTTGTTGAAAAACCCACACACATATAAATACAGACCACTTGCTAAAAACATGTTGTTCGTATTCAGGGGACCCCATAATATGTATTTCCGGTCAAAACTTAATTTTGAAAATCTGGCACCGTCGCCATACTTCCTCTTACTAGGTGTAAACGGAAGTAAAAAAAAAAAAAAAACACCAGTGACCAATCAAGTTTGGGAAATTACTAAATGAATGGTAACTTTTGTTCCAATGGCCATTCTTCCAATGCTATATAGAATTTTAAGAGAGTATGATGAATGAAATGATTTCATTTTAAGAATTGAACTGACTGAAAAATAGTGCAGGAAACTTAGAATCAGTTTTGAGAGTCTTCCTTGTGGCGCCTATGGGTGAACATAATTGATATATATTATATAATATATCTGCAAGTTCCTATTTAGATATTGTGTAAATTTTTTCTTGTCGTTGGTCTTCTCGATCTGCCGACTTCTCGCAGCCCAGTACAGTGTGGCTTGGTTAGACGACCCTTACATGCCTCTTCTCACGCCCTGCAGGGCCGCACATGTAAGTAAATAGTCTCCCATCCATTTCTGCCATCCGCCATAATGAGCAAATGGACGAATCAACCACAACAATTGTATGTAGGTGTTTGTTCAAGTAGTCATGTCCAGTGGCCAATCTGAAACATGCTACAGCGCACTGCCTAGGCCAGTCGCTAGGCAATCTGGTTTGTGGGTCGTGCAATTTGTAAATATTGAAGATATCACTGTTTGTGTTGATCGTTATTAGTTAGTCAGGGATATCCCCAGGAACAATATGACCCCAGAAAAAGTGTCTATAGTCCATTCTCTCCTAAGGGGTCAATTTTTAGTTATAACAATATAAATTCAATGCGTAATTTACTTAGAAGGGGATTAATCATCCTTATATCCTTTCAAACAGATTTTACATTTTCATTATTATAAGCTGATTATAATAATAATAATAATAATAATAATGATGATAATGTCGGCTACTTTATTACCCATCTATAATTATCATAAATTAATTAAAAATCTTTATAATATAATAATAATAATACATATTTATAAAATGAAGTAATTGTTTAATGAATAATTAAATGTTTAATTTTAAATAAAAAAAATGAAAATGAAAATATGGAAGGATATGCGAATATGTATATAATGTATGTATATATGTATTTACATGGACTTGTTGTAAGGTGTGAAAAATAATTATGTCTATTAATAATTTGCAAAACAAAAATATTAATTACTTCATTTTTTAAATAACGTACCTTATTATTATTTAAAAAAAAAAAATTATTTTAATGAATGCAAACCAATAATTAATTAAAATTTGGAAATAACAGTTATAAAAAGAAAATTTGATGCAAGTTTACTTTCTCTAAGTAACAGAAAGTATTTTTTTTTTTTAATTTAAGGCGCGTCAACACCTATGGTTATTGGCACCCGGGGCCTTCTCAGTGCACCGCCGGCCACCGGGCAGTGAGCTGTAGAGGCTCCTAGGAAGAAAAAAAATCTAAGGGCAGCACTGCTGGACTCGAACCCGGGGCCTCCGCGTGGGAGTCCAATATGCTAACCACTTAGCTATTCTCGTGTATTGCGATCGTATCAAATATTCGAAATTGAATTTTCATTGGAAATACATGTTTTGAGGTCCTCTGATTATTTATGAGAAAACTTGTTTTTAGCGATTGGTCTTTGTGTGTGTGTGTGTGTGTGTGTGCACAGAATACGAGTATATCAAAGATTTCGTGAAAAAAAAATCTATCAACCGGAAATACGAGTGTACTGAATGCGTTTTTTCATTTTTCTTTTCTCAAAAACGGCTTCAGCGACGACTTTCTTAAAACTTCGTAAACTTTCTACATATATTAATATTTATCACTTTTATTTGAAACATTTTCTCGGGAAAATTGATTGATTTTTGTGTGGTTTCTGAGGGTATAGTAGCGTTACGCTTTCTTCTAAAAGTGCCAGTTCAGTACAATGTATGGTTTTTTTACCATCTATATATAATACTAATATACATTGTTAGAATTCCAAAATTTGAAGAAAATCGGTTGACCGGAAGTGTGACTTTCCTGAAGTAGTATTTAAATTGTTTGGAATTTTCTCGGAAAACACTATAACGATTTCCTTTAAACTTGGAATGCTAACTGCTTAGATTCAAACGCCTATCTCTGCAATGGTAGGAGGTAACATTCAAGAAACATTTGTCTAAATTCACCAGGGGCCAGATGAACCATAGCCGGAAGGTTATAAGGATAATTGTAGGTCTACTGACCGGACATTGTTCACCAGTTACTACGTACAGAGGATGCGATGTGCCGATTCTGTAAGGCTAAGAAAGAAACTCCAGTACAAATTCTTTGTAAGTGTGCCGGCCTGATGAGGTGTCTTCATTGCTGTGGTGGTTGGTTCCGCAGAGCTGGAAAGCATCAGGAGTATATAAACTGAATTTGCTCTGTGCAAATCTGTGTAATCACACTGTCTGACAAACACATCCTGAAGATGGGCGAACGCCCGAAACCGGTCGATGAGCACAAAATGAAGCAGGCTACCACGGGAAATGTCTCTGATGAGGTTTCTTCAGCTGGAAGTAAATAATGCCGAAGCCACGAGCTAGACCTGACAAAAAAGGACGAAGCTGGAAGACGTGCTATAACAATTGAGGATCCGTAATAGAACTTTTAGTGTAGTTTTAAAATTAATCTAATCTACTTTCTTGCTTTTTTGAATGATTTTTTTTTTTTTTTTTTTAATAATCTAATAATTAGAAAAGTGTGAGACGTTTCTCTTTTTTTCTTTTTTTTTTTTAATAAATCCTGTAATCAGAGCAAAGATATGTTCTCAATCATGAAAACTTCGATTAATCAAATATTATATCATTTCCGTACATAATGCAACTATAATAATAATAATTCGGATTAACAGCTGACCACTAGTTGCATTCACCGGATTAATATTCACATCAAGTTGTGAATATATAGGTCATTTATGATCACGATTGAAAATAATAAAATAATATTTTATTACATTACCAATATGCAATAATTAAATTTATTAATTAGAGCAATACAATTGTACTTTTTATTGTTTTGACTTAGTTTTTTAGAATAAAAAAAAGAATAGCAATCCATTTAAATTTAGTTAAAAATGAGACAATTAAGAATACATGCATTTATCCCATTCAATTAATCAACGAAAAATGTCGAATGATCATTCTACCCGGTGAAACAAATGCGAGAAAATGAGCCAGAAAAAGGTGAGGACATATAAACAAATGCATCCTTATGCAACAGTTGTGTTCACTAGTAAATAAATACATACAAAGTAGCATCAAATTCATACAAAATAACAATTAAAAAAAATATGCTATGAAACACTCACCTACCGAGGCAGGCAGTAAAAGTTTACTATTATATTGTAGTTTAAGAAGAGTCCACCAATAAGATTGAATCAATCCCATATAGTAACATTTGAAATTCCACTGAACTAGCTAAAATCAATCAATTATTTATGTTTAATGTTACAAATAAAAGTGATTGGTTTATATCTGTAGAGTTAGCATTCAAAGTTTAAAGAAAATCCAGGGAAGGGATTAGCTCAGTGGAAGCGCGCTGGACTTGTAATGCGGTCGTCCCGGGTTCAAGTCCAGCAGTGCTGCCCTTAGATTATCTCTTCTTGGGAGCCTCAACAGCTCACTGTCCGGTGATGGACAGTGTTGTCTGTAACGAGAAAACACTGTTCAATGGCCGGCAGTGCACTGAGAAGGCTCCGGGCGCCATGACCATAGATATTGACTAACGCGCCTTAAATTAAAAAAAGAAAAAACAAATAGTCATATTCAAGTAACTTTGACAAAACTCAAAAACCTATTCTGTAAAATCGCACTTCTTATTAATCGATTTTATTGAAATTTGGAATTCAAACAATGGTAGTAAAGAAAATTAATATTTTATAGGTGGTGAAAACCAAACATTGTATTGATGTAATTACTTGGGAAAGGAAAGGGATGCCACTATCGCCTCCCCCCCCTAGGAAGCCCAATAAATTTCCCCATGATAAATGTTGCAAAAATAAGTGCTATTTATGCGTATAAATAGTATACGTAGTTTAATGAAAATTTTTGGAGCAGAGTTCGACGAACATTGTTTTCTTTTTGCACTCAGGGGACTTCAAAACATGCATTTCCGTGAAAAATCAATTTTTGAAAATTTAACACGGTTGAAATAACTTCCGGCAGACGGTTTACCATTGCCGTAGAATACTTCCTTCTTTCTTACATTTATCTGTTATAATTTTTGTCCGAATAAAGTTTTTTTTTTTTTTTTTTATTAACATCTATGGTCATTGACGCCCGGAGCCTT
Source organism: Triatoma infestans (assembly GCA_011037195.1). Lineage (NCBI taxonomy): Eukaryota > Metazoa > Arthropoda > Insecta > Hemiptera > Reduviidae > Triatoma > Triatoma infestans. The sequence goes on along the minus strand of JAAEAF010000121.1, from coordinate 96,474 downwards.
CTCAGTGCACTGCCGGCCTCCGGACTAGTTCTCTCGCTACAGACAACACTGTCCATCACCGAACAGTGAGCTGTAGAGGCTCCTAGGAAGAAAAAATCTAAGGGTAGCAAAGCTGGACTCGAACCCGTGTCCTCCGCGTGGGAGTCCAGTACGCTAATCACTTAGCTATTCCCTTCCCTTAATATTACTATTATTTCTTTCTCAGTCTTATAACTGGTTACATAAGTTAGCGCGGGTTTTGTACCAAGCACAAACTCTACTTGTGCTTAATCATATTTCCAAAATAAGCGGACGATACGGCTCGTTTCCAGGACAATAGCTTTCTGCATTAAGTGGATGGGAGTTCCGGTTTCTTTAGAGATTGATGTAATGTTTTTGGGACCACAGCTTAATTCGAAATTACCACAGGGAGCAAATTATATTCTCCACCTGCCACACATTATTATTATTATTATTATTATTATTATTACGTATTCCTAGTGAGATACTGGGGATTACATAGCTGGGAATTTTTTCGAATAGCTATATAAATTAACTATTTTAGATTAGAAACCTAAAAAATGTCGCACTATGTGGCATGTAATCTAATATAGCTGACTTCTGCAGATTAACCTATACATTTTCGACAATTAATAGCGACTGAACATTTCTTCTCAGATAAGTAGGAATCACGCTTGTTGATGAAAGGACAATAGGAAATATCGTTACAATCCCCGCATTCCACATTTGCTTAATTTCGTTAGAAAGCTGAATATATTTCTGAATTTTGTCGTTGTAGATGGACGACAAACTTCCACTGTTAGGGACCTTTTCACTGTTAGGGAAATTTTCACTGTTATTATTGTTATTACTATTATTATTAATATTTATACTTCCTAATACTGGGAGGAAGATAAAGTGGTTTCTTCTATTAGTGTAAGCGAAATAAATCACGATCGAATCAATTATTCAAATTGAACTTTCATTTAAAATACATGTTTTGATGTACTTCCGGTACGGAAAAATATATTTTTATACCAGTGTGTAGGAATGTGTATGTGCTGAATCCAAAGCAATTCAAAGACAAGCATCTATTGGACTGCGAGACGATGAATGATGGTAAAATCATCGTCAGGGGTATAAAAAAAAAAAAATTAACCCGCAGTTTATCGCGCAGATTAATCCGTAGACCAAAATTCGTATGATCTCCACAAGAACGGGAATATAAGTGATATGTTTTTACATTCTCTTACACTCCTGGTAAGAGGAAGTATTGGTCGCAATGCAAATTTTTCGAAATTGAGTTTTCACCAGAAATACATGTTTCGAGATTTCCTGGATATGAAAAAGACCTTTTTAACGATATATGATTTGTGGGGTGGAATGCATTCCAAAAACCCGAAAATTAGGCATTCCACTTAGATAGCACCAAGTGGCATCTGACACGAACGAAGATTTTGGACCAAAAAAAAAACTCCATCAACCGGAAATACCTTCTTTACTGAATGTTTTTTGTTTCTGTTTTCCAATTTTTCGCAATTTTGTTTTGCAAAAATGGCCATCAAAAACGATTTTCTTATAAGTTCGTATACTATTTACCTATCAGTTTGTTTTTTCTCTCTCTCGGAGAAAATTAATTTTTGTAGCAGGTTTTGGGGGGGAACTATAGCGTTAAGCTTTTCTCTTTAAAATACTAAAAAGTTTTTAGCGAACCGGGAAACTCAAGTGTTTTTCATGAAAATGGCCGCGGGAACCTAAAAAATCAATTAATTCCAATTTTTTCAGTTGGGCTTAACGTACAACTACCAAGTTAGGTATGTGGGCGAGAGCAGAAGCTCCTACTTTATTATTAACATTTTTTCAACGAATATAAAATTTACGAGTCATTCGCGGAACTCGAACTGGGAATCTCCAAGCTCATAACCACAAAACCAACGTTTTTCCGGATAAAAAAACTGATTCTGCATGATGCTGTGGAATTTGTAGTGTTTAATTTCAAATAAATATGTTTTACATAAGATTATATTTTTGCTTGGTTCCCATTCAAAGTTCTATCTAGGGAAGTTGATAATTTGGATGCTAGTAGATGGTATAGAAGTAACTAGTTCTCATAGTGCTGATAACAGTCAGCACAATCACTTTTATATACATATATATGTATATATACATCTTTTTGAAAGTTAGTTTACATGTAACAACTTTATGATTAGTCTTTTCATGTGTATACAATAACCATGCTAATAAAACAAAACAAAATTAAGTATGTTCTAAAACAATGGTTCTTGATATAGTATGCTTTTTTTTTTGTTTTTTTATCAATATTAAGTATCTCTTATCAATTTCTTTGGTACAATGAAATTGTTTTATCAGAAACTATAATCAACAACCATTGCTACCTTCTCTTATTTGTGTATACATGTTAGTTTTTTATCTCTAACTTCACAGGTTCGCTCTATATCCTGTCAGATTTTTTTTATTTTTTTTTTTATTTTGTGCGGGATTAAGCAGTGCAAGAGAAAGAATGAAACTATGATTAAATTTTTTACTTTAATGCCCTCCTTGGGAATCAAAGCGCATGCGTATATATATTTTATAACGTCTACTATCTCTCTATTTTACTCATCTTCTTTCTATCTGTCTATCTTTATTGTATTCACTTAACACAGAGCTACAACAATAGGTACAGTTTGTTTTATTTATTTTATTTTCTATTTTTGCTACTTATACGGTTAGTGCAGAATCCAAGATCCAGTTTCCTTAACATTTTCCTTTGTTTTTCCATTACAATTGTTTGCAATTTGAATATACATTTTTTTTTTTTTAATCTCTTTAAATCCGTTTTGTCTGTACATAACCTTTCTCTTTTTATCTATTATATATATATTTTTTTTTTTGGTTGTTTTTTATCATTAGATATCACACATTCTTATCCGGGCACAAAACAACGGAATTAGTTTAAAAAAAAAAAATTGCACTTTCCACCTCTATTTACACTTAGTTTCTCTCTTTCTTTGCCTTTTACACGGATCTGTTATCTCTATGATTACCACCTTTGAACATAGTTGAAGTCTTGATTTCATTTCCTCTCTTTATTTATTTTTTTTTTTTTTAGAAACTATGATTAAACAGAGAAAGAGAAGAATACACACTTTATATAGACACTAGTGGTGGATAAACAGTTTATATAACAAAACATCTGATAAAACTGTTAGATCAGCTGATAATGCCGTCAACAGCTGTTTAACTTTTTGGCGTTTTTTTTGTTATACTTGTAAGCAACTCTTCTTTTTTTTCTTCTTTTTTTTATTTACTATCAACAGTTCTATTTCCCCCCTATTATTATTTTGTAAACTAGGTGAGAATTTTTATCTTTCCTATCTATTTATTGTTTCTTTCTTAATCATGAGATTATTTAACCTAACAATGTCTCTTATATTGCTTATAATTCGTACAATATAAGTTAAATCACGTGTTGTTTTAGTACAAGCATATATAAATCATTGAGTGATCCAATGATGATTTTCCCAGAAGCTATAGGCAAATATATATACTTCGGCGGTTAGGCGTACTACAACCAAAAAATGGAGTTTCTGGAAAATGCTCCTGTCATGACTATGTACTTTAGCGGAGATTAGAGTGGAAACCGATGTCCAAATATACCTGGTAGATTATTTGGTTTACCGACGGCTCTAAAATAGTGGGAGGAGTTGGAGTTGCTATCTATAGCCGCAAATTTAGAACTCATATCTGGGTGAGTCTGGATAGGTTTTCAAGCGGGAGTTTATAGCTATGATACTATGCTAAAAAGATTCTTAAATAGAATCTTCACAATTGAAAGATAGTTATATACTTCGATAGTCAGACTCCAATTAAAGCCATCGATACCAACCAAGTTCATTCTAAGCTGGTGTGGAATTGTATTCAATGTTGGCAACTCTGATAAAGCACATTCTATCCTGGGTGTCAGGACAAGCAGAATATGTGGGCAATGAGAAGCCCGGTGTGGCCAATGATAAGCGAAAGACTTATTTATCGGAACCTCGCATAAGTTTTCGGAACCAATACTGGTCATTGCTGAGAAAGAGGTGAAACACCGCTCCATGTTCTCTGCGATTGTGAGAGCCTGGCAAGATTGAGATTCCTTCAACTGAGCTAGAAGAAGGCAGAAGAAGCACTAGACTTGCATGTATACTCTGAACCCGTAATTAAGATCAATTTGGGTCGCGCTGATTTTGGGCTTTTAGATCCACTCTTTGTTTCACAGTTCCATTCTATTCTATAATTCATTTAGGCTTATCAGTTTTATATGAAATATTTTGCCAATATTATTCGAAATATTTTATTTTAAAATTATAATTAATTTTTGGAGAATTTTTCTGCAGCAATTGAATATTAAGCTTTCCTCTAAAGTATCATTACGGTAAAAGTTAAGCTTCTAATACAATGTAATATTTAAATCCATAAATGCATTCCAAATATTTTAAGTTTGGAGAAAATCTTGAATTATGACTGAATAGAGCTGAAACAATTTTGAATATCAATATAAGAAAATTTATTAGTTGACTTTGAATTTAAAAAAAAATATATTTATTTATTCCTACATCTAAGCGACTAGCTTGATGTAGGTGTTGCTATAATCATAGTACATCAGTAAAGATACATTGTACAGATATAAATATTACAATAGTTATAAAAAATAATGAATAATACACTCGGATTATCAATAATAATCATTCAGATGTTTGACTAAGGTGATATTTAACAGATTGGCAAGTATGAATTCATCAGTGTCTCTGTTATTGTGGTTTATATATTTCGATATAATTATATACTTATTTCTAAAACATATAAAAAATTTACATTTTAGCCAAAAAAATGAATTAAATTATCTTTTTCTATAGATAAAACAATAAGGGCAATTACTAGTATTAAATACATATTTGAAGTTATTAATACATTTCCTTATATGAGTGATGGAGGTTAATCTAATTTCAGAAATTATTCCGATCTTACTTATATGGATATTTTTAGTTTACTTTAGTCCCTAGAGAGGGAATACATCATTATTCCAGATAACGCAAAACAAATTCTGCAAATAATGAATCCATTCAACCGGAGCTTTTTTGTTTTTGCGATTTGAAAAAAATAAATAGTGGACTTCCTCGAGCGTGATATCACAATCCAATTCAGGATTAAACTGACCAAAGTATGTAATAGATTTAAGGGACTTTTTAGAAAATATGGTCAGATAAAATTGTTCCCATGCATAGGTGATGTTTTAAAGGTAGTTTACTGTAGTCCAGAATTCTATGGGAGATTTAGAATTTCTAAAACTTTTTCTTTGATTGAATTAATATAGTTAATTTTATTTGTTTTTAATAATTGCTTATATTGTTCTGTAGATATTTTTGTTAGGATTCTATTGAGAAATTATCCTTACGACATTGCTGTAAAGAATTTTTGATGTTTTTTTTTTAACCAGAAAACAATCAAAACCAGGGTTTATTTCTACTTTCATAAAAAAGAGATTTTTTTGATTATACCCCCGCCTCATTCATAGACTCCTAAACTAGCAGTTTCAAAATTTACATATCGTTTATTACTATCATTACTGTTACAATGAAATTTTATTACAACTCTTTTAAAGAAACAAGAAAATTACTCAGGTGACATTGATCTCGAAAAATATTAATTACATATATTTCTGTATATTCATTTATATTTAACTGCATTTCTTTCGACTGTTCATAGATAAGTTGAAGACCACAGCCAAAATGATCCGATAAATCAGATACATTTATTATTTCTAATTTTTTTAATTAACGCCAAATTTTCAATGGAAGCACACACCAGATCAATAACACTACACCCTTTTCATTAGAAACGTAAGAAAAAAAAAAATATGCAAAGTAAAGTCGATGATAATAGGATAGATAATTTTTAACAAACAAATCCATGATATGTTGACGACATGACAAAACAAAACAAACAAACAAAAATCATTATCAAGATATATATATATCTTATCAATGTGTTTGTTAACTACATAATAACATTAAATTGTATCAATACAGTGGACATAAATGGAATATGACAGTCATTGGCCAGGAAGTATTGACTATACTTAATTAATTACATATATGGCAATAATGTCATCAATTGTGTAATTAATTACAAAGCCCATAGCCTATCAAATAATGTGGAATTAACATAATTTAAGTATACATAAATAATGTATGTGTTATACATTATGTATATAATTCTGAACAAATGTTTCCGAATTAGTACTTAAAGCTATTTTTTTTTATTTTTATTGTCATTAATATCGTTATTAATATAGTTTGAGACTCACTCAAACAGGGCTGGGCATCCGGGACTTTTACAATTTAATTTACATCTTGTATCGATTGTAAAAATGGTAAAGGTTGAAAATTAAAAGTTCTTTCGGGGGGAAGGGGGTAAATAAAAAACATATTTCAAAGATAATCATTAAACTCCCCCTCCCGTTTCATAAGAATACCCACTTTAAATTGACTTAAATTAGTACCAAGACATAAGAAAGGTATGGGCACAGACACAGACAGACAGACGTACAAAGATATAGATAAAGATGGGCTAGACGATGGAGGAGATAGCGGTGGGGGGCGAGGGAGAGAGAGGACAATTGACGCAGTTAACATTTAGAAACAAAATATGGACATATGTTCCGAGTGTCGCGTGGAATGCAATGGCAGGTTTATAGATGCTGATATACTGATAATCAACTTCCTATTTCCGGTGTACAGCCTCTTTTGTTTAATGCCGCCTTTTTCTGTTGTCTTTTTCTCGTAATAATTTTTTTTTGTTATCATTTTATATGAAGATTTTGTTCTTTTTTTTAATTTTTTTTGTTCCTTTTTTTTTATTTTTTATTAATTTTGTTTCGTTTAATTGTTATGTTCTTTAATTCTCATAGCAGGAAGTTTGTGTCAAAGTTACGAGAATAAAATCCAAAGTGAGGTTTAGAAATTAGTGTGTGTGTGTGTGTGTGTGTGTGTGTGTGTGTGTGTGTGTAAACACATGTTAACTCCAAAACTCAAAAGTAAAGAAAAATGAAATCGTAGGAAGCTCAAACTCTTAAAATTTCGTTCATATATATCATTAGTTTAGCTGACAGGAAATTATTGGTCAATATCCCTCAACCGGAAGTACCACTTAATACTAAATTTTAGACTTTTTTGCGATTTTCTGGAATCTGGTAGAACCATTTGTAATACCACCAAGATCTGTACCAGCGACGGCTCCAAGCAGGCTCTCGCCCAGATTCTTCTGCGCTCATCGCCGCGACCCTCTTACTCGTCAAGACATAATCGTAGTATGAAATAAGCTATAAATTAACAACCTTGCAGTTTATAAAACTTCAACATTAATTAAAACAGCTTAGTAAAGTAATGCCTACTTTTTTTCAGGCGGACTTAACGTCCAACTACCAAATTAGTTATCGTGGACGGGAGACAGCTTAGTAACTAACTACCATTGTCATTAAAGGCAGAGTGTAGGCATGACGCTATAGCGCCATCCGGCACCTCCGCTTGGGAGTACTTTGTGCCCCCTGGGAGCCTTCTCAATGCCCTGGCGGCTAACGAGCACCTACGGATTTTATTAACTTTGTTATACTATGAATATAGAGACTTATCACTTTTGTTTTTTCTAAGTTCATTTAAAGAAGTTTAAGGAGAGTAGTGGAGGAGGTTACCTTTCTTCAAAAAAAGTCATTTTGTTAAGTTTAGATTATCCCATTGATATGAAATTGAAGATATGAAGACAAGTAAACATTTGATAAAAATTGTAATTTTGAAAATCATTTGTCAATTATAAAGTGAATGTCAATTATAAAGTCAATTACAGATCTTGTGTTACGCAAAAGATTTTTTTCATACAAAGAAGATCTCAAAACATATCCCAGGTCGAAGTTCTAAGATTTTTTTTTTTTTTTAATTTAAGGGGCGTCACTAACTTTGGTCATTGGTGTCCGGAGCCTTCTCAGTCCAGTGCGGCTCCGGACAGTGTTCTCTCGCTACAAACAACACTGTCCATTACTGAAAAGTGAGCTGTAGAGGCTCCTTGGAAGAAAAAATCCAAGGGGTAAGCACTGGACTTGAACCCGGCAACTCCGCTTGGGAGTCCAAACACGCTAACCACTGAGCTAATCCGTTCCCTGAGTTTTAAATTTAATTTTATTTTAATTTATATATACTGATTTCCATTTCACTTTTAATTACTCATTTTTTGTCCAATACTTTATTACATCTTAACTAAATTATCAAAATATAAAATTCTTACCGAAATGCGCCACCCATTCTTTCATGCATATTATCCTTATATGTGTATAAATAAATGTATACAATATTCGTGCCAATATTATTCAATGTTCGTGTACATAATAGCACGCAAAGTCGCATAAATTGAGAATAGAATGAAAGAAATAATGTTACATTTTCATAGAAAAGTGGAAATATATGCATATACATGAATGTATATATGTATTTATTATTTAAAACGAATTGAAAATTACTTTTTATAAACAATAAAATGATAATGTTGAAGTCAGAAATAAATTATTTCATTAATTATATAATATTTACTTAAGAATCATATTTCATTAATTATATAATATTTACTTAAGAATCATATGAAGGTGATTTGAAAGGAATTGTTAAGAAAATGAAATAGAAAAGATTATTTACTCTCTCTTATAGCCAGTAAGCAGAAAAAGTATTGCGATCGTGGAATATTTTCGGAATTGAGTTTTCACCGGAAATACATGTTTCGAGGCCCCTAAGTACGAAAAACATGTTTTTAGCGAATACTCTGTGTGTATGTGTGTGTGTGAACAAAATACCAGAAAAATGTTTAGGTATTACCGTACTAGAGATATCACCACATCCGCCACAAAGATTTTGGGCAAAATACGTCAACCGGAAGTGCAACTATAGTGAATAATTTTATGTTTTCGCGATTTTTTTTTAAAACGGCTCCAACGATTTTCTTTAATCTTCCTATATTAGTTATATAAATAAATACCAATCACTTTCTTTCTTTTTTTTTGAAACATTTTCCCGGGAAAATTGATTTTTGGTGGGTTCTAACGAACAGAAACGTTAAGCTTTCCTCTAAAGTATTACTTCATTTCGATATATCGTTAATAATAAATATATATTAGAAGCATTGCTAGAATTCCAAATTTGTAGATAATCCGGTAAACCGGAAATGCAACTTTACAGAACAGGTTTTTTTTAGAATTATATCGGAAACGATTACTACGATTTCCTTTAAACTTGGAATGTTTACTGCACAGACATTAAACTGTCATATTTATTTAAAACATTAATTAAAAAAAAAAAATTGTTTTTTGATCATTTTGCGGAATTTGTGGCGATAAATTTCAAATATATGAGGTTGGTTCTAGTCATTGGCGCGCTCTTCCCTATGTGGGAAGGTTGGGTAGGTTGGTACACTTGTTCCAACACTAGCTCTATATTTATATTAGTACAAATAAACAAAATTTGATATTTAGGGAATTTATATCTGTAAAATAAGTAACACCAACTTTAAGGCCGCACACATCCTTTATGGCTAGATGGACAATATTGGCGACAAGATTGGATACTTTTTTTTGGTGCTGCAGGCTAAGTAGCGTGCTGAAAGATATTGTATAACCGGAAGCCTACACATTTTCTTAGTATTATTATTATCATCGAAATAACAGATATTATTATTATTGTCGGAGGAGCTTGGCGCATCGATTGCTTTGACCATTAGCGCCCCTTATATTTACATTACTTCTCTCTCGAACAGTGGCCACAAGAGCTACGATGGCACATCTTTGTTAGTATTATTATTTTTCTTTAAAAATCTCCTACTTAGGATGGAGCGCTCAAGGAGGGTGGCTTTGCTTCAACCCCCTAACTAAACATAAAATACGATATGGATACTATCGAATTCTATTGACTTAATAGTATTACCTACAAAACTAATCGATATGCAGGAATTTCCCGGACGATACACGTGATATCTAGAAGGAATTGCTTTCTGTATCTCCACAACTTGCTCAGTGTACAAGCCCAACTCACTCATAGCTGTCAGTGTCTTTATTTGGCATTAAGCTTACTGGTGGATAATATAATCGACAGAATCTCCGCTTTATCCGAGTTTGTACATGTCTACTTTTTCTTTGCATTTTGTCATCATTTCGTATGGCAATGTCAATGATATAGATAGCTTTGTGGTGGTTGGTTTCGCAGAGCTGGAAAGCATCAGAGATATTTTCCGTGGTAGCCTGCTTCATTTTGTGGTCATCCACCGGTTTCAGGCGTTCGCCCATCTTCAGGATGCGTTTTACAGACAGTGTGGCAACAGAGACTTGCACAGAGCAAATTTCACTCTGTAAACTGAAGAGTGTGTAAACTGAATTTGCTCTGTGCAAGTCTATGTTGTCACACTGTCTGAAAAACACATCCTGAAGATGGGCGAACGCCCGAAACCGGTCGATGACCACAAAATGAAACAGGCTACCATGGGAAATGTCTCTGATATAGATAGCATACTATATTTTCTGGTCATAATTAACATAAACGGGCTATTGTTGGGAACAACAGCATTCTTATCCATTCGAACTAAATATCTCAATATATTTTAATATTCAGGTACTGCAGCAGTGCTGGCAGTTTATATCCGCCATTATTTCTTGTCAATTCCAGCAGAATCTCCAGAAGTGCTCCCAGATGATGTTCTGATGGTAGCGGTTCTATATTTTAATTGTTTATCTCCATTATGGGTAGTGGTTTTTTTTAGTTGTCCTTCTTTGTCCCAAGTAAATATAGCTAGGATAGAGCTTACTTGGGATAGTTGCCCTAGGAAATGTAGTGAAAGTCATCTTGGTGTGAGTGTCTATTTAAATTATTTATTATTATTATTATTGTTTGTTTTTTTCTTCTTCTTCTTATTATTCTTATTATAAACACTAAATTCCCAGCAATTTTTTTTCAAGATATTTAAAGCAGATCCTAAGCAAAATACATCCATTGCAAAATAAGTACCACCTACTTAGTAGTAGAAAAGACAAGAACGATATCTATGCAAGATGTACAGAATCTCCTTGTGGTTTTGTATATAAAACAGTATCATCTATCATTCCAATGTTACTTACTAGAAAAGAGTGAATAAAAACGCTGCTGGGTGGTACTAGTAGTAGTGGTGATGGTGGTGGTATGGGGATTCTTTGTCTTAGCTAAGCTGAGGATGTAACAAATCCTACTGGCCAGGCGAGGAGTGAGGAGTGAGGACAACAATCATATCCACTGATCAGAGTCACGTTGGTGTGAGAAGAGACGACTACAGCAACTGACTTCTTATTATCTTACTTATGTGATATTTCTTTTGTTTCTCTACGTGGGTGATGTCGCCCTTATTTCTTTTTAGTAAAACTACTTATTTCATACATCTTTTTTTTCCCCCTTTATTTAAAAGCGCTATCTTTTATTTTTTCTTTCAAGAAACACGACATGAACAAAAAGAAGAAGCGCTCAAACTACAAACTGCTCCTAGTTTCACCATTTTCACTAGTAATAATGTAACATTTGTTTTTGCAATATTATAAAAATTATTTGCACGCATTTTCTAGGGAAAGTTGTGCATTTAACGATTTGACTTTTAACTCATAAAGTTTTGGTATAAACTTTATTTTCATCTTTAAATTATCTGAAAAAATTGGATAAATTTAAAAAGAAAAAAAAATCTGGTGTGAAACACTCAACCAACTTTCTCTTTTTACAATTTTCACAGTTATAATTGACTAATTCTCATCAAGCATATAATTCTTACTACATGTTTAGTTGCCTTCAATTGACATAAATCTAAAAACAATTTTTTTGAGGAAGAACTTTCTCTGGAATAAAGTTTCCATGTTTAATGAAACCCTTCGGTATTTTTATTGAGAAAACGAAGAAAAATGAAATTATAACCCTAACCTAACCCAGAAACCTATTTATATAAATTTTCTCCGAGAAATATTTCAAATAAAAGTTGCTAGCTCTTTGTAGTCAATCAACATAACTAAAAGAAAATCTTGAGATCTGTTTTTGAGAAACTCTCAAAAAGAAAATAATTAAATATCCATTTAAATATAATTATATTTCAAAATGGAGTAACTAAAAATCAATTGGTTCAAAAATAAGTCCCAATATGTCAAACAATAAGAATAACTTTTTTACATAATCTTCATGAATAGCATTCATCGATGAAGAAGATTACTGCTATTGTTCATTAATTTGAGACGTATATTTCAGTGTGACTATTAATTTCCTCCAATTTATACGGTTCTCAAGATAATTTTAACGACAATGATGGTACGTTTTTAAGCATTGCTGGGAAAAAAAATCAATATTTCTGTCGTAATTCGACGACTAATTCTCTCCTCACCAAAATACAACTTGTGGCAGCCAGAGACAACATGCGGCTGGAGATAATATGCGTTCTTCCTAGTTCTACAAAACCTACAAACCAAAAAAAAAGTTGCATTGTTTTTTTTCAAAGTCAAGCGTATATTAAGTCCAAAATAATTTTAAACACGCTAAATACTTTTGCTGCTTCCTCTCGCATTCAAAAAAAATTATAAGGCTTAGGGAAAATAGGCTTCGGAAAAAGTGAACTCTTTCTTGCAACCAATTTCTTGTAGTGGCACCTCTTGAACACTTGAAATCTGTTAGCGAATGCTAGTAAGAGAATCTCCGCCATTGCGCAGATATTCCTGGACGCGTGATCGCGCAAGCGTGCAGTCTAGAGGGGACACGGCCCACAGGAGTCTAACTCTATCCGCGCACGCCCTTCTGTACATTCCGATATTTTGTATAAATGCCTACAATACAATAGATCTATATAACCTAGAGGCAGCCTATATATTATACAAGCACAAACCACAAGCGAACCATGGATTATGGAAGTTCAATTTACGTTAAATATTATTTCGATTTCCTGGTTCTGTATGCAGAATAAGTGATTTGTGCTAATTCTTGGATGGATTATGATGACCATAGATGGAGGCGCTTTACATCCATACAAATACATATACCCATTGATACATCATTATATTTTCACTAATGATTTTAGGCCGCGTAAAGCTCAAAACTAGAACATCACAAATTTGCAACATTATAGACATTAGATCATAGATTGTATAGAATCAATGAGTAAGTATCTCATCTCATCAATTTTATATGCTAATGTGATTATATCACTTTGTTTATCAAGACAGCTTGAAGAAGTGTGAACGCCCCAAAAAAACACATTCGGTCGGTGACTACAATATTCACACGACCTTCACTTATTCTGCATATATCCCATATATCATACCATCTATATATACATGACAGCGCTACTATATAGCCCACAAATATTGGTTGTACAATTTAAAAGTTTTTTAAGTCTTAGCTCTTCCAAAATGCACCAAAAATTCAATTTTTTCCCAGGAAAAATGGTTAGTTCCATTTTCAATAAAATCGCAAAAACCGGAAGAAAAGAAAGATCTAGTAAAGTCGCATTTCCGGTTGACGGATTTCGACCAAAATTTTATTTCTTTAGAAAAACATTATTCTTAAGAAATGAGGATGTTCTTGAATTAGTTTGGCAGATTTAAATTTGTGTTTTCGTATTCAGTGTTTCCTCTAAATATGTATTTCCGTTGAAAACGCAATTTCGAAAAGTTTATACAAAGCTTAATACTTCCTCTTATTAAGAGTAAGAGAAAGTAAAAATCTCTGATCTGAGAAAACAATTAATTGCAAACTTAACTGACAGAGAGTAACTTACTTTTTCTAATAGTTATTAAATTATTTTCTACAATTTTGTAGTAAACTTCCTATAGAGAACTTATTTTCTCAACAACAAAAAAAAACAACTAGTTGTAAGCAAAATAAAAATAAAACGATGACTAAATCTTTTAGCGTTGTATGTCGCCAGACGACCTACTTCTCTGAATGTTGAAATAGGATCGTTCGGACGACTACTTTTTAGATGATGTTAGTTTTACCATTTAAAAGGATGGCTCCTTTACCAAACCCTTCTTCAACTGCCACCCTCAGTAACTTCTTAGAAAAACAATATTCTTTAGATTTGAAGAGGTTCTTCAAGTAGTTTGGAAGATTTAAGAGGAGGCAAAAACAAAAAAATTCTTGACGACATTTTGACGTCTTAATTTTCTGTAAATAAAAAAAAGGGAGTTTTTTGTTTGTTTTTTTGTTGGGTCGCTAAGTCTTCGTTCAACACTTCTTCCATTTTTTATTACTCTCATTCATCCAGCATGCCTTAGAATTAATAATCAAAATAAGTGATTAAATGTTCATTTTTTTTTTTGTTTTTTTACCCGAATCGCGTCGAATTTTTGAAATTGAGTGTTCTCCGGAAATACAAGTTCTGAGTTCCCTGAGCAAGAAAAAAAAATTTTTTTAGCGAATAGTCTGTATGTGTGTGTGTATGTGTGTGTTTAAACAAAGTAATATAAAAAACGAAAACTCACTGTGCAAATAAATTTTTTTTTTTTTACTGAATGGTATTTCGCCATTTTCTTGAATACGACTCAAACGATTTTCTTTAAACTTTGTATTCTATCTACATACGTAAATACCTATTACTTTTATTTAAAACGTTTTCCAGGGAAAATGAATTTGGGGGGGGCGAGTTCTGGAGGAACAGTTTTCCTCTAAAGTACCACTTAAATGGCTTTACCATTTATATAATATAAATATACATTAGGAAGGGAAGGGATTAGCTCAGTGGTAGCGCGCTGGACTAGCAACGCGGAGCACCGGGGTTCTCTTCCTAGATTTTCTCTTCCTAGGAGCCTCTTCAGCTCATCCTGAATTTGAAGCAAATCAGTTTACCACAAGTGTGATATTTAAAGACAAGTTTTTGGGTTATTTGGAATTAATACTAACTGCACAGATATACAGGGTGTCCCAAGATATATGGACAACGACTTTTTATCGGAAACTAAGATAGCTAGAAAAAAAAACCTAAAAAATACGTGTCCCCGTTGTTTTTTGCTAGAAAACCAAGTTTAATTTGCAAATTTGTTTTGGTGCTTCGAGAAGCGAGATACATGCACCAACTTCATTTTTTCAAATGGGGAGGTGTGGTTTTTATTTAAGAAATAAATTTCTCTATTTTTTGTAAGAAAAATTTACTTGAACTTTTTTTTTTCTGTGAGTGATATTTTACAAGTTATGAATGAAAACATGATTCTTATAAGAAATTTCAAAATGATATTATAACGGTTTTTTGATAGAATAAGAAGAAAAGTACTATTTTATTATAATTTTTACTCCTCATTAATTACAGATCTTGCTCGAACTGGCCGCCACCATTAGAGATGCATACACATGCTTTACCGCCAACGTACCTTACAATCAAAGATTCACATCTCTAATGGTGGGGCCAGTTCGAGCACCTCAAGATCTGTAATTAATGAGGAGTAAAATTATAATAAAATAGTACTTTTCTTCTTATTCAACCGAAAAACCTATAATATCATTTGGAAATTTCTTATAGGAATCAGTGTTTCATTCATAACTTGTAAAATATTGCTCACAGAAAAAAAACCGTTCAGTAAATTTTTCTTACAAAAAATAGAGGAATCTATTTCTTAAAAAAAACCACCTCCTTATTTGAAAAAATGAAGTTGGTGCTGTATCTCGCTTCTGGAAGCACCAAAACAAATTTGCAATTAAATTTGGATTTCTAACAAAAAACTACGGGGCCAAGTTATTTTTAGTTTTTTTCTAGCTATCTTAGTTTCCGATAAAAAGTCGTTGTCCATATACCTTGGGACACCCTGTATAAACCTATCATTTTTATTTGTAACATTAAAAAAAAAAAAAGAAATTATTTTTAGTTACTGCTGAGGAACCTGAGACGTTAAAATTCAAATGTTGCATAGTGTTGAAGTTATAAGAAAATTTATCATTTTATATTATATAATAATTGTATTAAGACAGAAAGTCATGCGAGTGTTTCACATCAGATTTTTTTCTGTAATCTTTTAAATATTCATCCATTTTTAAAGACAATTTTTTTCCCGGGACTAAAAAAAAAATATCTGGTAGTCAAAATAAGATTGGATTATTCTAAAAATTCACAGGATTATCCCTAGGGAGACCGGCTTATTTCACTTCATTGAGTTATCTTTACTTTAGTATCTAAGAAGTAAGTTTTTTTATTTTTGGGATTTAAAAGCTACTTGAGATTAATTCACTCATTCTAGGTTCACCTTTTTTTTTTGTTTAGTTTCGGCTTAGTTCATTCATTGAGAAGATAAAGTATAAAGATTGAACTCTACTCTACAGGGATGTAGCTTTCAAATACCCACCTAACATAGACAGGAAAGAAAAATTGACAGAAAAACATAGAGAATACTGAGTCTAATAATGATTTCTTGCGATGTTTGAATTTATTTCTCTGGTAATCACTTGAAAAAAAACAAAAACAAACACTTAAAAACGCTTTAACGACCATTCTTAGCATAAATTATAAAGTATGCCTCAACCTTTGTTTCTAAAGTGAACAGGACAAAGATTGATCTGTTCAATTCATAAGTAAACACCACGAAACTTTTAACAAAAAAACTGTTCACCTTATATCTGGAATGGAAGTGGATTCTTGTTTATTTTAAACGGGACCTTAAAATAAACCATATGTGGGATATATCTAAAACAGCCGATTGGTGTAATTCTGACATTTAGATGATTGTACTTTTATTTGTTGCATACACATTTCGGACATACAGTTAAATAATTGCACTTTGGACGTTCAACAATCCGATTTGCAACGTTTCAGAATTTCTAAAACTGCCGTATTGGCTTCAACTCTTCTTTTTAAGAGCGTAAGTTTATAACGAGAGCGTAAGTTTATAACGAGAGCGTAAGTTTATAACGAGAGCGTAAGTTTATGAGGATTATAAAATCAATAAATAAAAAAATATTGTTGCTATTAGTTTATTGTTTTTATTATGAAGAAGCAAAGCAATTTTCTTACTTACTAATGAAGTTAATTACGAATTTAAACATTAAATGAATGAACAACATTTGAACGAATATAAAGGTTATTTTAGCACCAAAAGTTAAAAATTCGTGAAGAAACGTTGAACGAGTTTTTGGAATCGGTTGCGATCTTGGAGCTGATTCGAAACAAAACAAAAAATCCAAGATAGCGGACACGTTTTGCCCATCACTATTGCGATATACTGTTAATATGATGATATCGGAGAAAGGGATTACCCACTTCACTATATTTAGATTAGATTAGACTGACCCTGGAAAGGGGGACTCCAAACTGAGACACCGCAGCCTACCCATTGAAGCTATTGTGCCAACCCTCTTATGTATAGTAGAGGAATCCTCCGCTCTTCATGAGGTCAAGGATCTTCCCCGCAGTCCTTCTTGCAGTACGATTTCCTCCGGTCTCAACGTGCCAAAGATCTTGTACCGCTATCTGCCGATTGCACAGTCAAATAACAGGTGAAAGGCCGTCTCCTCCTCTTCCTGACATAGTCTGCACAAGGGGTCCGAGCTAATTAGCCCAACGTTGTGTAGATGTTTTTTGAACGTAGCATGTCCTGTAAACAGGCCGGCTATGAGACCTAAACCTAGAGATATGAGAATCTGTTTAAACCTAGAGTTTCTCTGGTTCTTCTCTTGCACAGCCCTAGCATCACCTCTCCTTGCTGTGTTTTGCCCCAGTGCATAGCCTCCAGTGACGGCTGTGTTCCCTGAGTCCATTCCCTTTAGAGACGCCCATATTTAGACCATAGTTTAATATATTAATAAAAAGTAAAAAATTGCAAGGCCTCCCTTCTGAGTAAAACTATAAAACAAATTGGCGATATTGCTTGTTGAATGTCGGATAATTTTAAAACGGTATAAAAATACCGAACAATGTGTCTTAACTTTGCTTAGTACAAACGTCAGTGGCTGCTGTATAGACCAGTTAAGTCTTTTTTCAATGTCTGTACTTTCAGTGAACTAAGTAGAAAAAAGAAATGAAGAAAATAGAAAAAAAACGAGTAAAACTCTCCGCTTGAAGAGAGTATCCTAATAGATTATCCATTTTTCTTCTTTTTCTACTAAGTCCTACAAATTATACTTTATTGTAATGCATTTAAAAAAATTATCCTTTATCCACATTGTAAACAAAAATACACAATTTATTACTTAAAAAAAAAAAAATAAATCAAACAAACAAAACTCAGCTAACTTGGGCCGCTTATCTTTTACTTGGCCATTGCATTGCATTGCGCTACTTGTCTCCCTTCAACCTTCCCCTCCGTTACTATGGGCCTATCACATTATAGAATTCTTTAATGCTAAAAAAAGAAAAAGAAAACAGCTAATGGGTTATTCAAGGACGTAACCGCCCTTATGTACATTAAAAAAAACTATAAAGTAATTTGTATTTTTTACCATTGCACAAAAACCAGGCACCCTCGTTTTGTGTTATCCACCTACACAAATACATTAAATATATATATATAATTACTAATTTACTTGTGTAGTTAAATGTACTGTAAAATTAAAAAAAAGAAACGGTCTAAAAGCATTAACTTTATATTGTTTACTTAAAAGGTTAGATAGGTTTTATTTTATTTTTGTGTTACTCTTTTTAAAAGTGTTTTTTAAGTGTTATTTCTTTGGATAAACGTAATGTTTCTCTCGTGTCAAAACACTACTGCCACTATAATTAAACCTTTAAAATTACAAACAGCTGATATTTAGGTGTCATAATACATGTATTTTTTTTTTTTTAATGGGGGTTAGAAAAAGCTTAAAATAAATAACACTAATTTTTGGAAAAATTGCCGGGTATCACTGTTTGTTTCAGTAATAATAATTATAGAAAAAAAAATTATCAAAAAAATGAATATATAATATTATATTATGATAATAATAACTTACAATGAAAATTATTATTGCAAAAATGGTATATAACCTTGGTTTAATAGTATATAATTTGTTAAAATACTATAAAAATGTAATATTTAAATTGGTTTATTATCACTCAACTATATCATAATTTGTAGTTTTTTAAAAAATTAATATCTTTGCATTAATTATAAAAAAAACAGCAAAAAGTGGGGGGTCTAATATGTTTCTAAATTACAGAAAATAATATATTAAATGGCCTCGCTCAGCTTGCTTATGATTGGCTGAATAACGCATCCGGTGTGAAACTCACATACGTCTTTCTTGTACACCTTGCTAAAACAATTAACAAATAAAATGACAAATTTTCTTTTCCTTTGTCCTAACATAAATATGGAAATACAGGGGTGGGGGAGGCAGCTACTTACCCTCCTCATAGATTACAGTATAGTACAGAAAAGAGCGTCAATAACATTGAAACAATTTCATATAATTGGAAATTTAACGCCACAAAATTCCGCAGAACTACCTAAAATAATTTTTTTTTTTATTTTGAAAAAATGTTCGAAATAAAAGTGATTACATCTGTGCCGTTAGAATACCAAGATTAAAGGAAATTATTATAGTCTTTTTCCAAGAAAATTAAAAATAAAGAGCACTTCCGGTTAACTAAATTTGAAGTGCTACTAATATATATTTCTTTTATATGTATTCAGCGGGGACTTCAAAAAGCATGTATATTTCCGGTGAAACTTAATTACTGAAATCTGACACGATCGCATTACTTCCTCGTAATTACATAAAGTGAAAAAACAAGATAAATTTAATTAAATTTTCTTATTATACGTGTTATTTTTCTGTATAATAGTAATTTAATGTGGTTACTAAAAAATTTGAGTGTGAAAAAAATCGATTTACCATTATGATGTAGGACTTTTTTAATGGGTAATTATATTTCAATTTTGCACTTACGTATTTTTTTCTTTCACTTATATATAATATGTGAAACTATTGCGCTGTACTGTAAAACTGAGTTTTTTGTCAGCTGTGATAAATGTTTTGCGATCCCCTGAGTACGACAAAAATGTTTTTAGCGAATGATCTGTGTGTGTATGTGTGTTTGTGTTTGTCGCAGGTAAACAAAATATCTCAAAAACGGAAGATTCTTCTCGACCGTTCTTAAATATTATGGACAAGGATAGTGAGATTCGGTCTTTAAAAAAAAAAAAAAAAAACAAATTTTGCCAACGTTTCGACGATATATTGTCTTTACAAGGCATAAAAATAAGAAATGTTAAAAAAATTTCAAAAAAATGACAAAAATAAATTGTTTTTTTTTTCCTTTTCATGTTTTTGAAGATTTTCTAACATTTCTTATTTTTATGCCTTGATAAAGACAATATATTTGTCGAAACGTTGGTAAAAATATGTTTTTTATTTTTAGAAAAGACCGAATCTCATTATCCTTATCCATTATCTCAAAAACTAAAAATAGCAGGAAATTTGGTATTCCGTTCATGAATTACCACCCCCTCTGACACTAAGGTCAGAATCTCTAAGCTCAGAAAGTCAATCCATTAACCAGAAGTGAAAATTTATTGATTGATTTTTCTTTCAGTTTTTTCCCGATTTTCTTTAAACTTCGTGAACTATTTACACACATTAATGTCTATCACTTTTATTGACTTTATAAAAAAGATTTTCCTGGAAAAAATGGATTTTCAGATGGGTTCTGAGGTACCGTCAATTAGGTTCAGATTTAGTTAGCCGCTACAAGCTTTAGTTACACTCAAGTATACATGCCCGCAAGGGGTATCTGTTACATACAGTTACATGGGGAATAGCGACCGTGCATGGGTCAGTACTCCATGCACTTCATCAGAATAGTACACAATACAGTTATACAGAACTACATACACTCTACACTTTACAGACAAAGACAAACACTATACACAAACTAGGTCCCCGTCCCTAGTTAATTGGCGAAAGCCAAGGGTGAAGGAAGGGATTAATTAATCCAGTGGTTGCGCGCTAGACTAGCAACGCGAAGGTCCCGGGTTCGAATCCAGTATGCTGCCCTTAGATTTTTTTTCTTCCTAGGAGCCTCTACAACTCATTGCCCGGTAATGGGTCACTCGAGATCACCGGGCAGTGTTGTCTGCAGCTAGAGAACACTGCTCGGAGGCCTGCAGTGCACTAAGAAAGCTCCGGGGGGCACAATAGATCTTTCAGGTCGCAGTGCAATAATCCCCTACTACAATCTAATCTAATCTAATCTCAGGTGTACATGATTATCCGTGCCACCTTTTTTTTTATGACAAGTTTATTTAAACATTTGTAAACATAAGAATTTTAAAGAAAATGTGTATTTTTTAAGAAAGAGAATTGGACTTGGTTTATATTAAGTATGAAGTAGATTTTCAGATACTATTTAGAAATTGAAATAATGAAAGAGGAATTTTTAGTTCAAGACTTTTTTGCTTACTAGGAACGGAAAAATAATATTATATTTTGGATACACATACACTCAAAAATAATATTTCCAAAATAGGTCTTGGCTGAGTGTTCACTTGTAATAATGTAGCTGATAGTACTTTAATAAAGATTGTCACAAACAGGGCCATAGATATAGTTAGGAAAGAAGTATTCACTCGCTGAGATGAGATCTGAACAATCTTTAACACTGCTGCTTGAAAATAAAATTTATTTTAACTTAGAATATTATGTTCAAATTCTTCAACTAGGTCTGAAAGGTCCGCTTTAGCATCGTTTAGATTGGGCATCTGGAAGCTTAAAGGTCAGAGAAGGGGTTGCCCAAAGAATATGTGCATATTGTGCAGGGAGTATGAAGATTATGAGCATATAATGTTAAAGTGTCCTGTAAATGAGGACAAACGATACCTACTAAATAATATCAAAGATCCAATTAAATGTTTTCCCAGAAGTAAAAAAGAAGTAAAGAATATTGGACTGTTTTTAAAATTCTGTAGGGATAACTATACAAATATTAATTATGTCATGCCTTGTATATTGGAGTTGATGAGGAGAGAAATTAGGTTAGATTAATTAGACGAGATATGAAGACACTGTTATAATATAGCTATAAGTTACACAAACTGCAATTTTTATAGAATAAAAGGTGGGAGTAGAGTTATGACACGATGCGATGTATGGTTGAATCTGATAGATAGATGTCTAGCTCTTTCACTGGCTTATATACAGGTTCTCCCCATTCTAGCCTGCTTAATTGAGAGATACCAGAGAGAGTCTGTTTTTTCTCGGTCGGGCTTGTGTTCTCTCTCTTGACGTTACACCTTGTTTCAATAACTGAAATAATTATTGAGTTATTTTATTTTGTTGTTTTAAATATCGTATAAATATCGCATTTTATACATTATTTTTAGTTTTGTCTTATTTCTTATGGGGAGTATTAGTAATTATTTGTATATTAGTATTAAGCATTTTATTATTTACATTGGGTATAAATTTAGGGGAAGTGAACAACAGATAGTGATTAATTTGCTTTATATACTAATGAGATGCTTGTATCTTCCTTTACTCTTGTGCTTTCCTTTATAATTTTTTTTATTGAATTTTCTCTTGGTTTTATAGCTGTGTAGTATTCACATAATTCTTTTTTTGTATAATGAAGTGTAACGTTTGTAGCTCATATGTGTGTTTGATATGATTTTTTTTTTTTTTTATTCTACATCCAGTAGGCTTAACCATTGCTGTAGCTTACAGTTAATAATAAATAAATAAATAGTGAGAGAAAGTCGTGTGAGGAAACAGATTTTTAATTATTTGATAACCTTAGTATAATGTCAATTTTATAGACGATAAGATAGAGAACAGCACTAGGCGACGCGTCAGTTTTCCCTTTTTCAAGATTTCTTATTAATAAAATCCCACTATAAAACAGAAATAAATTGAAGAAATAGAAATGAAAAACACACACACACATCGTATAGTTTTTCATAACAAGTAGAGAAAGAGAAAAGCAGGAAATCAAAGATTAAGAATTTAACCTTATACAGCCAAAGCGTATAGTTATACATGTTTATTACAGAGCAGTTACGAGTTGTCATTTGACAACAAGTGATTATCAGTTCCTTTTTATCATGAATGCAGTGGGGAACAGCAACAACAACAATTGTTATGCAATATAATAATAATAATCAGCTGTAGTGCAGGAAATGCAATTTTGTTTTTCTATTTCTTTTCATTCCCTACTATTTCTCTCGTCCATTTCTGCACTATTCTTCAATTACAACATACATTATCTACAAACAATCTATTTTATAATATAAACTTGTTATAATATTGTGTATAATTTGCATTTCTCTAGGATTTTTTTTACTATTTTTTCTTTATTGTTATTTTTCTTTTTCCTACAAACACTTTGTTATTTCCTTTTATAGATTTTCGATAATATATATCTTGTTTTAAAGAAAAATATTGTATTTAATGCAATTTGTTTTGTATTTTCATTTTCTCTTATTACTTACTCTAAGACGAAGTATTGCAATCGTGTCAAATATTGGATATTGAGTTTTCACCGGAACTATACGTTTTTGAGGTCCCCTCAAAAGTAGTTTTTATAAATTGGCCTGAGTGAGTGAGGTTGTCACTCAGTCAACAACTCAAAAACGGAAAAAAAAATCACAGAACTTTCAATCTTGATATTTCTTTGAAGTTCCATTAGGGAACCTGATCCCAAAATCTTGACCACCGGAAGTACCACTTTAGTGGATGTAATTTTCCAGTTTTATGAGATTTTTTTATAAACGGCCACAGCGATTTTCTTTAAACTTCCTATATCAACTACACATACAAAGAGCTACATTTTTTAATTGTAACATTTTTCTCTGGGAAAATTACATTTAACGGGGTTTTTGGTGAGGAATGGTGTTTGCTTTCCATCAAAGTAGTGCTATTTTTTAATTTATTACACGATTCTGTCATTAATATAAAAATTAATTAATGTCATCCACAGTATTATTTAAGTTACCAAAATTCCGAGTTTGAAAAAAAAAATCGGTTGACCGGAAGTGTTACTTTACTATACAATTTTTTCAGTTTTGTGATTTTTGTAATAAAATCATTGACGATGTTTCATTAAACTTTGTATACTAACTATACAAATGGGTGACATCATATTTATTGGTAACCTTTTCAAAGAAAATGCATTTAAGGGGATTTTGAGGGAGGGGAACATTATGGTTTCCTCAAAAAAGAGGTTTTCGCAAAGTATGGATTTTCCCATTCATGTAAATTGAAGGCAATTAAAAGATCTAATAAAAATTATATGTTTGAAGAAAATGAGTACCGTTTTAACTATGAAAATTGTTGGAAGAGAAAAGTTGTATGTGTGTTTCGAACCAGATTTTATGTTTTTTTATATTTGCTGCTCTTCGTAAGAGAAACATTGCAATCGTGTCATAATTTCGGAATTGAGTTTTTTACCGGAAGTACCTACCCGTTTTGTGGTCCTCTGGAGTCCTACAAACGTATTAATTTTTCCGTTCATATTAATTTTAATCATTTTGTCCAGGCAAACTTATTTTTTGTGCGAGGGATGGTTTTTGGAGAGAAAAGCAGTGTAAAACTTTCCTCTATAATGTACCAGTGTGATCCAGTTTACAATTTCTATCCACCTATGCAGTATTATGCTGCATTGCAGGCTTTGAACTTTGATACGTTCTCCCTTTCCTGATATTACGTTCTCCCTTTCCTGATATTCACAGGAAACTGGACTTGCACAGTGTGTAAACTAACTTTGCTCTGTGCAAGTCTGTGTTGTCACACTATCTGAAAAACGCATCCTGAAGATGAGCGAACGCCCGTAAGCGGTCGATGACCACAAAATGAAGCAGGCTACCACGGAAAATGTCTCTGATGCATTCCAGCTCTGCGGAACCAACCACCACAACAACTATTAACGGAATGCTTGAAGTTTACTGAAGTAAAATTTTTTCCTAGTTAATAAAATGTGAACATGCAACCTCCTTAAATTTGCACAAAAGCACATTTTAAATAACATTGGCTCTTAATTTGTGTTTACGTCCATCTTTTTTCAAAGCTATAATTGTAAACAAAATCACACCAAGCGTAACAAAGAAAAAAAAAAAAAAATAGCTTTCTGTAATTTATTCCATAAATATTTCCGTTTTATGTACTTCACTTTTTTTCCTTAAAATAGATTAATGGTACATTTATATAAATATATTCTCAGGCATATATATTTGGACGGATCATATGCCAGCCAATTAGTCAATTCATTTGTAGGGATATAAAGGAAAAAAAAAAATCTGCAAATAAATGACGTCATTTGAGTTCCTCCATTTTTAATGGGGGCAAATAAAATGTTCTTTAATTTAGAGCTTTCAACCCACTATATATTAGATTGCAATTTTTTATAATTTTTGCAAACAGAAAACATTAGTCAATCACTCCAACTTACTGACAGACAGTCTGTCTTTTGTGAAAATTATTCAAATCTGGTTTCCAAGGACTTTCATTTTAAAAAGTAGTTTTAATATATTTTATTTCATGACAATTTTGTTTTTGTTTTAAATAATGTATTTTTAAATTGATAAAATATAGGCAGGTACTCCTCTTTACATTCTATAGCTGGAAATTAAATTTTGGTAGCACTGTATTTTATATAATTAATAAAAATAATTTGTAATCTGTCTGCCCAGTATTTTTATTATCTCTAGGAAGTACTGCGACCTTGCCATCATTTTTTAAACTGAGTTTTTTACCGGAAATATATGTTTTGAGGTTCCCTAAAGTTGAAACAAAAAAATACTTTTTTGGCGAATGGTCTATCAAAGACGGAAAGTCGCAGGATGCTCAAACTTAGGTGTTCCGTTTTGGTACAATCACTGCAACAGAGACGAACATTTCTGGCAAAAATCCATCAACAGGAAATGCCAATTTTATTGAATGGTTTCTAATCAGTTTTTGCAATATTCTCGAAAATGGCTCCAACGATTTTCTTTAAACTTCGTATACTATATATTTTTACATCTAAATTCCTATCACTTTTATTTTTAGGTTTTTTACCTGGGAAAATTGATTTTGGGGGGGGGAACTATAGCTTTAAACTATCCCGTCAGTACAATGTATGATTCTACCATCGATATTATATTGACCTACTTTAGGAGCGTTGGTAGAATTCAAATTAGAAGAAAATAAATTAACCAACCGGAAGTGCATCTTTACAGTATAGGCTTTTAAGATTTTTGTTATTCGAAAATGTCTCTAACGATTTTCTTTAAACTATTCGATTTCCTAACTGCATACGTGTACCAGCATTTTTTTTTTTTTTTTGTAATTTAAGGCGTGCCAGTATCTATGGCATATAATAAATACAGAGCCTTCTCCAGTGTACTGTCCATCACAGGACAGTGAGCTGGAAAAGCTCCTAGAAACCAATATTTTTATTTGAAACATTGTTAAAAAAAAAAAAAAATTGATTTAGTTAGTATTGTGGAATTTCAGGCGTTAAATTTCAAATATAAGGGGTTAGTTCAATGAAATTGGCGCCCTATTCACGTCCCTACTTGCTTAAGTTAGATACTTGTCCCCCCACCACCTCTATATTTATGTAGGACAGATGAGCATAATTAGATGTTTAAAGAAAAATTGTCTTTTCATATATGTATAATTGTATTATCAGGAATAATAAAAAGTTGGCGCTAATGACCATTGCCGTCGATACGCCGGAAAAAAAATAATAAAAAAAATAAATAAATAAATAAATAAATAAGAAAAAATTGTGTGAGTGTTTCACATCAGATTTTTTTTACACTCATTTTTATTATTCACGTTGTCTCGCAAGTGTCATAATTAACTGTTATTTGTTTTTTAAGTTATTATCCATTCCCGATTCGGTATTGCACTTCGCATTTCTTCGCATGAAATTTCAGTATGGCTAGAGTGCTCTTGAAGAAAGTTGGATTTTTCGAATTGCATGCGATTTAAAAATAAGAAAAAAATAATTTTCTAACTATTAACTATGTAGATTTAACGGACAAACTAGAAAATGCTTACTTAATAATTTCTCAGGATTCAGTACCAAGTTAATCTTCCTTTTCCTGTAAGATGAAATTCAACTCACGCTAAAACTTCCTTCCTTCTTTATGCCGTTAGTTTCCTTCTTTTGAGTCGCTCTTTTGAGGTCATTCTTCTCCACAAATCTCCTGTGACTCACCTTCTCCGTAAATCAGAAATAGCCGAACCAGTTCAGCACTTCCTCTCTATTTATCTGTAAATCTTTGCTCGGACACCATCCACTAGTATATAAAAAAAATCTGGTGTGAAACACTCATCAACTTTCTCTTACTCCAGTACTCAAAATTATAATTGACAAATTTTATAGTTAGTGTACCAAATTTAATGAAATTCGTCGAAAAGTGAAAACACTGTCCAGTAAAACTGTCCGGTTTACTAATTTCCTAGAAACTCGGAATTTGGGTCATATATTAATTTATAGTTATTTCAATTTGGATGACAGAATTGTATAATCAACTGTGATAGCATAATAAAGAAAAACATAACCCCCCTCCCCCAAAAGTCCCCTTAAATGAATTTATCAGGGGAAAAGTTTCAAATAAAAGTTGTAGCTCTTTATATGTATAGTTAACAACGATGGTTTAAAGAAAATCGTTGGAGCCATTTTCGAGAAAATACCAGAAAACTGAAAATTATATTTCAGTAAAACGCACTTCCGGTTATCTATTTTTTTTCAAACTCGGAATTTCAACAACATATTTAATTCTAATTAACATTATTTAGATGACAGAATTGTCTAATATACTGAAACAGCAGTTAAGATGAAAACCTAACCCCACCCCTCCCCCAGAAGTGCCCTTAAATGAATTTTCCTGGAGAAATGTTTCAAATAAAAGTTGTAGCTCTTTGTATGTGTAGTTGATATACCAAGTTTAAAGAAAATCTTCGGAGCCATTTTTGAGAAAATCGCAAAAACGTAAAAAAAAACAACTAGTAAAGTGGTACTTCCGGTTGAGGAATATTGACACATAACGCACCGTCAGATCCCATGGTGATACCTAAACGTAATATCAAGTTTGAACTTTCTACGATTTTTCGTTT
This sequence comes from Triatoma infestans, assembly GCA_011037195.1. Classification (NCBI taxonomy): domain Eukaryota; kingdom Metazoa; phylum Arthropoda; class Insecta; order Hemiptera; family Reduviidae; genus Triatoma; species Triatoma infestans. The sequence continues at coordinate 68,425 of JAAEAF010000121.1, read as the reverse complement.
TTGAGCTATGCTGTTCACATACATACACACACACAGACCACCTTCGCTAAAAACCACTTTTTTGGACTCAGGGGACCTCAAAACGGATATTTCCGGTGAAAACTCGATATCGAAAATTTGACACGATTACAATACTTCCTCTTACTAGGAGTAAGAGAAAGTAATAAACTAGAGGTGCGTACCTATAAACAAACAATGATCCTGATTATTCAAATAATTATGTATTAATTAGCCTTCCCCAAAAACACCCACGCCAATCTCTAAATTTGGACTAAATTAAACAAAAAATAAAATCGTCAATGTTGATTCACCTGGTGGTAGCTCAATTTTAATCAGAAAGAATTTTTGACTAAATAATAACATAAATAAACAAAACAAAGTTTATATGCAACACATTTTTCTTCTTTTTCTTTGTTTATGCAAGTCTCTCGTATCTTTTTATTTTTTGTTTTTTAATTTAATAAAATATGTCCCTCAAAATGCATGATGACTCCTAGTTGCGTACGATATGCCACATTTCTTGTATTTATTTTGGAATAGTTACCACTGCCATTATGACTGACAACTTCTCACTTTATTAGTATTATATTATTATTTTTAACCGTTAAAAATATACACCACATATTTATTTATATTTTAGATAATTTATTTAAAATAAATTGTTCAAGAGTTGTCTTCTATTTATTTATCCTTTTTTTTTATTTATTTATTGTCTGCTCTTTTTAAAAACATAAAAATGAACTGGAGCAGAAAAATAATGTGGTATTTCTTTAATTAAAAAAAAAAAAAAAATCTGAATTTTTACTAAACTTAGTTTTCATAACTCCCACCAGGTAGGTGGTGAAATTACATTTGTACTCATGAGGTGTTGTAGAGGGGAAAACATAAAATTCAACTTCATTAAAAATCAAAATTTCTCGGAATAATATTACAAATAAACATGATAAGTTTGTTTATTTTTGTGTAATTGTAGACGAAGTTTAAAAAAAAAAAAAAAACTGAAAACGTATTCAAGGAAAATGCAAACAATTGAAAACAAGGAAAAATTCTATAAAGTTTCGATTTACCCACAAACAAACAGCCCATCACAAAAATAATTTTGTCCCTTAATGAGATTAATGGTACATTTATATAAATAATATATTCTCAGGCATATATATTTGGACGGATCATATGCCAGCCAATTAGTCAAATCATTTGTAGGGATATAAAGGGGGGAAAAAAATCTGCAAATAAATGAAGTCATTTGAGTTCCAATCCTTTTTAATGGGGGCAAAATAAAATGTTCTTTAATTTAGAGCTTTCAACCCACTTTATATTAGATTGCAGCTTTTTATAATTTTTGCAAACAGAAAACAGTCAATCACTCCAACTTAACTGACAGACAGTCTGTCTTTTGTGAAAATTATGTGTGGTTGACACAATATGTATTTCGATGAAAACTTAATTTTTGAATTTGACGGAAAGTAATAAGGAAAATTTAAAAAAAAAAAATTAAGGATTGGAAAGAATCGATATCAGAAATCGAGTTTTATTGTTCTCTTATATTCTGTAAGAGATCTTCCTAATACTTCTTAATGAGGCTATAATGGAGTTAATGAGGAGAGAAATTGGGATTGATTAATTAGACGAAGTATGAAGACACTGTTATAATATAGCTATAAGCTTACACAAACTGCACTGGTCTGTAATGATTTTATAGAATAAAAGGATTAGAGTAGAGTATGACACGATGCGTGAAACTGATAGATTGATGGATGTCCCGACTGTTACTGGCTTATATACAGGTTCCCCACTCTAGCCTGCTTAAGTGAGAGAATACCAGATAGAGTTTGTTTTCTCTCGGTCGGGCTTGGCTCTCTCTCTTGCCGTTACAAGGCTTATTGTCTGCGAAAAAGGATTTTGTTCTTTCGTTTAGGGAATATATACAGTGTATGTATCTTGAAACGTTACTTACGCCGTAAGTAACAAAGGAAGCACTGCATTGCACTTAATCGTGCACGCATTCAAGTTCACGCATTCTCCGAAGAGAGAAGCTACCCAACGGTAGGGTTTCTGAACAGTTGCTCATATCGCTTGAAGAGTGGAAATCACAAGGCTATTAGGCGCTTTTAATGCCTGTCAGGGTTGGCCGGAATGGTGCGAGAGGATAGGTGGCTACAAATGATTAGAATGAGATTACAGCGTTTGATGTTTTACTTTTCTTTTTTTTACTTTCACTTATTTATTAAAGTGGTTTTTAGAAATCGCTGGGTGTGCAGTCAGCATAACTCAAAAATGGAAAATCGCAAAGAAATAAACAACTTTATATTTATAGTTTAAGTGCTAGCGCGTGAGATCCGACAATAAACTTTGGAACCAAAACAGTCAACCGGAAGTAACATTTTACTGAATGATTTTTTTTCAGTTTGCGATTCTCTCGGAAACGGCCCTAACGATTTTTTTTTTTTTAACTTGGGTTATATTAACTGTACATATAAAGGCGCTACAAATTTTATTTGCAACATTTCTCCGAGAAAATTCATTTAACGGTTTTTTTTTTGGGTGGGAAGGAGTGTATTGGTGATGTTTTCCCATAAAGTGCTATTTTAGTTTATTACACAATTCTATCAACTAATAATATTAACTACAAAGAAATGCGATGCCAAAATTCCAAGTTTGAAGAAAAATTGGTTGACCGGAAGTGCGTGCGACTTTACTAAAGGAACTTTTCAGTTTTTGTTTTTTTGAGATTTTCTGGAAAACGGCTCCAAGGATTTTCTTTAAACTTGGTATAATTTTATTTTTTAGATTACACATACAAACAGCTAAAACATTTAATTGAAACATTTTTCGGGAAAAATTCTTTTAATAGTTGTTTTGAGGTCGGAGTGGGGGTTATGTTTTCCTCTAGTGCTATTTTTAATTTATTACACGATTCTTATCATCCATATAATATTAATCAGAATTTAATATGTTGACAAAGTTGCTGAAGAAAATCAATTGACCGGATATTCGACTTTACTGAAAAGGTTTTTCCGTGATTTTCTCCATAAAAATAACAATCGACGTCTAACCTCTTCTAACGGACTAGTAAGAATTATGTGTGCAGAAAATTTGCCCTTTTGTAACTGTGTATATTGCAGTAGGAGAAAGTCATGTGAGTGTTTCACATCAGATTATATATATATGTATAAATCTCGGTTGGGTGACTTTATTGAAGTCACTTTTCCTAGTCTTTCACGAAAATAGCTCAAATGAATTTCTTCAAACTTACTCTTACTTCTTCCCCCTTATGATGATAAATATCCGTATTAATATTATTTCAACTCTTTTGTTTTACTTTCTCTTATTCCTAGTAACAGGAAATATAGTAATCGTATCAAATTTTCGATATCGAGTTTTCACCGGAAATTTTTTCGTTTTGAGGTCCCCTGAGCCCAAAAAAGTGGTTTTTAGCTAATGGTCTGTGTGTATGTATGTGAACAGCATAGCTCAAAAACAAAATACCGTAGAAAGTTTAAACTTGATATTCGATTTAGGTATAACCATGGGACCTGATAGTTCGTTATCTGTCAAAATTTCTCAACCGGAAGTACCACATTACAAGCTTTTTTTTTTGCGTTTTACAAAAAAATGGCGCCGACGATTTTCTTCATACTTGGTATATTCTACACATACAAAGAGCGAAAATTCATTGAAGGGCAGTTATGGGGGAGGGGTGGGGTTAGGTTTTCATCGAAAGTACTATTTCAGTTTATTAGACAATTCTATCATCTAAATAATGTTAATTAAAATTGAAAATGTTGTTGAAATTCCTAGTTAAAAAAAAATCGGATAACCGAAGTGCGTTTACTTTACCACTTTACTAAATGATTTTTTTTTCACTTTTTTCGGCGATTTTTTCAAAACTGGCTCCGATGATTTTCTTGAAACTTCGTATATAAACTAAACATACAAAGATCTACAACTTTTATTTAAAACATTTCTCTGGGAAAATTCATTTAAGGGCACATTTTAGGGGAGGGTGGGGTTATGTTTTTCTCTAAAGTGCTATCATAGTTGATTATACAATTCTATCATCCAATGAAAATTAATTAGAAATAAATAGATGGCCAAAATTCCGAGTTTCAAGAAAATTAGTAAACCGGAAGTGCGCTTTTACTGAACAGTTTTTTCAGTTTTCGACGAATTTCATTAAATTTGGTACACAAAGTATAAAATTTGGCAATTATAATTTTGAGAACTGGAGTAAGAGAAAGTTGTGTGAGTGTTTCACACCAGATTTTTATTTCTGGTAAAATTTATTTTTGGGACGTTCCTGGGATGGGAGGAGGTGGGGAGTTGCAACGTTTAGATTTCCTTTAAAGTGCATTTTAGTGCCAACATTTACAGTACCAGATTTTCATGATGAATTTACACGAAAATATTCCATAGATTTTCTTTATGCTCAGAATTTAGGTAAACCTTACGTCCTAAAGAAAAAAAATAATTATTATAATCCCCACTTTCTATTTTTATATGAAATTATTAAGAATTTCATTTTTAAAGAAAATTATAATAGCTGCGGTAAAAGAAAGTCATGTATGAATGATTGTACACGATAAATAATAAATTATTATCCTTTTTTAATTACTTGAAGATTATTTGTCCAATTAAATCTCCTGATTGAACTGTCTCACACATACACACACACACACACACACACAAATTTTGTTCATGAAAGACTGCTAAATACATATTTTGCAGAACGAATTAATAATTATCTTCCTACTCTGTCATTCTTCTTGTCTCTCCCACCGGATCTGTTTAAACCACCTACCTGAGTAGTGTTCGTAAACTCTTGGATAGGTTTTGGATGTGTGTTTGTTTTTGTAGGTATATATATATATATATTTATGTAGATGTGCTTGTATGTGTTTGTCTGTTTCGTGTGTGTACGTATAAGTGTATTCATTAATCAGTAAGATTTTAATGGCACTGTGCCCAAAACTGTTGAATATCAGTATCCAAAAAGCCTGTAGGTAATAATACAGAGTAAGTGTGTGAGTATATGTGTGTCTGTGTGAGTGACTATACGTACGTGTTGTATATGCCCAATAAAAATTAGCCGCCTCTAGCGGCACATTAAGAATCTAAATCGTTTTGTAAAAATAAAAATATAAATCTACTGTTTTCTTCTAATATAGTTTACTGTTTCTCTCTTACTTCTATTCTGCTGTTTGTGTATATTTGTATTTAATGATTGTAGGGGGAAGTGTGCAGCCGTAGTAGTGCGACACTTACCAGTGCTTTCGGTTCCCTTCCCCTTTTTTATAATTCTATAGTAAGGAACGGGAGTGGGTATGAAGAAATAATATAAAAAAAGAGACGCACCTCAAACTTACCGTTCAGCTCATAGGAGATGAAGCGTGTTATATCCGCCCCTAATTACTGACGTTTCTTGGCACCAAATCTCTCTCTGTATTTTTTTTTTTTTTTTAACCTATAGTCCCCCCGTATACAAACAGTAAATCTTGTTAATCGCCCCTGTGACGCCCTCTGTAAGTGTAGCAGAGAGCAGTATCTTTTAAAAGCTAGCACCTTGCTTACACTATGGTGATATAAACATTAAACTAGTGGTATTTTGGCGTACGTAAGAAGAAATAAAAAATAAAAAAATAAAAAAATCACAACTATATGGTTGGCAAAATAACTACAATAAACAGTTACTACTCCTCTACAATTCGGCGTTCCTTTTATTGTTTCTACATCCTTATAAAATGCATCTGATAAAAAATTAGTTTACAAATTTCAATGAATGAAATATGCATGAAATAATCTTTTTTACTATGAATAACTGTGTTGGCGATTTAAAAAGAAGAGAAAAAAAAAATCCTATGTGAAACACTCATACGACTTTCTCTTACTCTAATTATTACGCGAACGGCTTCAGATGAAGCGCTCTCTGTCAAAACTAACAAAGCTTGTACAAATATCAATTTAATCTAACTGACGGACCTGCAATATTCTACTAAAATTAATTATTTAAGAAAAATGTTTCAATTTAAAGTGATACATTTCTATTTACGCAGCAAGCATTCCAAGTTAACAGAAAATCGTTGTCTTGAGAAAACTTCAAAAAAAAAACTGAAAAATCTTTTCTGTAATGACGCACTTCCGGTTCATCAATTTTCTTCAAATTTGAAAACCTATCAATGCTTCTATTCTGTATTATTAATATTATATAGTTGGTAAAACCGTATGCTATATTGGATCTCTTACTGGACATTGTGGTTTAAGCAGGCGGCTCCACGTAATGGGGCTCATGCCGGATCCATTTTGTAGAGCCTATGAGGCAGAGGAGGAAACACCCATCCATCTTATGATAGATTGCCTGGGTTGTGAGGAAATTAGTTTCAGGACCTTTGGTCGGAACAGGATGTCTGTGTAAGAGCATAGGCTATTTCCCCTAAAGCTCATTGTCCGATTTGTTCAGACTGCGTTGAATCTTAGATGGATTAGATCCGGGTCTGGATATTTGTTCGAGACCCAGTTTGTTGTTGTTTTTCTTGCGGTAGCTATATGGGTCCAGTGAGGCATTCGTATAGCGTAGGGTTTGATCCCTCCCCACAGACAAATAATAATAAAACCATATATTATACTGAAGTAGTACTTTAGAGAAAAGCATAAAGTTGTCTGCTTCCGCAGAACCCAAAAATATCGATTTTCCTGGGATTTACTCTCGCAAAATTATGTATTTGGTAAACAGTATACGAGATTTAATAGAAAATCTCGCTGGAGCTGTTTTCGAGAAAATCACGAAAAACTGTAAAAAAACTCGCACTTTCTGTAGATGGATTTTGCCTGAAATCTTCGTGTCCGATGCATTGGTAATACCTAAACGGAATATCAAGTTTCAGCTTCCTGCAACTTTTCGTTTTTGAGATACTGCGTTAACCCATATTCAGACTATTCGCTTAAAACACTTTTTTTTTTTATATATATTGTGGGGGGCCCCAAAACATATATTTCCGATGGAAACTCAATTTAGAAAATTTGGCACGGTTGCCATTATTAGATTTACTTTCTTATTAGAAAGTAAAAACTGATTACATTGAGAAGACCAGCATGAAGGATTGAATGCCAAACTAAGAGAGATCTGCTACCTATTCAAATCTGACCCACCACGCCTCATGAGCATAGCAAATCATTAGTAAAATTCAATTTTTGAATAGTTTGAAATGTTTCTTTCTAAATTGTTAAATGTACAACTTCAGCCTAAGCGCGGCAATGTTTATCTTGTGATTAGAAAGAACAACCATTTCTCAACTGCCAATTATTTTGGCTCATTATACTCCTTTATAGGTAGGAAGAAATCAATCAAAACACCGTTGATCATTAATAATAAAAAAACTGCTTGAAATTTTTCAAGCACAGGAAACAATCCCCTCGCTTTCCTGAAAAAATTATATTGAAAAAACTATAATTCCGTACGTACTTACCTACTGCACGAAACTAGATTGGATTCAACATTAATTGTTCAAATATCTATTTATAGATTAATTTATTTTTAGTACATTTGTTATTCCATAAATTATTTATGTCTACAATGAATAATTAAAACAATTATAAGGGCAGACCGTTAGACACACACTAACACACTCTAGTGTACATTTCAAAAAAAAAATAAATAAATAAATAGAATGAAACAGTATTTCTATAAATATTCAAAAGGATTACCTGCAACTCCCTTCTCTTTGTTCATCTTTCCACTCTCTCTCTCTCTCATTATATTCATCATCATAATCATCATTCTTGTTTGGCGTCCCAAATAATCATCAAACACTTCATACAACGCATACATAATAAATACATACATCATATTGTTGTACATTTGAATTATTAATTGCACACATATTTTTATAAAAGAAATTATCCATACATTTATCATAAATATTCTGTTTCAATAATTGCAAAGTTTTTATTAATTCAAGTGAATATATTGTTTTTTTTTGTTTTTTTTAAATAATTATTAATACATTATTTGTGGAATATTAACCTACATAATATTCCGTCGAATTTTGAATATCTATTTGACATAAACCACGATGTCTGTGCTAATTAAGTTAACTCTAGAATATAACAATTATCCTGTAATAAAATGATGCTAGAAGATAATCACAATGGAAGAGTTCAAACGAAAGGGAATCAATTTTTTGTATAAGATGATTTTCAGTATTACAATGAAATCAAATTCAAGTAATTATATGGCCACGGTGTTAACCAACATATAACTCCCTACCACCACTATTTATTAGAAAAAATTTGGCAATTTTTTATAATTGTATGAGACACTACCAACACTCACCAGATACGAAAGATTTCCGGCAAGATCCAACTAACCGGAAGTGCGGACTATACTGAATAGTTTTTTTTTTTTTTAGTTTTTCGTGATTTTCTCGGAAACGGCTCTAAAGATTTTCTTTAAATTTTGTATACTATATACATACATAAATACCTATCACTTTTATTTGAAACATTTTCCTAGGAAAATTTAATTCAATATAATATATGGTTTTTACAATGTACATAATATTAATATACATCAAAAGCATATAATAGATTTCCAATTTTAAGAAAATCAGGTAACCGGAAGTGCAAGTTTCTTTAAACTTTCTTTAAACTTGGGACGCTGGCTGGATCACTTTTACTTGAAACGTTTTCCTGAAAAAAAAACTGATTTTTAGAGGGGTATTGGGGGGGGGGCTGTCAGTTACTATAAATATAAATGTTGCACATATGCTTTGTTGTTTTGACAAGAGCGCTCCTATAAGGCCGCTCAGTTATAGAAGTAAAAACCCTCACCAATATTTTTATGGCCAGCCCAATTAAAAATTGTAACTTTGGAATTATATAGAAAATTTCTTGATTAAATTGCATTAATTACTGTGAACTTTCTTTAAGTTTTTTTTTTTTTACTTATTACTTTCTCTCACTCCTAGTAAGAGGAAGTATTGTAATCGTGACAAATTTTCGATATCGAGTTTTCACCGGAAATATCCGTTTTGAGGTCCTCTGAGCCCAAAAAAGTGGTTTTTAGCAAATGGTCTGTGTGTGTGTGTGTGTGTGTCCGTGTTGTTTGTGTGTGTCCATGTGTGTGTGTGTGGGTGTCCGTGTGTCTGTGTTTGTGTTTGTATGTGAACAGGATAGCTCAAAAACGAAAAACCGTAGAAAGTTGATATTCCGTTTAAATATCACCATGGCATCTGACAGTGGGTCATCTGTCAAAATTACTCAACCGGAAGTCCACTTTACTTGTTCTTTTTTTTACTTTTTTTCGTTTTTCTTAAAAATGGCTTCAACGATTTTCTTCAAACTTGGTAGATCAACTACACATACAAAGAGCTACAACTTTTATTTGAAACATTTCTCTGGAAAAATTCATTTAAGGGCAGAGTTATGGTGGAGGGGAGGGGTTAGGTTTTCATCTAAAGTGCTATTTCAGTTTATTAAACAATACCATCATCTAAATAATGTTAATTAGAATTAAAATTTTGTTGAAATTTCGAGTTTGGAAAAAATCGGATGACCGGAAGTGCGTTTTACTTTACCACTTTACTAAATGATTTTTCCACTTTTTCGCGATTTTTTCAAAAATGGCTTAAACCATTTTCTTGAAACTTCGTATATAAACTAAACATCAAAATTAAACAAAAATTTACAACTTTTATTTAAAACATTTCTCTAGGAAAATTCATTTAATGGCACTTTTAGGGGAGGGGTGGGGTTATGTTTTTCTCTAAAGTGCTATCAAAGTTGATTATACAATTCTATCATTCAAACAAAATTAATTAGAAATAAATCCATGGCCAAAATTCCGAGTTTCAAGAAAAATTAGTTAACCGGAAGTGCGCTTTTACTGAACGGTTTTTTTCAGTTTTCGTCGTATTTGAATTTATTTGGTACACAACTATAAAATTTGTCAATTATAATTTTGACAGCTGGAGTAAGAGAAAGTTGTGTGAGTGTTTCACACCAGATTTTTTTTTTTTTTTGAAACCGATATTTCTAATATAGTTATTGCTAGAGTTCCACCACATAGTTTTCTTTGTAGTATGAGTATACAAAACTGGATATTAATCAAAAAGCGTATCCAGAACGACCTAAACTTTTCAGGGCTTTTTAAACTGGACACAAGGGTTGTGCTGTCATTGAATTGTTTTTATTGTTATCCTAGTACATCTGGATCTCTTGAAAAAATACTGACAGCAGTATCACATCTGCACTAATATTTAAAAAAAATCTTGAGTATTAGACAAAAAGCTTGGCAAAAAGTTATTATTAATTTAAAAAACATTAAAATCTTATAATGATTCGCTTGCTTCGCGGATTCGCGTTTATTCGATTAATGATTCTCTTGATGATTCTTCGGAAGTTGATGAAAAAAAAAATAATAAAAAAATGAAGGAACCAATTTTTCCACCAAAATAGAGCATTTCTTGTTATTTCCTGACAAAAATTTTTCATCAGATTCAATTAGCCAATTTTCATTAGCTTATGAAAATTGTTTTCTGGAATGGTTTTTTAAAATTTAGTTTGGGGAGTTTTTTTATCTTTAAATACTCCGAGAATCTAGGTTTTATTTGATGGTTCTTAATTAATGAGCGCATTCTACTGGAACGCATTTTTCTTCCCCTTTTTTTATCAGGATTCTGGATTCTCTTCAAGTAATAGGGCAATTTTTTATTTTTTTATTTTTCGCGGAGATCCGAATTCATTAAGGAAATTTAGACTCCAATCTAAATCTAAATTAATTCAAATAAATTAATATTTATAGAGTATAATAATAATTAGATTATTGAACTTTTGATTATAGACTTTTTAGATTAAATAAAATGTTAAATTCTTATTTTTTAGGCTTGGTAAATTTTATTTGGATTAATTTTTATGTAAATGAATATCTATACTATCGACTGGTTATTAATCTTAATTTAGAATTTTTTTCCATAAACTAGACATTAAATGCAACATTTTTTCGGAAATGTAGAATTAATGAGATTGTGGAATGCATTGAGTTGATGAACTCTTATATTTCTTGATTGTTTTTTTTACGAAAACAATCTGGTGTGGAGAACTTAAACTACTTTCAGTTTGTACAAATTACACTGATTGACAGCTGTTCTTCAAATTGATAATTTATACTCAATATTTGACTTTTCTCAATGACTTAATAAAAACAATTTATTACTTCCTCTTACTCTCCTGTTAGTAAGAGGAAATGTTGCGATGTTCATGCCAGATTTCCAGTAAAGACGGAATTTTCAGAAAATCATTGAGGCTTTTTTCGAGAAAATCTTCGAATCAGATCCCAAGATCACCAGAATATCACCGGTCTTTCATCTTCTCCCTGCGTTTTTTACTTTATTTTTTTATTTTTTGCTCACAAAGACGTCCATGTTCGTCCAAAACAAACGCTAAAAATGTTTTTTTTTTCGTATTCATACAACGTCTTCAGAACAAGTATTGTAAGAAACTTAGTATTAGTTCGACGGGAACACTAACCTAAGTAGCGGTACACCGACATCTTGACTCCCTCATCACAATTCTGCCACAGATTACTAGCCTTCCTAGACTAGTTTGTGTAAATGACCGGTTATCCAGGCATGCCTAGCTAATACACCAACCAGTACTCTCAGTTGAGATCCTGCTCAGGAAGAGAAGATAATTCACGTCTCCCTGTCTTATATTCTTTATAAATCTTCTTACCTGTATGAACTCCACACAATGTTTCTCCAGTGCTGATGGCTAAAAGCCTGCTCGGCACCACAAAATGGCAGTGTGGATCTCATTTTAGCCAACTCGTCCACCCTTTCAATGCCCTCTATACCGGGCACTCAGAAGAGCTACACTCTGTTCCTCTGCGCCATTAATTCTTCTCCTGAGCGCAGGAGAAGCCATTAGCGAGGCCATTAATTTTTCTCCTAAATTCACCCATTAACTTAGACCTCCCAACACAGCTAATTCAAAGCCTTAATATTCAATTTCAGTAAATAACCTACATAGGTATCACATAATTTTGTGGCGTGAGAAGGCGTAATATGTTAGGTTTCTGACCAAGTTTTCTCCCTTGAATAGTATTAATTTATAAACTTTCTAACAGCTGTTTTACCAATCAGCTGTTTATAACGAATCACTTAATTAATTTAGAAAAAAAAAATTTTTTTTGTACAAAATGATTTTATGAAGAGAAATTTTTTTTGTGAAAGCGAGAATTACTTATGACCAAACTTGAAAATAAGTCACATATACATACACACCTATATATCTGTATATATTTATATATAAACAATTCAAGAGAGAAAAGACTTGTGTATATATATGTACATATGTGACACCTGTCTAGTTACTTTAAAAAACATGTGAACACCAAGTGAAACAGTAGCACTCAGTGGCTAGCTCGCTCTGGAGAGGACATGGCTTTAGTTCTGGTTGCCTATTACTTAGCCAACTCGCTACTACCTGATCTACCTGTTCAGTATATATTTTACCTCCCTAGTTAACTGTAACTATATAACAACTATACCTTTCACCTGTTCACTCTTATTCTAACTACAAAAATATGATGGGCATTCACCTTTATTATATGTATATATATATAATACTACACATAACTACTATTTTTAGTTTATAATAGTAATTTATGCTTAAGTAATATTTATTACAAACAATATTAAAAGTATTTGTTAACGTATTTATAATATAAACATTTTATTTCTAGTAAATTACCCATATCTCTGTGAAATATCTCTTTCATTTACTTGATGGTTCGATTATCTATCTATCTTCTCACATAGATGCCACTTCTTTATTTCTTCAGATTTTTCCGGGTTGGTTCGGGAATTCTTTTTTGAGGATTCCACAGTAGTAATAATTTTGATGCTAGTTTAGCTTGTGAAAATTCTGCTGAAAGAAAGGAAGTTGCCATTTCTTCAGGGATAGTGACCTAACAAATATGTTTCCCCCCTAACAGCACAAAAAGGGGGTAGAGTTATGTTTTCCTCTAAAGTGCTATCTTAGTTGATGATGCAATTCTGCCATCTAAACAACATTAATTAGAAATTCCCAAAATTCCGAGTTTCAAGAAAATTAGTAAACAGGAAGGGCGTTTTTACTGGCTTTTATAGTTTTTATCATTTTCTTCATAAAAACACTTGATGGATTTCATTAAATTTGGGACACTAACTATCAAATTTGTCAATTACTTTTTTAAACTGCCATAAGAGAAAGTTGCGTGAGTGTTTGACACCAGATTCTTTTATTTTTTTTTTTTACTTTCTCTTATTGCTTTAAGCGGAAGTATTGCAATTGTGTAAAATTGTCGAAATTGAGTTTTCACCGGAAATTTGGAAATACGTTTTGAGGTTTCCTGACGATGAATGAAATGATTCTAGCGAATGGACTCTATGTGCTTATAAGTAAATAGTATCTCAAAAACGAAGTATCTCAAGCTTGGTATTCCTTTTACGAGTAGGTACAACAATTGCAACTGACGAAGCTTCCGGGCAAAATTCTAAAACTGAAAGTGTGACTTAACTGATTTTTTGTTTTGATTTTTTAAATTTTTCAATTGTTTTCCTGATTTTTCCCGAAAACGGCCCGAACGATTTTCCGTAAAGTTCGTATGTGATCTACACACACAAATGAATTTTATTTGAAACATTTCTCGTTGTCTTATTATCTAGTTTTTCCTTAGAGTATCTTTATTTTTACCAACAGGTCCTAAACAAAGACTTCAACATCTTTTAAATTAATTTCATTTGTAGTTCTAGCTATAGTTTTCATTCTATCATTTCATGGTCATCCTTTCTCTGTGTGTATGATCTTCAGGCTTACCAGAAAATCCCTTGGCATTCTCTCTTTTGGAGTGTACGCTCTAAAACTAGTGAGACATTCCTGTTTTAGTTTCGTAAAAATAAAAGTATTCTGATCGTGTGAATTTTTTCAACTTGGGTTTTCAGAACTTGTTCTGAAGACGTTGACTGATGCGAGAAAAATAAATGTAGCGTATCTTTTGGACGAACATAGTCGTCTTTTTGAGCAAAACAAAAGAATTACAAAAAGCGAAGTAAACACCTTAGGAAGATCAAAGATGATATTGCGTTTAGGGTACTATCTTGGGATCTGATTCGTAAATAAATTATCTCGAAAAAGGTCCCAATGATTTTCTTAAAATTTCGCATACTAACAAAGGCCTATAACTTTTATTTGAAATAATTTTTTTTCAGATGAATTTTTTTTGCAGGATTTAAAAGCAGGGGAGGGGAGAAACTGCAACGAATTGAACTTCCCTCTCGAAGTGCCTTTTCCCCAAAAGTTATGCTTATGGGAAAACAGAAACACCTATTTAATATGAAGAACCAATTGAATGCACGGCTAGAACTCCAAGTTTTATGAAAAATAATTAACTGGTAAAAATGTATTCTTCATCAATAAATATTCTTCAATGAATAGGAATTTTCGGACTGGTTAGGTATTATACAAATATATAAGCCTATCACTTTTATATATATGAAATAAGAGAAAGTAAAAATGCCCATTTTCAAGGAAAAATATTGAAAAAGTAAAAAAATGAAGTTAGCTATGTTGAAAGATATCTATACTGGAGAAAATTAAAAAAAAATTATGATGAAGAAATATTAAATAAAGAAAGAAAGAAAAACACCTGAAGAAGAAGAAGAAGTAGAAGAAAAAAGAAACTTTTGAAGAAGCAGCTAAAGATGAATTCTAAGTTAAGTGCTTCCATCTCACGACTTTAACATAAATCATAAGACAGTAATGGCGTTTTACGACAATATAAATTATATTATATGTTGTTAGTTTTTACTGGTTTGTATATTTATATGTTTGGTGTTTACTCTTCCTCTAGTTCAGTTTAGAAAAGGCTTTAAGACGGTTTTTTTTAAAGAAAAAAGATCGCCTTATTTGTTTGCTAAATCGTTTCATTCATTCACTCTGGTTCACGGTGATAGCCTGTCCTTTCGCCTTTGTGTCGTCCATTCCATATACATTCATGTACTTCATCATAGTTGTCTTTGGCCATCATCATGTGAAACATAGAGAGCTATTACAAGATAACTCTTCTTCCTAGGTGGCTTTTTTTTCTTTATCTGGAATAATTACACTTTTTTTATGGTTTCTTATTGGTTATTTAACGAGAAAAATGTGATGGGGTCTGGTGTTATTGTTTGTTGTTTTTTTTGTCTGAATATGTTCTTCTTATATCATTGGCAAAGAAATCATGGAGAAGATTGGATTCCTTGCGCTTCTGCATTTACGTAAATATATATATATATCATTTTCTATCCGTTGACTAATTCCATGGGATCTGACAAGAAGTTCTTCTTCTTTCTTGTCATTTCAGCCCTTGTAGCGCCCTACTTTCTTCAACCACTTTTCTCCACTCCTCACTTTCAAACCACCCGTTTCTATTTTCCCTGAGGTCTTGTTCTATGTCATCCAGCCATCGCATTCGTGATCTTCTTCTACTTTATCCTCATCCCGGATTGCCAGGACAGTGATATACGTACTCATGGTATAACACTGAACTTTAAACACCCAGCAAACTCTTATACTACGAACTATTCACTTCAATTCGAAGTCGTCAGTGCACCAGTTTGCATCGGTGAATCCTCTTGCGCAATATCAGCTGGTTATAACAAATTTGAAATTAAGAACTTTCTACAACGACTAATAGCAATTTATTACTGGCTGGCTGATATTTGAGCTTTTATATCCACCCCCAACTTGATTCCTGATAACACCCCAAGGTACCTTAGTTTTAGACGATTACTTATGGCTTATGGTTCCCGAGAATAACTGGTCCTCGTCGTCCTTTTTTGTGGTCAGCCTGTACTTAGTTTTAGCTTCGTTGGCAGCAATCCAAGTTTGTTGACTTCTATTGGTGGCTCATCCTATGTTACATGTCTCGAATATTGTGGTACCGACTTTGATTCCCTGTAGTTTTGGCATGGGTTTTTTTATTTAATGCATCAGAAGAATTTGCTACTACCACCAAGATCTGTATCAGCGACGGCTCCTGGTAGGCTCTCGCCCAGACACTTCTGCGTTCATCGCCGCGACCCTCTTACGCGTCAAGACATAATAGTACTATGAAATAAGTTATATATTAACAGCATTGCAGTTTAAAAAACTACAACATTAATTAACACAGCTTACTAATCAACTTTGTCATTGACAGCAGATTATAAGCTAATACAGCAAAATTCCTTAACCATATTACAACTTATTGAAGGACTAATCGGCTAGATTTAGAAAGGCGGCCATAATATGCTGAATGCCTTGCAATCTTACAAGGTGAAAAGACGCTGGTTTAGTTTATTGCAATATGGGCAGAACGTCGGTTCCTAACGAATCACATACTGATCACATCCCGGAAACTTGTTTTTCATGAAAATGGCTGCGGTAGCATAAAATATTATTTATAAAATGACATATTTTCTTTAAGATTGAAATTTTACCCATTTGTCGTAACATAAGTATAGTGAAGGTGAGGAGGGACATAACGAGGTAGTTAATAGATTACACAGTATTCCAAAAGATAACGCCAACTGTATTGAACCAGATCCGTAAAACATTTGAAATTAACGCGAATATTTCGCGGAACTAACCAAAATCAATTGTTTCAAACAATAAAATGTTAAAAATAAAATGATAGGTTTATATCTATCTGTAGAGTTAACATTCATAGTTTAAAGGAAGTCGTTCGTTTCAAGAAAATTCCAAAAACCTATTCTCTAAAGTTGCACTTCCGGTTAACCAATTTTTTTTTTTTAATTTGGAATGCTAGCAATGCTTGTAATGTATATTGATTACATAGGCTTTAAGACTATAGTGAATAGGTAATTTTGAGAAAAGCTTAATTCTATTACTCCCCGGAAACCTTCAAAAAATAGAATTTTCTGAGAAAACTGTTGTAGGCGTTTTTGAGAAAATCGCAAGAAAGTAGAAGAAAACCATTCAGTAAGTCGCACTTCCGGTCGTTCAGGGATTTTGCATGACACCTTCGTGTCTGATACAGTAATAGTAAGTACCTAATCCTTAGAAAACCAGTATTGAGCTTCCTGCGCTTGTCGTTTTTGAGATATTTTGTTTAAAAACGCACACATATATATTATACATAAGGGCATTCTTTAAAAATAGATCTTTCAAATTCATAGGACCTCAAAACATGTATTTCCGGTTAAAAAACTAATTTTCTAAAATTTGACATGATCGCAATATATCCTCTTGCTAGGAGAAAGTGATAGTCATAGTTTTTGGTTTGTGTGTGTAGTTGTGGGTGAGTTATAAAATAGAGCTTACTATTATGCATTTTTGTATTTTCAGCTCATATCTTCTTCGATGAGAGTGTTGATTTTTAGAACGAGGAAGACACCAATATGCTTGACACTAAAGCGACCTATTTGGGCTTATGATTAAAACAACAACAGACGTTTTGGCGTCATAGTAGCCTAGGTTAGAAGTGCTATGCTGAAGCTGCAACACGATCGTGGTCTCTCTATTTCCGGTTTTGGCCTAGTATTTATTTAGTCATAAATAAATACGAAAACAAAATTAATACTTCAGATGTGTCACACAGATCCCACTGGTCAGCTGAGATATCCACAAGGAAGCTAAATTCCTGGAATAAAACTAGTTATTACGCTTCCAGACATTCACCTGTTTTCAATTAAGTACTTAAGCTTTTTTTTTCTCTCTTTTCTTGGAAGAGGAGTGAGCCAGGGAATAACTCGTTTTCAAATTACTTAACGTAAGATTAGCAAAAAGTAAACCTAAAACTAAGTTAGGTAAAAGTTAGGGAAAACTGGTGGGTTTTTCCAGCCACAAAAAAAAAAGAAGAAGAGAATAATGAAAAATAGAAATAAAAAAATAATAATAAAAATAACAAGAGGGTTTTTACGTTTTTAAAAACTTGACAAAAATGTAAAATCCGTTCCAGGTGAGAAATACTCTTTTGTAATAGAATAATGGTCAGTTATGATGTGGTTGTAAGTAAATATGTGAAAGGAGCCCAGGTAAGATTTAGTTATGGAGTATTGGTGTTTTGCCTTTATTAGGAAATTGCTACTTTTTTTAATCTGATAATTTTTATAAATGTTTGTCTTCTGTTTCATATCAATCGAAGAATCTAAACTTAATAAAATTACTTTTTTTTGGAGGAAATCATAATCTCCTTTCGACCGCCCCCAATACTTCGTTAAATGAATTTCTGGGAAAAGAAGTTTCAAATAAAAATGATAGATGTTGTGGTGGTTGGTTCCGCAGAGCTGGAATGCATCAGAGACATTTTCCGTGGTAGCCTGCTTCATTTTGTGGTCATCGACCGGTTTCGGGCGTTCGGCCATCTTCAGGATGCGTTTTTCAGACAGTGTGACAACGCAGACTTGCACAGAGCAAATTTAGTTTACACACTCTGTGTGAGTGTGTAAACTAAATTTGCTCTGTGCAAGTCTGTGTTGTCACACTGTCTGAAGATGGGCGAACGCCCGAAACCGGTCGATGACCACAAAATGAAGCAGGCTACCACGGAAAATGTCTTTGATGAAAAATGATAGATCTCTATATTCATAGTTAGGATGTCAAATTTAATGAAATACGTCTTCTTTTTTTTGTGGACAAACTGGCGAAAAAACTGTTCAGGAAAAACGTATGCATTTTCTTGAAACTTGGCAGTTTGGCAGTCTAATTATTTCTAAATCATTTTGTTTGGTTGGTAATTCAGCAAAGTGATACATCCAATTGATGGATTTTTGACCTTAATCTTTGTGCCTGATGCGTTAGCAGTACCTAAAGGGAATAACAAGTTTGACCTTTCTGCGACTTTTCGTTCAAAAAAGAGTATGCTCACACACCAACTCACACATAATCCTAAATGTAGACCGTTTTCTAACAATCACTTTTTTGGTCTTAAGGGACGGCAAAACATGTATTTCCTGGTGAAAACTCAATTTCGAAAATCTGGCACGATCGCAATACTTTCTCTTAATATTATTAGTAAAAATCTAAAATGAAATTTTTGGGTCAAATAAGAGAATGAGAGTGAAAAAAAAAAAAATTCTTCACGAACAAAAAATTATATTAAAGCGTGGAAATCATCACCTGATTGGTTAGCAGTACAAGTGTTTTAAAATAGTAGAAGAATAAGTTGTTACAAAAGGATGACAGCGCAAAACAACAAGTAAATGATCGTTTTTTGTTTTATTTCTTATTACCCCCTTAATCAGGGCGTTGTCTTATTCTATCTCGCTCTTATTGGCCAGCAGCACGAAGTTTCGTCCTTTTACTAGTGAGGACAACGTCACGTTTTTTAGAATGTCACGAGATCTTGTTAGGAAGTGCGACGAAGGGTTAGGTCTTTCATACATTCTCATCCACCCTCTCTGTCTCACCCTATGTTTAACCTTCTTAGAAGATAAGTTTATTTTCTTAAACACTAAACACTCGATCTAAAAATAACCTTCTTTTCCTTTAAACAACAACAGCAATGACAAAATTATGGGTAAGTTTCGTGAAAAAATTACATTTTTTATGGTAACGAAATATGTCAAGATTGTCTCAACATTTGCCTCTGTAAAAATGTATATCGTTTTCTTTCTTTCGATTGTTAAATAAAGAAACAAAACAATCAAGTCAGTTTTCAATGGAATTGTCAAAACACGACTTATCGTTCTGTACTGCCCCACTCCTAAAACAAAATAAAACTCTCCTCTTTTTTCGAAAGCTTTATATACCACTCGTTTAACTATTATCAAAACCAATTTTCCCAGTCATTTAGAGGGGAAAAAATACATCGAAATAATCGTGAAGTTAGTACTATTTCCTACATGATTTCTACATTCAGCCTTGAATCTTTTTATATCATATAGATTTTCACGTTACATTAAGTGGGTGCATCGTTACATAAGTAGGACACGTTTAGTGTCCGACGGTGCATTCGTGTAGAATATTTAAATGTCAGATGCAAGAAAACCATAACTAACTTAGAGGATCTGTTGCGGTTCCTTGTGGGATGCATTGGTATACAACACTGCATGAAGTCCCTCAAAAGAAACTACCGAAATATACAGCAGAAATCGTGTGCATATACAGATTTCATTATTGCCATAGTGTGTGCTAGAATTTACCTGGATTAACGCATAACCGAAATCAATATCTCTGCAATTTCTACGTGTAGTTAGGTGTAAGCTAGCTAGTGTTAGTGTTAATTGTTATTCAAGTTGATAGACTGGATGATACCCGCAATGGGTTTTTGTTATGTCATAGATCATAATATTTACTTTCTCTTACTCCCTAGTTGAGCAAGTATTGTAATCGTGCACAAGTTTTCGATATCGAGTTTTCACCTGAAATCTCGATGGAGGTCCCCATGAGCCCAAAAAAGTGGTTTATAGAAAATGGTCGTATGTGCGTTTATGTGCGTATGTATGTATTAAAGAGCATAGCTTAGAAATTAAAAATCACAAAACGTTCAAACTTGATATTCCGTTTAGGTACAACCATGGGATCCCACAATAAATCATATGTCAAAATTCCTCTACCGGAAGTCCCACTTTACTGATGTTGTTTTTTTTTCCCACTTTTTTTGCAATTTTCTCAAAAATGGTTCCAACGATTTACTTTAAACCTGGATTATCAACTACACGTACGAAGAGCTACAACTTATATTTGAAACATTTTTCCGGGTAAGGTCATTTAAGGGGACTTTTGGGTATGGGAGAAGGTTATGTTTTCATCCAATGTGCTATCTTAATAATTGATTATGCAATACTGCTACCCAAACAAAATTAATCACAAATAAATATGTTGCCAAAATTCCAAGTATCAAGAAATTAGTAACCTAAAACTTCGTTTTACTGGACATTTTGTTCAGTTGAACAGGTTTTTGACTTTTTTTTTTTTTTTAGTTTTCTTGAAAATGGCTATAAGGCTTTTCTTTAAACTTGAAATGCTTACTGCACAGATTAAAACAAATCACTATTATTTGAAACTTTTTTCAAAAAAAAAAAGGAGATTTTTAGATAATTTTGCGGGACTTGGTGTTGTTAAATTTCAAGTGTTATAAGCGGGATTGGTTTCAATGTTATTGGCACATTATTCTGGACTACAAGTTAATCATTTCTCTTCCACCAGCCTCTGGGTAGTACGGTACTTGTTCCCTCTCCCACCTCCATATTTATGTTAAGATAAATGAGTTAAATTTGAAGTTTAAAGAACATTTGTATACTGTCGAGTATAATTTGCAAATTTCATATATAATTGTATTAACAGGAGAAATTAGAGAAAGTCGTGTGAATGATTCACACTAATTTATTTTTGTCTTATTTCTTCGTAACTTCATACAATGCATTCATGTTTGAGGTTCAAGTTACACATGTCGATTTATATTTTATACAATAACCAGGAAGGGAATTCACGAAATGCTAACACAATTTCACAAGCCTTATTATTTAACATGGCTAAAGTTGAAAAATTCTTATTAATCTTCTTGTATTCAAACTATTCCTTTCTATAGTTTTCCACACTTTCCTATTTCGCAACGACTTTGATTTGCTCAAGCTACTATTCCACAAATTATAAACATATTCATAAAACAATGTCCTTTTTGGATTAGCGTCTTTTTTCTTTCTTGAATTTATTCCTTTTTAAGTTTTCAGAAGACCGACATACGATTAAAAAGTCACAGTCCAACTCACTTAGACGTATGAATCTTTTAGGACTGGCTGTAAGAAGCTATTGCCATGGGTGCATATTTTGAGATATAGTGGATAAACTACGAGGTTTCGATTCTAGCGAAGGTAGAAATCTGAGACGCCTTTACTTATACGAGAATCAGAGGATCACTCTTCTTCCGACTTAATCTTATGTTATGGCTGTGCTATAGGGAAAGTAAGCTCTGAAACACAGAGGATTTCAAGTGAAACTCCGCAGGCAATAATAGGAACATCACTTAGATGATTAATTCGGATTGAATTAGGGCAACCAGGATCTTTTATTGGAGATGATCAAATTTACAATTGTAATTACTACTTCAGAAATGCAGTCTGATATCATTTATTGACTATAAAGCCTGATAAAGGGTTATCAACCATAAATAAACCTTCCTAGCATTTTAGGAACCTGAGATTTCTTCATATAAACTTCTATGACACACAAACATACCTTGTGCTTAAATTCTTTCTTAAGGTTATATGTATAATCTGAAGGTGTTACCGTTTTTATAGTATCTAAAATCTGGTATTCCATAATCTCTTACATCAGCCCTAGATGGCCTTGTGCCAGCTGTACAAATTTCCCCGCTCTATATTCTCTAGGTGGCACACAGTTTTTATACTATGTTCCCACATAAGTACGCGGTCTGTGTTTCATAGACGTCATCCAGTACGTTTTTCATGCCCATTCATAGGGTGTCCCTCCAAAGTCCATTTTTTTTCTCTTCACGTTCAGCAACAGGAATCTAGATTTATACTTCTCACTGGATTCTTTCAAGTTTCGCCTTCTACTTTCCGAAGCAACGTCATGTCTATGGGCCTGTAAATTCCTTTTACTCACGATTTACTTTTTGTATAGGTATGGGTAGAGAAATTTATTTATACACGGTCACTTTGGTGTTAATACTAATTTTTCTTTTTTCTCCAGAAAACTCTCAAAGCTTGGAAGAATTTTCTAAGTTTTCTTTAATCTCTTTCTATGAACATCCCCATCATTTATCCGCCAGAAATTAAAAACAGCTGATTGTTCGATCTCGTTCCTATTTATTAAGATAAGCTGTTTCATTGTTGTAAAAAGAATGAAAACTACGTTTCAAGGAGCTAGAAAAAGTATAAATGCATTGGCCCTAGATAGAAATCTAAATATATTTGGGGGGTGGGGACTTTTGTACCTTAAAAAAAAAATTAAGATTAAAATGATAAACAATTACTTTTTCTTCCGTAATTCGAACTAATACATATTATCAAATTTTAAACAATAAAATTAAAAAATAAAATGTTCATTTTTTTCTTAAAAAAATATTAATAAATTAAGACATATTTGGGCGCACGTTTTTAACTTCGCGTGTTTAACAAAAATTGGGAAGAATGTCGGTCGAGGAGAGAACACCCTGGTGATTTCTGTATGAAATTAAAAAAAAATTATAATGTTAATTTGATATAAATTATGACTAACAAAAAATAGAAGGATAAGGAAGAAAAAATTAAAACTATAATTCTGTGGAAGATTAAATAAGTATACTAATCGTAGAGCGAGCTAATGTTCCATTTTAAATGAGGTTAGGTATCTTAAAAACTGTTTTACGCAACACTTTACATTCCAAAAAAAAAAAGAAAGAAAAAAACAAAATTGAGGCCCAATATCACACACACACACACACACACACACAAACCGGGCTAACACCAACACATTTAAAAATACAACTTTTGAATTTATTTAGAAACGCCCTATAAAAGGATTTTTTTTAAAGAAGACTTACAAGTTTCTATATTTATATATATTTTTAAAAAAAGTTTAGTTTTTTATCTTAAACATGGATAAAGTATGAAATTGTTGGCTCTGCAACCTGCGCAGTGTTGAGAAATTGAAGGTATGAGTTTGTATGAGGCAATGCCTTCAATTTCCTTGTACGAGTTTTGGATGGAAATGATTGTGTATTAAGAGCGACCCCGAAGCTCCCCCCCCCCCTCCCGCTGGCTAATATTGGACATAAGCTCGCAGGAAGTAAATGACGGAAAAAATATGCAAGACGTGAAGCTCCCTACAGCGGGAGAGAAAACAAATTCTTTAGTGTTGGTTTTCAAATCGTCAGGTCTTAAAATTATAATAAGATGTTTATACGGCAATTGCCAGAAGAGTTTTTAAAGAAAAAAGAATTCTTTGTTGCTCTAAGTTTCGGGTACGATTGGTGCCTTTCTTCAGGAGCACTTTAGGGTAGGGGAGGAGTGAACTTTGGAAACGTTGAGATTGAAATGTCAACGTCAATTTGCCGTATAAACATCTTATTACAAATACTTAGTGAATTCTAAAATATTCACTATCTGGGAAATGAAAAGAAAAAGATTGAGTTCGTTCATTTGAGCTATTGAGAATTTTAAAGGTGAATATGATGAAATTTAATAAATAATGCAATCTCGAACGATATATTTACAGTATAGACTCCCAATTGTACGGCACCTGTGAGGATTGATAGATGTCCCAATAACTGAATTTTGCCCGGTTGTTTGAAAGTTATTGTTAAAAGCTAATTACTGATATATGAACTACTAAACTTTGCTAAAACCATTTTTTACAAATTCATATCAGGAAATGAAATCAGCCCATTTTATGAATTCAGGTTAGTTTGACGAACAATAGTATTTCCGTTTTTCTTCTACTTTGTCTCTAGTTGTCAAAGTGTAATAAAATTAAATGATACATAATAATTGACGCTAGCAATATTACATTAATCAGAGAATAATTTCAAATTATATATATATAATTTAGTAAAAACTGCTTCAACAAAGTATGCGCAGCACAGCTAATGACTGTTAACGGTTCAATTAGTTACAACATCATTCTGATGCCCTATCGCGCTCTCTCTCTCACTCGTATACACTCGCATATACTCATACCTAGGTTACTTAATTACATTTTATAAACAAGATATATACAAAACAATTACATCCATGTAAATGAAGACTGTTTGTAATTTCTCTATCATTCTCTCACTGTCTCTCTCCTACTTTTGCTGTTGTACCTCTGCCTTATATATAAATGTAAAAGCATCTCCTTCTTCCCTCACTTAGTGTATTTTACCTAATCATTCTTTCTTCGTCTGCTTTGTACCCTTTTTCTTTTCTTTTTCCAGCCACTCCACTCTTGTCTATCTTAACATTCCTCTCCCACTCCCCTTCATATCATACTGTATGTTTTTCTCTCCATCTATCTCTCTATTTCTCACATTATAATTTGCCTCATCTCCTATTTTACTAATTCATTTTAATTTAATTTAATTTGTCGTACATATGCACCACACACTACAACACCTCAAGCTAGCCAAGAAACCTGTTACCACGGATGTAGTTTTCAAATTAACGTTTCTATTTTGTTGTATTTTCATTTCACCTGTTTTGTTGATTCATTTTTTTTTTTTTCTACTTTTATTTATTTATTTTTAATAATAATCAATCACAATTATAACTTTTAGTTTTGTGTTTTTTTTTTTATTTTCTCTTAAGGATGTGAATAAAGGGCGAATTGCTAGCGTGCCAAATTTTCGGTATTGAATTTTCACCGGATGTACTTGCTTTGAGACCCAATAAACATTAATTTTTTAAATGAATAGTCTCTCTCTCTTTCTGTAAGATCTGAAAGAGGAAATAAACTCTCGAGTAACAAAACTTTGAAACGTACATTTTGAGAGAAATCAATTGTAATTTAGGTTTAAGTATACTGGGATGCGAGGAATATCGAATAATCCACTCCACCTCTTAGTTTATGGAATTAGTTTGAATGATTGTTAATTTACCTGCATTTATTAGAATGAATGTATTTATTGGCGAGAATGTGTTGAATGGGTAAATTAGTTTGATTTTAGAATATAATGTGAATGATCGTCTTAGTGTGCACATATTTATTAGCATGATTGTTTTGAATGAATATAGTTTTATGGATCTATAGTAATTATAAATTGCCAAACATTGTAAGAAGTTCGCTTATTATTTATTAGGATTGTTGATTAACAATACTAGTTGTAGATCTGACAGACAGTTAGATCAGCAAACTGAAAGGTTGTACATGGCTATGGCCGAGAGAGCTAATGCCAATAATTAAAAATAAATAAATAAATAAATATTCCATTTATTTACCACCATACGCGACCCTAGATTACATTATATTCTGTGGGGATTAGCTATCAAGCTTACGGCACCGCGACCCCTATTGTGACATCCACAACTTGAGTACTTTCTCCAGTTTTGTCTTCTTAGGTAGACCTTGGGATTCGGAGAGAAACTCCTGAGTGATCCTTGAAGGCAAACACCAGTCCAAAAACTCTCCTAAGTGCTGTTTAAGTAGTCTAAGGAGTTATGAGAGAGACTTTTGGGTGAAGCTTGCAATCGCCGACTTCCTCCTCTCTCTCCAAAGATGCGAAACCTCAACCAAATGAGACTTTCAACTGACACCGTACGTCCAATGTTCTTTCTTCTTCCTAACCAAACGTACACAGGCTAACCGTTGTCGGGACCATGCGTACGTTGCTTGAGCCTACAGTGGCCACTAAGGAGGCTTCCAGGCATCCTTATGGCCGTACGGCCATGTTGAATTCTGCATTAGTAAGCCAGGGCGAGTAGTAACAATTAATAAACTTTTTCTCCTGCCTCTGGGCCTAGGGGTTTTTGCATTCTTCTGGTGATTTTGGATGCCACAGAAAGGGAATATTCATTTTTTTGTTTTGATTTGAGAAAATTGATTTCGAGAGGTTATAGTCGAGAAGGGGTGAACGAAAGACTTCCCCCGATCTCAAATGCCATATCGTTAAA
Source organism: Triatoma infestans (assembly GCA_011037195.1). NCBI lineage: Eukaryota > Metazoa > Arthropoda > Insecta > Hemiptera > Reduviidae > Triatoma > Triatoma infestans. The sequence continues at coordinate 41,873 of JAAEAF010000121.1, read as the reverse complement.
TGGTACGGTTCTATCGATCTGTATAAAGTTTAAGAGAATTAAATATTTGGCTAAAAATTTTGAGTTTGAAAAAGTGAAAAAGAAAAGATCGATTGACCGGAAGTACGAATTTCCGGACAGGATTTTTTTGTCGCTAATGATATCAGAGAGTTTCTTTAAACTCGATATATACACTAACTATAAAAACTATTTCAAGAAAATTGATTTTTTATTGCGTTATGTGAGGGGGAGGGGGGAGGTTTAGCTGAATCGTCACGCCATCTTCTGCATAAAAAACAAATTTGGTCAATTTTATAAAAAGTATTTTACTACAGTCATTGAAAAAATTAATTACTGTTTTAATTAAGCCAATAATTTTACTTATTTTGATTTTTTATTCTTATTATGACGTATCGGTAATAATTGTATGAATTATATGTTTAAAAAAAAAGATATATCAACTAAATAAATTAAAAATTCGATCACTATTACCCAATCAAGAAATAGATAATAATTTAAATATTTATTAAATTAAATTTAGCGCCCAAATCACCATTTCTAATTTAATAATTAAATTGATTTACTTCGTATTCTTTTAAATAAATTTAAATTATATTGTTATAAATAAAAATAGTTATGTAAATAAATTAATTATTATAATTATAATGATAATTATAATGAAGCAATTTAATTTAGCATTTTTATTTTAATATGATAATATTCCACATAATTATAATATATTTATATATTAATATTTTTTGGTTAATTAAAAACATCTAAATTTTTTTTTAAACAGTGGCATAATGTGCATATTATATATTTACAAGTTTGGTAAAGTGCATTATATATAAATATATATATTTATAAATGTAAATTTGTATTTCAATATAATTTCCTTAATGATATGTACCAGGTATATTATACTAAGTGTATTATACACTAAGTATATTATTAAGTTTCTTTCATGTTGTTAAAATTGTTGTTAATTTTTGTGTTGTTTTTAATTAATGAAGTTCCTATATCCGGTATACCTGCATTATGAATGAGGCTGCATAATCAACCACTATATATCTTGTATTTTATTTATTATCACTGCACTTTAACAGCTGCAGTTTACTCTGAAAACCACTTTTACAAAAACTTAGCTAAAGAAGCGACTATAAAAAACAAAAAAAAATCAGGTGTAACTCACACAACACACTTGTGTTACTCCAGTTCTCAAAATTGTAATTGACAAATTTTATAGTGTACCAAATTGAATGAAATTCGTCGAAAACTAAAAAAACTGTTCAGTAAAAGCGCACTTCCGGTTTACTAATTTCCTTGAAATTCGGAATTTGGGCCATCCATTTATTTCTAATTAATTTTGTTTGGATGGTAGAATTGTATAATCAATTATGATAGCACTTAAGAGATAAACATAACCCTACCTTTCCACGAAAGAGGCCCTTTCATGAATTTTCCCGGAGAAATGTTACAAACAAAAGTTGTAGCTCTTTGTATGTGTAGTTAACATATCATGTTTAATGAAAATCGTTGGAGTTATTTTTGAGAAAATCTCAAAAAAAGTGAAAAAAAAAATGTTTATTAAGTTTACGCATGCGATTGATGGATTTTATCCAAAACTTTCGTGTCAGATGCGATTGTGTTACCTAAACGGAAACCAAATTTGAGTTGCCGGGACTTTTCATTCTTGAGATATTTTGTTTACACACTCACAATTCGCTAGAAATATTTTTTTTTTTTTTTGGTACCACAAGAGACCTCAAAATATTTATTTCCGGTGAAGTATCAAATTTAAAAATTTGACAGTTAATTGATGTAACGTAGAATGGTAGGATTTTTATCTATAAAGTTTGTATAATAAACAGGAAATGATATTTTTACGAAGGGAAATTGTTTTATCAAATAATTTAGCAGTTAATTAATTTTATATATATATAAAAATTTAATGATACATGTTATATAAACAGAAAGATAGGTGACTTAAACAATTTAGAAATGTTTTTTATTTGTTTCAAACTGCTCCATAGTTTGGCAAAGCGATACTTTAGTGCCAAGTTTGCTGGCAGCACCTTAATGATATAACGGATTATTGCTGTGAGATATGATACAGTATCAGACATATAATTTGTTAAACATAAAATCTAAATTAAATTAGGCATAAAATCATATGAAACACATCCAAGTCGTCTTTCTCAATAATAAATTTAGCCACTACTATTGCGTTTCCTTAGAATTCAAGCCAAATAAATTTTAATCTTAAAAAAAAAAAGTAAAAAGGAAAAAAGTTATATATATATATAAAATACCGCTTTAAGAAAAAATAAAAAAGATCAAATTACTTTAAATATAATCATATTTAAAAGCACATTGTTTGATGATAATTGTTTATAAGAAAGACTAACAGACATTTCGGAATTTTATTAGTAAGAGGAAGTATTACGATAGTGATTGATTTTTCGAAAGAGAGTTTTTCACCGGAAATACATTATTTGGGGCCCCACCTGATTACGAAAAATATGTTTCTTAAGGTTGCAGACTATTCTTTGTAGTACGGTAAAAAGATGGTAAAACAGCAAACAATGACCTATTTTGGACGATGACGATTTGTAAAGGATCCTACTAATTTTTAATCTGGTGATAGTCAGGCCTAGGCTGAACGTTATTTAACTGAAACTATTGTTGGCTGTTTTTTATCACACTTTTACTGGAAACATATATGTTCTTAGCGAATGGTATGTATTGCGTGGGTGTTTTTTTAAGAGAAACTCAAAAATGTAAAGCTATAGGAAGCTGAAACTTAATATTCCGGTTAGATATTACAACCGCATTCATTAGTCATGAAAATTTCGGCCAAAATTCATCAACCAGAAGTGCGGCATTACGAAATGTTTTTTCTTTTTTCAATTTTTCGTGATTTTCTCGAAAATGGTTCCAATTTTTGTATTAATAAACTTCGTATACTATATACCAATATAAATACCTACCACTTTTATTTAAAACATTTGGGGGTTGTGGGGGGAGGGGCAGTAACCTGAAGTTTCCCTATAAAGTACCACTTAAATATTATATTGTTCTACCATTTAAATAATATTAATGTATATTGGAAGCATTGCTAGAATTCTGAATTTAATGAACTAGTTAACCGGGAAGTGTGACGTTACAGAATAAGTAGGTTTTTGAGTTGTTTGGAATATTCCTGGGAAGCGTGTATAACTATTTCCTTTAAGCTAGTTGCTGACTGCTCAGATTTAACTTGTAACACTTTTATTTCAAACATTTTACCGAAAAAATTGATTAGCGGTGGTGCGGAATTCGTGGCGTTAAATTTCACGTAATATTCAGTTGGATGTGTTTTTGGTACGCTTTCTTGGGCCACAATATAAGCTCTTCTCTGCTTGCCAAGGTTAGTAGGTAAGAACTTATCAAGCCCTACCACCCACTCCATCGCCGCCACCTCTATATTTAGGACAAATATGTAAAATTTGATGGATTGGCATTCCGATTCGCTTGTGAATGTTTTTAAAGGTACAAAGAGCATAAATTCAGATTTCGAAACTCAGTACTTTTCAGAGGATATAGGCATTTAAAGGATATACATATTTTCAAAGATGAGTTACAAATAGATTATAAAAGGTTATAAAGTTTATTTATATGGCTAAGGAAACATAGAAAAAAAGGCAAGTTCAACATTCGAAATAAGCATTTTCGTTGGCATAGAAATCAGTGAAAATATTGAGGTGCTTACCTCTATAATATTTGGCAAATCTTTAACTAAAGTTGAATGACTTACAGGAAATGTTTCTACTTTGAACTCAAGCCACTAACGTTATAAGAATTAACATATCCGTTTTCGATTATTATTAATTAATAAATTTATATATTATTATTCGATCCAATTATCAATTAATAATTTATTGTTTTTTTGTCTTCTTTGTGTTACAGCAGCAGGATCGACACCAAATGCTGGCAGCAGCATACGACCCCTCCCGAGATTTAAGTCCAAATCTACCATGCCAGGAGTCCAGCGACTCGAGCGGGTGCAGCACATCGTCAAGCAGCGGCGGAAGTACATGCTGTAAATCCGAATATACACCGTGTCGCGAGTGTTCCGGTGCCAGTTCACCGCAAACAGCCACAGCGGCCGCTATTGCCGTAGCCGTGGGCGGTGGGCATACAGGAACTTGTGGAACTGGTAGTAATGTTGTCGGTGGACTGGGTAGTGGCGGTGGTGGAGCTGGTAGCGGAGGCGGAGGTGGACTATTGTGCGGTGGCGGCAGTGATACCAAATCTAAGTGTACGATTGGCGGTGGTAGTAATTTACCGCCTCCTGGTTGCGGTGGAGGCGGCGGTGGTGCGGGTGGTGGCACAACAACCGGTTTACACGAGGATGTCATCTGTGCCGGTTGTAATGGACGTATAACTGATCGTTTCTATTTATTCGCTGTTGATCGAAAATGGCATGCATCTTGTCTACAGTGTTCACAGTGTAGAGTACCGTTAGATGGCGAAGTTACATGTTTTGCAAGAGATGGCAGTATTTTCTGTAAAAAGGATTATTACAGGTCAGCAATAATATTCTTTAGTTTTTTTTTTTATTTTTCCTTTTAATATTCACTATATTCTGAATCATATGCATATTCATAATGAGTAAACCATTCTGGCATGCATACTGTATGTTTTGAGAGATTATGAAGTGTGATAAAGTAATAATTTTTATGATTTATTACTTTCATAAAATAATATTTCTAAAAAGAAAACGAACACTGACCAAACTCCGCTAACACTTCCTAGATTGTTTCGGATAATGGAATATATTTGAGGCGTGCATCAGCTTGTGCAAAAATAGGCTGCAAGTGCTAATTTAAGGTTTCCCTATGGGATGTAGTCTCAGGAAGCACCTGAAGTAAATAGTTGGGGCCAAGTACACGATGGTGCCTTTTTCGGCTGCGACGCTATCATTCACAGAAAGTTAAGCGCCGAATATCGAAGGAAGATATTCGCTCCCGGGAACCTTTATAGACACTGCACTTCAGAAAGAAATAGACCTGGAGGGGGATTGTTTAAATGTAGGAGAGTATCCTGAGCTGGCATACAGGGGCGCCGCAAAGATCTCCGATAAGACAGTGAACCTTATCCCCCGAATAAAAAAGTAAAAAAAAATCAACCCTTTATAAATGGGTTTCTTGAGTTATAACTGAATATGAATTTCAGCTGCATTAATGATTTATTAAATGTTTCTTTTTTTTTTTTTTTTGTTTAATTATCTGCTGAATTTTCTCGACGAGAATCACCTTCAGCATCCAAAAAAAAGGAGAAAATAATGTCTTTTTGGTCAATCATTCGACAATTATTATTGAATATGTGGGTGGGTCCGCAATGCTGGCCTAACATTTGATATTTTATCCGTCGTAGCATGCATATTCCTTTTGTTCCTGACCGGTTTCGGTTTTTCATCCATCGTCAGAGCAAATTCACCATGTTCGTGTATTAAACTCGTAAAACTAACTAAATTTTCAATCTGACTCTTTCGAAACATTCCTTCCTTTCTTGCTTACCTACTAGAGAGAACTAGGCCAACTCAGAAAGAGAGAGAGAGAGTGTGTGAGAGAGAGAGAGAGCGAAAGAGTATACAAAAATATTCCCCCTCAATCTAAAAAGGATTTGTGATCTAATTATATAAAGGTAGTAGCCACCTGGTGCCATTGAAAAAATTTATTACTGGTGTTATAGTTTTTTTTTAATGTATTTAATCGATTTTAAAATGTGAATTTAAAAAAGTAATAATAATTAGTAAAAATCACGCTTCATCTCAGATGAAATAAAACAAAACTCAAAGTAGAACAATTTTTTTGTTTTTTCTCTCCAATTTAATATAATAATAAATTAAACTGTCTCCATGGAAACAAGTGTTTGAAGTAACCAAAAATAAATAATCAAATAAAATAGAAATTAATACGATTTATGTTTTCGTTTTAGAAATTATTTTTTTTTATTTGTTCTAAAAATAAATAAAGTTACACAAATATAAATCTGGTGTGAAACACTTACACGACTTTCTCTTACTGCAATGTACATAGTGCTGATCGATTTTTATTTATACAGGTGTTATCTAGGTATCGATCTAGACGTGATTTCGAAAGCTAATATAAAATTCGTACTTCCGGGTAGCTGGTTTTCTTCATACTCGGAATTTAGACCAAATATTAAATTCTTATTTCTATTATATAGATAATTAAATTAGATTAGATTGAAAAACGGGTGGGGGGCAAAGCCTCATTCCGCAAAGACCTGCAATGATAGAATCGTATAATAAATGGAAATGGTGCCTTAGAGGAAAGCCTAACACTCCCCCATTCCCCCAAAAACACCTCTGAAAGGAATTACCGCTGGAAAATATTTCACATAAATGCTGTAACTCTTTATATGTTTAGTTTGATGTACTAAGATTTTAGAAAATAGCTGAAGACGTTTACGAGAAAATCGTAAAAAAAAAAAAAAAATCATCTATCAACTTCCGGTTGAAAAATTTCGAACAGATTACTTATTCCATGGAGATACTCAACTGGAATATCAAGTTTGAACTTTCTGCAATGTTTCTTCTTTTTTTTTTTGAGCTGATTACATAACACGCACGCCATTTTCTAAAGTCCACTTTTTCAGGCTCAGGAGATCTCAAAACGTTTATTTCCGGTGAAAAACTTATTATCAAAAATTTCACACGATCACAACTTTTTTTTTCCAAACTTACTGAATAGTTACAACTGCGCTACAGGCATAACAAGTCAGTAATATAAGTGGCAAGGACGTGAGTAACTTGAATGGTGTCATCCATTAGTCGACTTGTTGGTCGCGGGGCCAACTGTACGTCAGCGGTCTTCGAGAGTTGGGAGGAAGTGTAGTCTTCTTCCAGAATTATTAGGGTATGAAGATATGGTGAAATTTATTACAGCGAGATTTGGAAAATTCAGATATAAAAATGGAATTTGGAAATCTCTGTGATTAGTTAAATTACTAAAATAAAAAGGGAGCGTTTATAATGCGGCGGAAGATTTTAGACTGTAAAGTTGGGATTTTATTTAAGTTGTATCGTTTTAGCTGTTCCATAAAGCTCGTATCCGGTGGCCCATGTTGGCGTAAGAAAGGGCTTGATGCAAGCGTCGTTTGTTCTGTAGTTAAATGAAAGTAAATACATTCCTTAATAGAGTCATCCAGCTTTCGTCGGATACCTATAGGTTGACACCCTTAGGAACATTAATTTATCTGAAAAAATGACTAGCCCAGCCCATGGCCGATCGATGGGCTGCTGCCATATATAATTAATAAAGGATGCAGTGTTATACCTGTTAGTTTTAGAATTGAAAACAGTTTTCTTTGCACAGCATTGAGTTTATTATTATAAAAGGCCACAAAGTTACCATTTAAGCCCAATATTTATTAGAAATTGCAGCGCACCATTTACTATTCCCACCTTTTAGGCTTGCCAATTATTCCTCTGATAAATAACAGCATTTATCTTTCTTTACAACTTTCTTTTGTTGAGAGATATTATTGTCTTATTATTAAGAGCTTTTTTCCATTTGCTAAACAAAGTATTGTTTCAAAATGGAAATCCCAAAAACGTATTCAAAGCCACAGAGAATTCCCCAATTTTTCCAGCCGGTCAAAAACACATTGTCACTTGAAAGGTAAAGCCAAAAACAAAAAGAAGAAAAAAAGAAATTATGAATACGTCTTTCAACTCCAAATGAACATTTTTTTTTACTTTTTTATAAACTGTAATAAGAATTGTTATTAAGGCCATGTCAAAGCTTCAAGATTGAATTTATACCGGAAATACATATTTTTGAGATCCCCTTAATGGGGAATAAGGGGAATAACTTTGAGAAGTTCTTAGGATATTCGGTTTACGTGTATGAAAGAAAGTGTGAAAGAAAAGAAAATATTTCAAAATCGAAAAATCGTACGAAACTCAAACTTTGTATTTCATTTAGGAACCACCATCGCATTACGACTGAAAATTAGATTTTGCTCAAAATGAACTGTATTGTAATCGTGTCAAATTTTCGATATCGAGTTTTCACCAGAAATATACGTTTTGAGGTCCCCTGAGTTCAAAAAAGTGGTTTTTAGCAAATGGTCTGAGTGTGTTTGTGTGTGTATGTGTGTGTGTGTGTGTGTATATGTATGTATCTGAACAGCGAAAAACCGTAGAAAGTTCAAACTTGATATTCTGTTTAGGCATCACCATGAGATCTGACCCAACGTTATCTGTCAAAATTTCTCAACCGGAAGTACCCCTTTACGAGTTTTTTTTTTTTACTTTTTTGCAATTTTCTCAAAAACGGCTCCGACGATTTTCTTCAAACATACAATATTAACTACATATACAAAGTGCTACAACTTTTATTTGAAACATTTCTCTGGGAAAATTCATTTAAGGGCACTTATGGGGGTGGGGCGGGGTTAGGTTTTCATCTAAAGTGCTATTTCAGTTTATTAGACAATTCTATCATTTAAATAATGTTAATTAAAATTAAATATGTTTTGAAATTCCGAGTTTGAAGAAATCTGAAGTGCGTTTTATTTACCACTTTACTAAATGATTTTTTCACTTTTTTCGCGTTTCGCGATTTTCTCAAAAATAGCTCAAGACGATTTTCTTGAAACTTCGTATATGAACTAAACATACAATGATCTACAACTTATGATATAACATTTCTGTGGAAAAATTCATTTAAGGGAACTTTTACGGAGGGGTGGGGTTTTGTTTTTCTCTAAAGTGCTCTCATAGTTGATTATACAATTCTATCATCCAAACAAAATTAATTAGAAATAAATAGATGGCCTAAATTCTGAGTTTCAAGAAAATTAGTAAACCGGAAGTGCGCTTTTACTGAACAGTTTTTTTCAGTTTTCGACGAATTTCATTAAATTTGTTACACAAACTATAAAATTTGTCAAACATAATTTTGAGAACTGGAGTACGAGAAAGTTGTGTAACTGTTTCACACCAGATTTTTTTTTTTAATACTTAGGAGGTCTCACATTTTGTATTTCGGATGAAAAACTATGAAAATCTGAATCGATTACAATAATCATCCTGATTGTGTGTAAGAAGAGACAGCAAACAATTTTCTCGTTTTGTTTTTATTTCTTAAGTAATATTAGACAAAAGTATGCAAAGTTGCAAACAGAATAACGCTTTATTTTATGTCTAATTTTATATATATATATTTTTTTTAAAACCCATCTAGACAATAAATAATATTTTTATTTTTCAACATAATATTTATGTATATATTGCATATAAATTATTTATTTATGTAAAATATCTATATTTTTTAAAACAGGACACTAAAATGTACATAAAAAATATATATATATATATTTTTTTTATTATTAATATATTATGATTTCAATATTTTCATTAATACTGTGTGTTGTTATGGTGCACACGGGTGAAGAGAAGGGAATTCCCGTTCACCTGTGTGTTTTTTTTTGTTTTTTTTATAAATATAATAATACGTGTAAATCCGCTTTCGCTGCTCGTCAAACTAGGGATTTCTTGAGTTTACTGACAGCCAAGCCTTCCCCACCCTCTCTTCGTTACAAGATAAACTTTTAGACAATATTCTGTTTGTTTTTTTATTTTTTTTTTATTTTTTTGTTTATTTTTATTTCATTTTATTTTTTTTTTTTTTCCCAACAAATCTGACATTGATATGATTTCGTTGATTTTTTATTTTTTATATATATATATTTTTTTTTTTTTAATATTTTTTGATAAATCTTTTATAATCTTTAAAATTTTAATTTTAAAATCCTTTTTTTTTTTTAATTCATTTATATACTGCCTATTTTTTAATTCATAAATAAGTAGGTATATTGTGTGTGTGTGTGTTTTTACATAATAATCTATTGGATAACATAATATTGCAACAGATTTACTTATTATGTACGCTATATAAATAGAGAGAGAGGTCTGAATGCTCAAGAATCCGTTTTATTTATTTCGTTTTTTTTTTTCAAATTATGCAATCTTAACTTTTCTGTCAGCATTCAAGGCATTGTTTTCATTTATATTACCGTATTTCTTGTGATTATTATTTACTTTACAAAACTTAAATTTAAATACTTTTTTTATAAACTGTAATAAGAATTATTATTAAGACCATGGCAAAACTTCGAAATTGAATGTATACCGGAAATACCTATATTTGAGAACCCCTTAATAGGAAACAAAAGTTTTTTAGGAAATTTCGGTTGATGTGTGTGAAAGAAAGTGAATTTCAAAAACGAAAAATCGTAGGAAGCTCGAACTTTGTATTTCGTTTAGGAGCCACCATCGCATTACGACTGAAAATTAGATTTTACTCAAAATCAGCTTTACTGAATGAATGTTTTCATTTTTTTCAATTAGTTTTTCGCAATTTTCTCGAAAATGTTCATCTCGAATCTTCTGTAAAACTTTGTAAGATAAACTTGTGTATCACTTTTATTTGAAAATTGTTTTTTTCGGAAAACTTCCGGTAAAAAAGTAACGTTAAGCTTTCCCTCTGAAGTATCGCTTTAATGTGCAAAATAAAGCATTCTCAATACTGTCTGCATGGTGGGTGAATGAAATATCTCAATAATGAAAAATTGCAAGTCGCTCAAATTTGATATTCCGTTTAGGTAACACCACTGGCCACTGGTCTGAGTGAAATCTATCAACTGTTTTTCGCGATTTCCTTGAATACAGCCACCAAACGTTTCTTTTTTTAAAAAAAAAAAAAAAACCTTTGCATACTATTTACACACACATAAATACTAATCTCCTTTAATTTGAAACGCTTTATTGGACAAATTTATTTTTCTAGGTGTTCTGAGCGAAAAGTAGCATCATGCTGTCATCTAAAGTGCTACTTCAGTACAAGTATGGTTGTGCCATCTATAAGATAGGAGAAACATCTATAAGATTCTAGATCTATAAGATTTTAGAAATAATTAACTTAGATAAAATTATAGTTATAAATTAGTAACTTCCTCTAATTTTTAACACAATTAAAGGAATCTTTTTAGAAAAAAATCACCAACAAAAACTACTCAATAGCTTAGTATCACTTCCGGTTGAGGATTTTGCTTGAAAAATCTTTATGGCAGATGTGGTATATAGTATGAATACCAAAATCGATTACGAAATTTTAGCTTTCTACTAATTTTTCCGTTTTAGAAATAATTTGTTCACATATAAATTACTTTGGAGACTTCGAAACAGGATTTCTAAAATTTGACACGACAATCACGAGATATTTCTACTTACCAGAACACTGACCGACAAAAATCTCAGATTCTGATTTTTGAAGATTCGATCATTCTTATCAGTTTTCATCTACTTTTTGCTTTAACCTTTTTTTTTTAATCTTTATCTTATTACGAATTATCTTACAAATTTACGTTGTTTTTTTTTTTTTATCATAACTTCCTGTTTTATATATCTCTTCTATTGCCAGCTCCTAGCTAGTAGTCTTTTCAAATGAGTTGTATTAATTAAATTACAATTGCATAATTCACAGAGCAACCAAAAGTAATTACACTGTCCAGTGAATTGTAAGCGAGTGCATAATGGAAAAAATGTTTTTAACATTGTAGAATGCAAATAAAGTTTTTCTTTAAACGCTGTATGCAAAGTAATTTATTTATTTATTTATTTATTTATTTCAAGTAAGAGAAGAACCGTCAATCCTAATGAAGATTAAAAATATTTTCAAAGATTAGAAGGAATAAATATAATTGCAAAAAAAAAAAAATTCTGTTAAGAAACAGATATAGGACACTAATTATATCAAAATATGTAAACTGATTTTCCGTGTACAATTCTGTGAAATCAAGACATTGTGAAGATGGGCGGACACCTGTAACCGATCATTACTTTCTCAAAACACAGCACGCTATCTATCACTTTATCAGATTTTTTTTTTTCCAACTCCAATAGTCATACTTCTATTTGACAAATGTTATTCAAATCTCGAGTTTTGAAAAAATCTTTAGAGAGCTCTTTAATAAAAAAAAAAATGGTGAAAAAAAAAAATCAAAACATAATTCTAAAGTATATTTATATTCTTGATTAATCGATGTTCTTGATATTTCTTAGTATTTTTAATTTCCAAATTCTCTAAAGCCTTCACTTAATCAATCACAATTGCCGGGGTGCCAATCCCGGTTTCAGGCTCACCCCTTCCGAAAACTCAGTGACCCCCAAAGTAGCGTTATGCTTTCTTCTTACCACTTCAGTATAACATATGATTTTTCCATTTACATAATATTAATACACACATTAGAAGCATTGGTGAAATTGCAAATTTGCAAAAGAAAATCGATTATGGGAAATGCGATTTTACATAGTAGTTTCAGTTTGTTAATTATCTTGAAAACGGTTACAATGATTTTCTTTAAACTTGAAATGCTTGCTGCTCAGATAAAAACATATCATCTTTATGTGAAACATTTTTCTTAAAAAATTGATGATTTAAGAGGAGGAGTATTGGGGGGGGGGGGTTCTGTTAGGATATATAACCAACAAGTATGAGTTCCTTGGTGAATTTGCTCTGGCATGGATGAAAATCCGAAACCGGTCGGGAATAAAATCAATACGCATGCTAGACAGATAAAGTACCAAACTGAGAAGGTTTACAGATTTTCTTCAAATTTAGAATTCTAGTAACGCTTCCATCTCATAGATGGTACAACCATACATTCGATAACCATATTTATCTCTCGTAGCCATGCATATTGATTTTGTCCCTGACCGGTTTCGGATTTTCATCCATAGTCAGACCAAATTCAATTCATTGTATATATGTGGGGAGGTTTTAAAGTTGTGTTACTATGTGTGTGTTGTGTGTGTTTCATGACAAAGTGGAATTATTATAAAGTAAATGAAACAGTTTATTGATATGAATGAAACAAATTATTGATGATAATAATAATAAATTTAATAATTTAATAAACATAATATGTTTGTATGAAACAAAAATATTATAAATTAATGAAACACACACACACACACACACACACACACACACAGTAACATAACCTAATAACCTAATAACGTAAATGTAACAGAAACATTACGTTGAAGTGAACTAACTCTCTACACGAACTTGGTGAATTTGCTCTCTCGACGGATGAAAATCCGAAACCAGCAGGAACAAAATCAATATGCACGCTGCGATGGATAAAATACCAGAAATAATAATGTAAATTGCAATCGTGCGGGCGTCATACCTGATTCTTTTGTGAGTTCATATTGAAGTTCTGAAAACCTCGTATTTCCAGTGAAAATTTCACATTTGAAAACTTTGATACTACCGCAATACCTCCCCCCCTCCTCTTGCTAAGAGAAAGTTACAGAATAAAAAAAATAGATTATTCTGAGTATTGAACCCTCAGTTTTTTTCTTTTGGAATTTAAATTACATAAAGTTGAAAGTACTCATTGATACTTTTATGGCGAAATGTTCAGGAAAACTCTATTCTATAAAAAGAGATAATAAAATTTTATGTTGTAATTAATAAAATAATTCATATGTAAAATATATGTAAACTTGGTATGATAGAATATCCTTTTTTAAAAAAATAAATAAATAAATAACCCGTTTTCTACTAACTCAAATGTAATTTTATTTTTTTTATTACTATTATTATTATTTTGTATTAATTTATTGTGAAATAAAAATAAAAATCATCTACAGAATAAACATAATTAACATGTAATTCGTTTCTTTTTCTTTTTTTTTTTTATTTATTCTAATCTTATTAAACTACTTTTTATTAATTTTATTATCCCACGCAAATAATAATAACAACCTCGATAACATAAGTTTTTATTTCTATTATTTACATATTATTACAATATAAAATTTATTATAACTTTGTCTTTATTACAATGTTATTTTTTTTTTTTTCTTTAAACCTGCATAAAATTATTTACTCCAAAAAAATAAAGTGATTCCGCTATTTTTAGCAAGTATAAATTTTGTTTTTTTAATTTTGACTTTTTTTTTTTTTACATGCCAAATTTATCAAATTGAGTTTTCACCGGCAACATAATAAGTTTTGAGTTCCTCCTTGAGCCAGTAAAATATTGTTTCTTTGGAAATTCTAAAAAAAAAGCCTGTGTGTTTGAAAAAAATCACAAGGAAGCCACAAGTTCTTCATATTCCGTTCGGGTACCATCAGCGAAGATCATCATTCCAAGTATTCAGTTGAAATCTTACACAGGAAAATACTATTTTACTGATTGTATTTATTTACTTTCTCTTACTCCTAGTAAGAGGAAGTATTGTAATCGTGTCAAATTTTCGATATTGAGTTTTCACCGGAAATATCCGTTTTGAGGTCCCCTGAGTCCAAAAAAGTGGTTTTTAACAAATGGCCTCTGTGTGTGTGTGTGTGTGTGTGTGTATGTGAATGTGAACAGCATAGCTTAAAAACGAAACGAAACCTGATATTCCGTTTAGGGATCACTATGGGATCCGACAGTAGGTTATCTGTCAAAATTCCTCAACTGGAAGTACCACATTACTAATTTTTTTTACTTTTTTGGGTTTTTCTCAAAAATGGCTCTGACGATTTTCTTTAAACTTGGTATATCAACTATACATATAAAGAGCTACAACTTTTATTTGAAACATTTCTCTAAAAGAAAATTCATTTAAGGGTAGTTATGGGGGAGAGGTGGGGTTAGGTTTTTATCTAAAGTGCTATTTCAGTTTATTAGTCAATTCTGTCCTCTAAATCATGTTAATTAAAAATTAAATATGTTGTTGAAATTCCGAGTTTGAAAAAAAATCGGATATCCGGAAGAGTGTTTACTTTACCACTTTACTAAATGTTTTTTTTTTCACTTTTTCGCGATTTTCTCAAAAAGGCTTCCAACGATTTTCTTGAATCTTCATATATAAACTAAACAAACAATAATCTACAACTTTTATTTAAAATATTCCTTTGGGAAAATTCATTTAAGGGCATATTTAGGTGCGGGGTGGGGTTATGTTTTTCTCTAAAGTGGTATCATAGTTGATTATACCATTCTGTCATCCAAACAAAATTAACTAGAAATAAGAAGATGGCCAAAATTCCGAGTTTCAAGAAAATTAGTAAACCAGAAGTGCGCTCTTACTGAACAATTTTTTCTGTTTTCGAGGTATTTCGTTAAATTTGGTTCACTAACTATAAAATTTGTCAATAAGATTTTATTTTTAGCTTTATTTTTGCGACTTTCTTGAAAAAAAGTGCTTTCAAAGCTTTTCCTTTAAATTTCGTATTCCTATTACACACAGATATAGATATAATCACTTTTATTTGTAATATTTTTGGGGGCAAATTATTTTTAGAACGATTTTTGTGAACGGGAAGATGTTTAGAATTTCAAGAAAAATCGCCTGAACAAAAAGTGGCACGACGTGCGCCTTTTCTAAACATACTTTTTTTTTTTTTCTTTCAGTTTACCGCAATATTATCCACAATGACAACGTGTCGAGTTGTTTTTTTAACTTAGTATACTAACTACTCATCTAAATACGTATCACATTTGATCTTTTAGGTTGCCATGGTTATTTTCATGAAAAATACTTGAGTTTCCGGGTTGAGACCGCGGCAGTGGCTGGCGATGTTTCGCCCCTGTTGCAATTAGCCTCTTCTGGGTCATTATACCTTGAAAGCCAACAAGGTCTGAAGAGGCTCATTACAACATGGGCGAAACTTCATTTTCTAGTAAACCACTCTCGCGGTCTCAACCCAACTAAATATTGTGAACGTTGAAATGTTAAACAAAATTTTTGTACATTAAATTGCATTAATTGAATAAGGGAAGCCGTGTGAGGTTTCAGACCATATTTAAAAAAAAAAAAAAATGTTCTACACGACCCACCTACATGAGTTCAAAAGGGTAATATTTACTGCCTCCTAATGTCTTGGAGCTTATCCCATGGATATAACCAATTAAAAGATAATTACACAAAATCTTTTAGACACTACACACAAGACATTGCAGCTAGAAAAGAATAGCAAGGAAGGCTTTTAAAAGTGTTTGCATGCAGGATATGTGGCGTATAGCTCTAGCTATTGGTTTGCGTGTCCATTACTTTGAAACTTACCATTTAGTTGTTTGTATGTGTGTGCGTGGAGGGGGAGGGTGGCCGCCTTCCTAGTAGGTATATCACCGTGAGGTGGTTGGCGTGACGGGGAAGTAGGGGAAATAGTTTGAATACAGAAACTATTGCCAACAATACTTTACCAGTTTTTGGTGTCCATTGATTAGTGTCACAAGTAATAATGTTCGACCTACACTCACTCATTCATTCCTATCTGCGTCCATCTAAATGTGTTTCTCCCCAATAGAATAAAATGCTAAACACTTACAACACGCAACCTATCATTAATGATGTATCTACAAATTCTATTGGTGGAACGCCTTGGGAGGGCAAGAAAATACACGCACTTCATGTTTAGTAGCGCTCCTTATTTACACAATTTATTTTTTGTTCTCCCCTCCGTAATTGTTTATTTTCTCATTTTTTTTAAGAAGGGCATACCAACGAAGGTCAGCATTGGGAAAAAATGACTTTAAGACTTCCGAAATTTTCTCTTATTGTGATTCTCACATTGACAAACTACGTTTATATGAAAACATTACAGATAACAAAGCAGTACTTTGGCTAGCAAAACATACTTAACAATTTAAAGTTAACATTAAAGATTCCCTGCAATCCTCTTCAATTGAAATAAAAATTAAAAAAAAAAATGGAACTTTCTCGGCAAAAAAAATTCAGATAAAATTGAAGAAAAAAAATCCATATTTGAGAAATGAAACCCGAAATGATGGATTTCTGGAGAAGGAAGTCGGCTAAAACATCCATAGAGTACAAAAGATAAGGAATGAGAGAATTCGAGAAAAAAATTAAGAAGGTGTTTGATGAAAGAAGGCTGAAGTGGTATGGTCAGGTACGGAGGGTGGAAGAAGGAAGGATTCCCAGAATGGGTGGTACAAGGAAGAAGTAAAAGAGGAAGGCCGAAGAATTAATGGATGGAGAAAATCAGGGATAGCATGTGTGGTCACGGTCTAAGTGAGGAAGGTATAATGGACCGAGAGAGATGGGAAGAAGGCTTTTGAAGAATAAATTTGACGGTTAAGAAAGAAGGAATCTCCAACATTGAGGAAATAAAATAAAATGAAAAACTAAAATCAACATTGAAGCAGCCTCAACTTGAAGACTTTAATGCTTAGTTATAAGAGTTGTATGTGTTGTCAAGGGATGTCAAAATCTCTGAAGAAATGGGCTAGCCTAGGTTCTTCTTCAATATTGAAGACTGCAAATATTGCTTATTATCCTAAACCTGATTTGCCGAAAACCAAATGATTCGTTGAATTAGTTCATTGCATTATTTAAGCACTGTTGAAAGTGTCCCCTGGGTATTTTTTATTTTTATTTTGTCACCTTCTTTTAGGGACATCCCGCCTTCTTCATCACCCATACGTTCATACGTTAATTTTTTTGGTTATTCTATTTATTTTATTTTCTTACAAAATTATAATCACCCGAAGAAAATTAACAAGTATACAAAAATGTTCATATATTTTTTTTTATTACTTTCTTTTTAAGAAAAATTCATTTCTCTTTCTTACTGCTCTGTGAATGAAAATATTGCGGTAAGTTTTTCTAAATAGAGAACGGTGAAAATACGTTTTTTTTTTTTTTTTTTTTTTTTTTGAGGAACGCCTGAACGCCAGAAATAAATGTTATTAGCAAATGAGTCTATATGTACAGACCAACCAAAATTTCTCGAAACATGGAAACGAATGCGTTAGAAGCGGTGTACAAATCAAATGAGATAATCAGAGATATTTTCCATGATAGCCTGTTTCAATTTTGTGGTCATCAACGGTTTGGCGAGTTCGCACTATCATCAGAAAGTTTTGTAAAACAGTACGATAACATAGACTTGCACAGAGCAAAATCAGTTTATACATTGCATTAGATAAGGGTTGGGAAGACTGGTTTGTTTACTTACTATTTTGGCGAATGGTTAATATTTATTTCTGATTGGTTTAATTTATTTTATATTTAAAAGTCTCTAAGGAAAAGAAATGTCTTGTATAAACATAGAATTTTTTTTCTGGAATTTGGTGTGTATAATGTCCTAGCATTATGCAATATTTTGGACATTTAAGTACTCGCCGACTTTCGTATACTTTCGGATGTAGTTCTTTTTTTTCTGGATTTTTTTAAGGTGCGCAACAGTTATGGTCCTTTACACCTGTTTCTAATTTGTAAGGACTCATCCGGGATGCATATCCATACCCACCAGTCTAACAATTTCTACTGTAAACCCACAATCTAGGTCTAATCATGTTCCTCTACTCCCTTATATCACTTATAAAATAAATACCTACACACAAGACACCAGCAAACAACTAAACACATACATGTGTACAGCTAGTTTCACAACAAATGAAATAGATGAACCTCCCTAAGATATTCGAAAGTCTTATTGATATTGCACCCATTGTCTCCTAATACATCTGTAAGACTGGTCGGCAAATTTTACTTTTCCCCGCGCCTTTACATATTTCGAACATTCCAATAGAATATGCGGGACCGTTAATGTCGTATTGCAAGCGCTGCATACCGGCTGAGGTTCTCTTCGGAATATGTGGCTGTGTGTCAACATGGTGTGACCTAGTCTCATTCTCGCTAGGACAACTTCTTTTCGCCGAGACTCTCGATTTGAGGTTGACCATTTCTTTGTGGTACTCTTGATATTCCTTAGTTTATTTGTCAGCTGCACTGATTGCCATTCCTTTTCCCAGTTGGAAAGATTTTGTTTTTTTTAGAAAAGCTTTCCAATCGACTGCAGGACACGTTCGTCTCTACAAGTTATTGATGCCGCTTCTTTAGCAGCTTTGTCGGCAGATTCGTTATCACTTATCCCCACATGACCGGGAATCCAAATAAAGGAGACTTCTTTATTTTTTCGCAGGCATAGTTCCAAGAGCGTATGTATGCATTGAATCAACAAACTATCGGAGTCCCGATTGCCTAGTTCTTCCATATGTAGTTCTCTGTAGTTTGGATAGACATCGGAGTTGCCGATGTTCAAGTAATTTTGGTAATTTTAGTCCCTAAAATTAATTTTTCCAAGAAAAATGTTGCAAATAAAAGTGATAGGCATTTATTTATTTAGGTACGAAGTTTAAGGAAAAAAAATATGCGAGACCCGTTTACGAGAAAATCGATTTTCAGGCCTAATTAAGTTTTGTAAGCGGAATAACAACTAGTTTTAACTTCCTACGATTATTTTGTGAGAGAGGGGAATATATTGTAAAATATCCACGCACACCATTCGCTAAAAACAGTTTTTTTTCGTACGCACGGCACCACAAACCATGTATTTCCGGTGAAAATTCCATTAAAAAAAAATTTGATCCAATCGGGAGACTTTCTAGTTTAGTCTACATTACAATATGTCCAGGAAATAAAAATACTTTTTTTTTTACAAATTTATACAGCTGTTTTGGCCAGTTTCGTATTTTTGAAACTTAGCGAATTAAAAAAAAATAAATAAATAAGAAAAAAGTTAAAACTAGAATGGTTAGCGGTATATCCAGATCAGCGGTTTTGTACTTTGAAAGAACTGGGGCAGTCAAAGAGCAGAATTATACATTTTTTTCTTTTTTTTTTTGAGAACGACTCTTGGAAGGAAGGATAGACTTGATTTTGTTAGTTACACACACTCCTTTACTCTTTCGCTCTGTTTCTATCTCATCAGCTGTCTCTTCATCCGCTGAACTAGTTACCTTAGTTACCTTCTAAATATGCATGAGAATTAACCAAAAGATCTGTGTATGTTTGTGTACTGCTGGGACCTTCTCTCTAGTATGAATGAGTTTTCTACATGAATATGTGTTTCAGTGTCTTAGTGTATTATACTATCTATCAAATAGGTGGGATGGGAACGTTGAAGACAAAAAAGAAAAGAAGTAGAAGAAGAAGAAAGCAAAAGGAGAGTGAGGAAGAGAATGACGTGGAGGAAGAGCGCACGATAATCGCGTACAGTTTCCGTTTACTGCGCTGCTTCCGTTCACACACACTCACATTTTTAAGAACAAACAGAAGAAGGAAGATTCTTTTAAGTTCATAAGTTTTAAACAACACTTGCATTACACACACACACACACACACACACACACACACACACACGGGTGTATTCTATGCCCGCACAGCTTTAGCGTGTGCATTCTTCATTCACAAAAGAATTTCATTAATAAAAAGTAATAAAAAAAAAAAAATAAATAAACTTTTTGCATACTAGTTTATTTTACACGTACATATTATGTGATAGTCTTTATATTGTATTTACATACATACATACGTATTCTAGTAATTTCTTTTTCATTTCATTAATAAGATAAAAATTTTTTTATAATTCTCTAGGATCATTGACAATAAAATGCAACTTTTTTTTTTATCATGTAACTATTTTGTCTGTCTGTACCAATAACACGCAAATATTACTGCTTCTTTGTATACATTCTTAACCTTATTCTAACAGGAAGTATTACGTTCGTGATAAATTTTCAGTGGGCTGGTCAAAAATGATTGCGGTAGGTCTATATCTGAATTAGTTATCCAAGTTTAAAGGAAATCATTGTAGTCGTTTTCAACAAATTCCTCCCTCCCCCCCCAAAGAGCCTACTCTATATAAAGTCGCACTTCCGGTTAACCATTTTCTTCAAATTTGTAATGTCTACCAATGCTTCTAATGTCTATTAATATAATATAATTAGCAGAACTATACATTCCTCTGAAGTGGTATTTGCCTTAGAATCCCTCCCAAAATATGGAATTTCCCGGAAAAATGTTTCAATTAAAATTGATAGTTACTTATGTTTGTAGATAGTATGCGAAGTTTAAAGAAAATTGTTCCAGTAGTTTTTGAGAAAATCGTGAAAATCTACAAAAGAAAAAATATTCAATAAAGTCATATTTCCGGTTGAGGATTTTTGACAGATAACTTACAGTCGGATCCTATTGTGGTGATACCTGAACGGAATGTCATCCTTGAAAATTCTGTGATTTTTTTCGTTTTTGAGCTATGCTGTTTACATACAACAGACACAATCACACAGAGACCATTTTTTTTTAAAACAAATTTTTTTTTACTTCCGACACCTCAAAACATATATTTCCGGTGTAAACTCGATATCGAAAATTTGACACGATTAGAATAATTCCTCTTAAACAGTGAGAGAAAGTAAATAAATAATTTTATGCGGGTTACAGGGGAAACTTTGAGTTTAACTTTAAACTGCCATCAGAAGTTTCGCAAGGAGGGGTGGCCATCAGATGCGGTGCTATAGAATTTATTAATTCACATGGTTTATATCCACTAAAAAAAAAAAAAAGCCACAAGTAAAACCTCCATTATATATTATATATATAAGCCATAAGTATAAACCTCTCATATATATATATATAAGTTAAGGCGAAATAATCGTTTAATAAAAATTCCGAGTTTGAAAAACAAAATTCTCCGATTTTATTTTATTTTGATGAGATTTATTCTTAAGATTTATACTTGCCTCGCTTAAAAATTTATCTTGATCTGTTGACCAAATTCCTTCTCATATTTGGGAAGTGGAAACGATAAGCTTTGAATATCTAAGGCATGAACTAAAAATTAATCTAAGGAATGAACCAATTCAATTTTCTTGCTGACTTTCATAAGGAGTATATACGTTCCTAAGTAATCAGAATAAATGATTTTAGGGACAAACGTGGGGCGGGGCAAGCAAAGAAATTCTAATAAGAACATTGTCTGCATTTAAAAAAGGATAACAACCCATAATTACGTAAAACTTATTATTATTATTAACATTTTCATTCATTTTCTTCAAAATGTTAATGATTTTCGGCCCATCTTGGAATTAATGAACTAATTACCTTTAAATACTTATCTCCACAACTTGTTAAACTTTTGAAAAATCTAATTAAATAAATATCTCCACTTCTTTAGATATTTTTAGAGCAAAATGATTCAAAAGGTGTTAATTTCTCCATAACCAATATTTTCCAAATAACCTCAACCTCAACTATTACTCTCGCTGGTCAACTTTGTCAGAACCACAAAGTTCTAAAAAAAAAACATCATTCGTAAAAAACAAGAAACTCTTGCTAGACAAAACGGTTAATGGAGTTTGGAAACTAGAAAGCTGGTCTTTTTATTTATTTATTTTTTTTTTTTAGAAAGCGTATTGGCCTGAAAGAATTTATTTCCCTCTCTCTCTCTCTTTTAATGGTCGGGAAAACAATAACAATGTAAAAGAAAATTCATTCTTTTTTTTTTCTTTTTTTTCTTAGTTCATGGAAATGATTATGAATTTTGAACGAGGGAATCTCTATTTTCCACTATTCGTATTTTAAAATTTTTATTAGGTTTTCACTTCAGAGTTTCCTCATTTTTCTAATGGAATTCATACAACACTGATAACTGCAAGATTAACACAATTTTCAGGGGAGGGATTTAGAATGTGTTCTAAGTGATTTGAGCGTTGGGCTCCCAAGCGGAGGTCCAGGGTTCGAGTCCAGTGCTGCCCTTAGATTTTTTCCTTCCTCGGAGCCGCTACGGCTCACTCTTCGGTGATGGACAGTGTTGTCTGCCACGAGAAACACAATTTTCTTAAAAGTCGGTATTTTTACTGTTTATTTACGCCATTAATTCCCACCAGATGATGGAATCATTCAATATACTGATCTGGCATTATAGAAGGGGAAGCCAGTTTTCCCAGAACTATTTTAAAATAAATTTTCTTTCCTGGAAATATATTTTGAAATAAAAGTTATAGGTTTATGTATTTCTAGCAGTAAGTAAACCAAGTTTAAAGAAATGTTTTTGGGATCGTTTACGAGAAAATTGTTGAAAACTGAAAAAACAGTTCTGATTAAACGATTTTCTTTAAACTTGGTGTTTTTTTTTTAAATATTATTTAATCATTACAATCACAATCGTAGTCCTCATCTATCGATTAGCGATTTGAGACTCTCTTCCTATACAACTTCTTCCATGCTTCCCTATTCTCCATTAGCCGTTTACCTATTCCTCCATTTGATTCCATTCTTTTCCTCACAGTACCCTTCCATTTTGTCCCCACCACACATTAAAATAAATAAAATCTAATTTTACCTATTTCATCCTATAAATATATTTTCCACCAAGGATAACTTAAAAAAATATGTATATAAGCATATATATATGGAAAACAATTCAGACAGATCGTAATAATAAAATATTAATAATCCTGCTAGAATGATGACATCATAATGAGATAAACAAAAACCTCCTAACGCAATTAGCGTTAAAATATATATAACGATTTAATAAAAGATAGAGAATTGTTTAGAAATGAAAATATCATAAACAATAAATAAAGTAACGATAAGCCGGCTAGATCTAATTGTATGTATAAATTTGTATTTATGTTTCAATGATTAACATGTGAAATTGAAGTTTTTTCTCTGTACCTTTATCAGATTATTATTATTTTTTTTAATTAAAAAAAGAAATATATAATTCGATTACATTAGTATTTAAAAAGAATGTAAATTTTTATTATTTATCTAAACCATCTCAATGCCATTCATGAGAGAATAAGAAAACACATTAAGAAGGTACTAACTTCTAACTTAGACGTGATTTATTATTTTTAAGTTGGTACCTAGGACTATTTTAATAATAATAAGTAATAGTTTGGCTTCCGTAATTTATGTAAATATAATAATTTAAGGCCCTTGTTTTATAAGTGAGAAGAAGCTAAGTATCTCATTATAATGTCGTCATCATTTTCTTTCTAAATATGAGCTTTGAGGTAAAAAGAAATATAGCGCTCGTGTGAAATATTAGAAATTGACATTTCACTATTAATATTCGTATTGAAATCATCTGGATATGCCAAATATATTTTGACCGAATAATGCGACATTAATAATTTCTCTCTTTCTTGATTCACTTTCTCGAAAATCAATTATATTATGTTTTCTAATATTTAAATTATTCATAAATGATTTTAAAATGTTAAAACAAATATTTCCTCTTTAAGAATTTTTACCTTACATCAAAATTATATTTTTTTTTTTACCAATTTCATCCAAAATTTAAAAAAAATCTATTTTAATTGAAAGCTGGCAACACTGTCATTTCTTTAATCCTTTAAAAATTTATAATATTCTTTAACCACTGATTTTTTTAATGGAATAAATTCCGTTACATGATTCCAACTACTGTTGTTGAAGAATTATTTAAACATATGTGCATTTTTAAACAGCTGATTCATAAAATTATGCAACAACAAAATAATGTTAAATCAATATGATGAAAATTATTATATTCTATTTTGACAGTCTTATTGTAGATATAATATTTACAATCGAGTAAATTATTGCAATCGTATCAAAATTTTCGAAATTGAGTTTTAGGAAAATATATGTTTTGAGGTCCCTTGAGAATGGAGAAAAAATGTTATTAGCGAATGGTCTGTGTGTGTGTGTGTGTTTGTGAGCAAAACATATCTCAAAATACGAAAAATCGTAAGGAAGCTCAAATTTGGTAATCTGTTTGTAGACAGACTATCACCACCTGACACGAAGGTTTCGGATTATCAGAAAACCTAATTTACAAAACTATTTTACATACATAAATATTTAACACTTTTAGTTGAAACATTTAAAATAAAAATAAAAAAAAAATCTGACGTGAAACACTCACATGACTTTCTCTTACGACAATTTACATAGATATAATTGACTAATAATTATAAACATATAATTCTTACTAGATGAAATGTTATTGGTGTGATGTTGTATGTTTGTAGTAGTAGCTTGTGGCGTGAGCGGTTTTGTAAAAAAGGGCTTGTGTGTATGTTTAAGAGAGAATTATCAGAAATAATCAAGAGATGACGACTGTTTTTGAAATAAATATATTAATTTCTAAAAGAATTTAAGTACATTACAATATCACAACTGTATGCTTATTAAATCAATTGTTAATCTAGAATAAATGGTAAACTCTATCACTGGCACCGAGTTTAAGAGAGCGATTCCTGAAGCTAGTGTTCTGGTAGACTGTGTGTTTCAGACTGTTCTTCTTTGAAAGCAGAATATGGACTGTCTTGAAAAAAATGCCTTCTAATTGTTAGTTCAAATATTTTAAAATAATGCTGGTATGTCTGGAGGAAATGTATTGTCTTACCTAACGGTTCTTGTCCCTTTGTCTCTTCAGTAGGATTGACCTAAATTATAATACCTGGCTCTTTCCCCTTCACTAAAATACACTATTTGAACTAGCTAAAATTCACAAAAATATGTCACTAAACTATTTTCCAAATTCTTATTTTCTTTCATTTCTTTCTTCCACTACATAGATGTTCAGTTTCCTTTAAGTTACGTGAATTAGGAGAATCTAAACTCTATAAAAAGACTTTTTTAAATAAAGCATAACCTTTCACCCTAAAAACAAAAACCACCTTAAATAAATTTTCTCGGAAAACAATTAAAAACAAAGTAACAGATCTCTCTCCTTATATACAGACAGTATACCAAATTTAATGAAACTCGTCGGTGTTATTATGGAGAAAACCGTTGGGAAAGCACGATTCCGTAAAATTGCACTTCCGGTCAACCAATTTTCTTCACACTTGGAATTTTGGCATAATATTTCATTGAAAGTAATATTATGTAGATAATAGAATGATATAAATGAACTGAAATAACACTTCAAGAGGCAAAACCCCTTATTAAACGAATTTTCCCAAGCAAAACGTTACAACTAAAACTTGTAGCTCTCTATATATACATATTTAGTTAATATTCTAAGTTCAATGAAAATCGTTAGAGACATTTTCGATTGCAAAAAAAAAAAATCTGGCGTGAAACACTCACCAACTTTCTCTTACTCCAGTTCTCAAAATTATAATTGACAAATTTTATATTTTGTGTACCAAATTTAACGAAATTCGACGAAAACTGAAAAACTATTCAGTAAAAGCGCACAACCGGTTTACTAATTTTCTTCATACTCGGAATTTGGGCCAAGTACTTATTTCTAATTAATTTTGTTAGGAGGATAGAATTGTATAATCAACTGTGATGACTTTAGAGGAAGCTCTAACCCCACCCCTCCACTAAAAGTGGTGCCATTAAATGAATTTTCCCTAAGAAATGTTTTAAATAAAAGATATAGATCTTTGCATGTTTAGTTTAAATAGGAAGCTAAGGAAAATCGTCGGAGCCATTTTTGAGAAAATCCCGAAAAAGTGAAAAAAATCATTTAGTAAACTGGTAAAGTAAACGCACTTCCCGTTATCCAATTTTTTTCAAATTCGGAATTTCAACAACATATTCAATTCTAATTAACATTATTTACATTGGCAGAATTGTCTAATAAACTGAAATAGCACTTTAGATAAAAACCTAACCCCACCCCTTTCCGAGAAGTGCGCTTAAATGCTTTATCTTTCCGGAGAAATGTTACAAATAAAAGTTGTAGCTGTTAGTATGTTTGAAGAAAATCGTTGGAACCATTTTTGAGAATTTACGCAAAAACGTAAAAAAAACCAACTGTAAAGTGGTACTTCCGGTTGAGGAATTTTGACAGATGACCCACTGTCGGATGTAATGGTGATAAATAAACGGAATATCAAATTCGAACTTTCTACGATTTTTCGTTTTTGAGCTATGCTGTTCACATACATACACACACACACACACAGGCCCTTTGCTAAAACTCTTTTTTCGGACTCAGGGGACCTCAAAACGGATATTTCCGGTGAAAATTCAATATCGAAAATTTGACACGATTACAATACTTCCTCTTACTAGGACTAAGAGAAAGTAAAAAAGAACGGAAAAATCCGATTTGTAAAATGTTTTACTTCCGGTTGACCTATTTTTGTCCGTAACTTTTTGTCGGGTCCCACATGCTAACGTTAAAACTAAATATATCTAAATTTCAACTTTCCGCGATTTTCGAGGTTTTGAGTTATGCTGACTAAAAAACACATACACAGATCAATATCTATGAAACCACTTGTTCAGACTCAAGGAACAATCGCAAAACATGTTATTTCCGGTGGAAAACTGGATATCGAAAATTTGACTCGATCTCAATATTTACTTCTTCTTGCTGTAAGCAGTAAGAGAAAGTGAAAGTTGATTTTAGGTAGTTCTGCGGAAATTGTGGCGTTAAAATTTCAAATGTTATTGGCGCCTCTCTTCTGGACTACAATATAATCACTTTTACTACCTGCCTGGGTAGATATTGGGCCACCCTGCAACTTCTGTAATTAGGTTAGGGCAAATGAGTAAAATTTGAAGATTTAAAGAAAGTTTGTCTATAATATATATATATATAACTGTAACAGCAGTAACAGAAAGCTGTGTGAGTGATTCACTCCAGATTTTTGTTTGAACAATTCACATAACCACAAACAAAAAAGCGTAACAAACGCATCATTATTGTTGCGTTCAGCGATGCCTACTTCTCAAATAAACAAGAATGGAAAACTATAATCTCAAACTGCAATTGTATTGTTCTCCCAATTGTTGTTTAACTGAAGATCTCCTGTTACTGATAATATTATTATATAATTTGGCAGTGTGTTACCGTTGGCTGGTGTTATTGTGGTTGTTAGAGAGATGTTCTATGTAAACTAGTTTTATATTGCGCACAGAATAAAAAACAATTCGTACATATGTATGTAAGAATAAGTTGTAAGTGTTATTTTGCTATATATGTTGGTCAAGATAGTAAAAGACCGGAAATTACTTAGCGGGGCATACCATGTGTTCACCTGATTATTTAAGTTGTGCTATTTCCTTTCTTTCTCTTCTTTTGTTTAATGAATAATCTGTAAACGTGTGTAATTACTAAATTTTCATATATCAATCATCAAGCTATTTTACACTGGATATTGTTTTAGCTTATCCTGTGAAAAATGACGAACCTTGACGAACCTAACACCTTTACTACTAACTTAACATTATATTCGCCGATTGAATTGAATAATATTGATACAGTGATTCTATTGTGAAATGCAATTTTTATAAATTTATAAATCAGCTTTTAGACTGGAAATAGCTTCGGCTGGAATTGCTCAAATGAAATTTGAGGAATTCAATGAAATTTAGGCAAAAACGTTTCCTGCAATTATGCAGTTGCAATTTGCAGTTTATATTATTTCAAAATCAGAAACAGTTTCCGGCGATATAGATAAAATAAATCTGATGTGAAACACTCACACGCCCGACTTACGACTCACCGTTTTTTATGATACATTTTCTTTAAACATCACATTATATCCATTTGCCGTAACATAAATGTATGGGTGTGCAAGAGGAGGGGAGACAAGTTACTGTCCAGCGGATAAGTACATTATAGCTCAAAAGAGAGCGTCAATAAGATTAAACCTAACTTTTCAAATTTAATTAAAGAATGCCGATTTCTAGAAAATTCTAAAAAACCTATTCTGCAAAGTCAAACTTACGAAAAACCAATTTTCTTTTCAAAATTGAAATTCTACTGATGCTTATTAATACAATATACATACTAGAATATCACTGAACATATAGTGAAGTGGTATTAGCGCCCGCTTTAGCTGTTACGGCGCCCCGGACAAAAAGACAAATTGCCGCCGATAAGTATATATATATATATTTAAGCAAGTCTATGCATGTTCAAACACAAGCTCGCGCGAACAAAAAAATCGTTATGTGAAATTTTCTATTAATTGAGTTATTTAAACACATCAATATTTTTCTCACACTTACAGCCAAAATAGCGCCCCTAACTTTTGGCACCCCGGACAAATGTCCGATTTGCCCGCCCCTAGAGAGGGCGCTGGCTGGTACTTTAGAGGAAAGCTTAGCGCTCCTGTCTCCCCCCTCCACATGTTACTGATGTAGCACTTTATATGTGTAATTAGTACGTAGATATTTTGTTTAATGAAATCGTTGGAGCCGCTTTCAAGAAAATCACAAAATATAGAAAAAAAAAATTTCCATTCTGTTAAATGATATTTCCGGTTGAGAAATTTTGACAGATTACTTCCTGTGGCCCGGATCTCAGTGTGAATGATACGAAAACGGAATGTCAAGTTTGTACTTTCTGTTATGTTGTCAGTGTTTTGAGTTTTGCTAAACACACACACACACACACACACACACACCCACAGATTAATTTCTAAAAAAAATCGATTTTCGTTTTCAGTGAGCACTCGATATAGAAAACTGTGAAAACATGATCACATTTTACTTCCACTTACCGCCATTAATCAGGAAGTGAAGAAGCATAAAAACTTATCTCTCTCTTAATGAAGGTTTCGTTTCAATAGATTTGGTCATTATCATTGATAGTTAAACTAACTATAAGATATCAGATTAAACAGACAAAATAAATGTGATTAATTTTGACAAAAAGTGTAGATTCCATTTTTTTTTTTTTTTTATTTGAAAATAGTTGTATTTTTCCGATCTTGACCGAATTCTAAAAACATAAAAAAAAAACCTTCTAAAGAATTAATTTTTTAGGTGCTCACAAATATTTTAGATAATAACAATATATATTTTAATTTATTACCAGCTTTTTATAAACAATTTTTTTTTTTAAATATAATTAATCTATAATATATTATCGATTGAAATAATCAGTAGGCGTTCTTTTTTTTCTATTTCTAGTGATATTGTTTCATTGATAGAGAATTGAAATTCACCCGAGGATACGCCCCCTTCACTTTTTTTTTTTTTAAAGATATTATTTGAACAAAGTAATTGTGTATACAGTTTAGTTTGTTAATAATATGCAACAACATTAAAATGAAGTTTTGAATAATATGCGTGGATATCTGGTATGTTAATTCAATTCGATTTTTTTTAGGATATTTTTTGTAATTTGTGTTTTTTTTTAATTATATGTTCTCTTTATCTTTTTAAAATTTAACATAAATAACAATTTAACATTCAATGTTTCCTTGAAATGATATTTTTTTTTCCATTCTTTTTCACGGAATATTCTCACAAATAATTGTTAGATAAATATAAACATTTTGTAACAATACCTTGTGTTCAAGATCAAAGAAGAAGAAGAAGAAAAAAAAGAATAAATATTCAATAGTTGGATAATTTAAAAGTCATTGGCGATCGGAAACTGTGTACAGGTTGGCCAACTTATAATTATAAAAACAAAACAAAAATGGACGATGGTATGTTCAGTGATATTCAGCCTATTATTATTAAAATGATCTTCCTTTGTTTTGTTTTTTTAATCAAGGATTAGTAGGCATACGAAATTAGTGATGCAAATAGATGTGTATTAATTTCTTTTTTATTGTTGAACGAAAAAGTTTGCTATCTTGTCAGATTTTTTAGAAACTGAATTCTTATCGAAAACCATGTTTTGATGAAGCTCACTGTGTTTTGAAGCAAATCATATTTTTAGGGAATGTTGGTTTTCTCTCTTTCACTGTGTGTGTGTGTGTGTGTGTGTAACAATTTTCTTTAACTTCATATACTACTATACGCTTCTAAAGTATCATTTCAATTTTTTTCAATATATCCATCATCTAAAGTCGTGTTTTGTAACCTTGGATCCGCGGAAACTTCCTGCCGGTCGGTGAAAAATTTCTGGTAGGAAATTTTATATAAAATAATAAGATTTTAAACTTGTTGTTGGGGGGGGGGGGTCCGCAGAGCTGGAAAGCATCAGAGATATTTTCCGTGGTAGCCGGGGCTTCATTTTGTGGTCATCGACCGGCTTCGGGCATTCAGTCCATCATCAGGATGTTTTTTTTTAAAATAGTGCGATAAGACTGATTTGCACAAAACCAACCTCTGTGCCTAAACTCATCAAGTTTCATATCAAAATCAGTGTATAAATGAAATTTGCTCTGTGCAAGTCTGTGTTGTCGCAATGTTTTAACAAAACATTCTGATGATGGGCGAACCACTGAAACCAGTCGATGGATACAAAATGAAGCAAGGCTATCATGGAAAATATCTTTGATTTTTAAACTTGTAATTAATTTAAATAATTTTTTTTTATTTTTCGGGCAAAATTTAACGAAGTTTTTGGGCAGAATCCATAAACCGGAAGTACGACTTTGCTGAATTTTTTTTTTTTTTCAGTTTTTCGCGAGTTGCTCAAAAACGGCTCGAAGATTTCTGTTTTAAATTTCGTATAGGTACTATGTACATGTAAGTTTCTATAACTTGTATATGAAACATTGTCCCGGAAAAATTGATTGTTTTGAAGGGTTTTGAGTGCAAATATAGTGCAAAGTTTATCGCACTTCTTAAGTCCTATATTAAGGTTCCATTCCCAAGTCCTAGCTAATAGATTTTTCAAAATATATTTATCAAAATGTATAATGAATTGTAAACCTTTGGTGCAACAGCACATGAAGGGTCAAATTTTTGCAGGCGGCGATTGTTTTATTGGGGATCCGCGATTCTCACCGCCGCGACGTTTCATTCTGGCCTTGATTACGAATATTCGCTACTAATTGTGGCTTCCAATTTTTTTCTCACTATGCTAGATCAACATTGTCCTTGCCTTCATGGGCATCAAAACACTGAATTCTAACAACAAAGATGTAATGGTACCGCAAAGATAATGCAACCACAGCCGAGAGCAGAGAGGCCCTCTCTGGTTAACAGAGACTACTCTCTGACTTAGGCTGGCTAGAGTGGGAGAACCTGTGTATATAAGCCAGTGGAATCTATCTAGAGGATATCCGTCAGATACAACCATACAACTGTACGTCGCATCGTGTCATATCTTTACTCACACCATTTATTCTATCATTTTCATTATAAAGTCCAGTGCAGTTAGTGTAAACTTAGCTACATTATATTACTGTCTTCATATCTCATTCATATAATCAAACCTAATTTCTCTCCTCAACAACTCCATTATAAAGATCAAATGCACTAGCCACTAACCAGAGAGAATTGTGATTAGTCAAGTACCAATTACTACTAAACTTCCGTCTAACATTGGACGTAAAGTCCGCTAAAACAAAACAAACAAAAAATCTGGTATGAAACACTCACATGACTTTCTTTAATGCCATTAATAAAAATTTAATTAACAAATTTTCTCTGCAATTACAATGTTTACAAACGTAATTTTTGCTAGCCACCAAAAAAAGGAGGTCCGGTTTTTATTCACACGTAGGTACCTGAGTGGATATTGTTTGTCTACCAACAAAGCTTTCCACTTTGTTACAATGTAAATCTCTAAAATCATATAAAAGTAATAATTTTTGATCTGTATAGTTAGTATTTCAAGTTTAAAGGAAATCAGTGTAGTCGTTTTAGAGAAAAACTTTGTCTTTTAAAATAAATCTACTCTGCAAAGTCACACTTCCGGTTAACCGATTTTCTTCAAATTTGGAATCCTATCAATGATTCCATTATATAGTAATATTATATAGATATTAGAACCAAACATTATACTGAAGGGCGTGTTTACTGAAAGATTAATGCTACTGCTCCCCCAGAAATATTTTTTTCGTTCTCAAGGAATTTCAAATTTTGTATTTCCGGTGAAAACTCAATTTCGTAAAAATTAGATACAATCGCACTACTTCCTCTTTTTAGGAGTAAGAGAAACTAAAAGAAATTGCAATACACTCCTGAATGATTACCCGAAAATGTGGATAAAACTATGTTAAGTCAAAGGCCCTAATGAACTGTATTTTATTACATTAATATTCTTAATAATATCTTACGATAAAAAAACAAAATCTGTAACGTCTGTCAATATGTTTTATGTATATAGAATAGAATGTAACTTTTTTATGTTCCGCTTTAAAGGTAGTGACTTTTATACAAATCATGACATACTTACGTACAAGAAGTTAACATCGAATTGTGGGCGGTAACATAATGTATACCATTTTAACCAATCAGAGAAAGATATTTTTTTTACCTCCCTCCCATTCTTCGTCTTCTTCTCACAAAACATTACAGTTCGTACATATTCCCACGGTTATGCCTTTCTGTACATACATATATATAAACCCCACTTTCTTTTGCTTGCTGTGCAAAAACGATGCAACTTGTAGTTAACCGTTTAGAAATTTGCATAATTCTTTTTATTTTTGTTTTTTGAAAATTATTTTAAGTGCGCAGAAAGATTATTATGGGGAGGGGAACACCATGAATTTCAAAATGCAGTTGGATAATAAGGGCATAATTTTTGCCTCATTTTTTTTTGTTGTTGCAATAATGCAACAGTAAGTATTACTTATCTAACTGCAATTTAATGCATCTATATGCATCCATATCTTCCACTGCTCTGTGAGGAGAAGATTTAAATGAATTTAATCATAGTTGAACGAACAACATTATTGGTTATTTCTTTGATGGAGAATTATTGAGTAATTTTTTTTCTGTTTTACTATGTTCTCATGTTAGTAGGCATCAGAAGTACTACTTTAATATTTGTCTTGCAATCTACGGTAAATAAAAGAATGCAATTTTAATTTTTTTTTTTCACAACCAAAGCTACTTACTTACTCTTTTACAAGCTAAATGTTCCTCGGAATAAGAAATTCTGACAAAAAATACATTTGGTATTTCATCCGTCGCAACTTGCATCCATCGTCAGAGTATATTCATCAAGTTCGTGCAAAGAGTTCACTTCAACGCAATGCTTCTGTTACACTCCGACACTTGTTGGTTTGTTGTTTGTATGTGCGAGAGGTTATAAGGTTAGATAAGTTACTATGTGTGTGTATTTAATGACAAAAGAATTATTATAAATTATGATTAGATATTAGAAAATAGTGTAAAATAAACAGCCTGCTTTGAAGATAATTTATAACTAAATTTTAATAGTGATGTTAAGTATGCTCAGTGTTTTATCAAATCAATTTATCAAGTTTTATAAGTGAGGCCGATAAGAAATTCAAACTTTATCTATTCTTATTAGCATAATATACGCTTGAAACTTCTTACGCCCCCTCCCCTCCTAATAAAAATGATTTGATAAAACCCTGAGCATACTAAAAGTGGTAGATCTTCGAGGACATCATTCATTTTGAGCTAGTTCCTGACGATCCTGCGATTACATCTGAACTCTACTCTACTCGGCTAGAACGTTTTGGCTGCAAAATATTTTCTTGAGAAGTGAAAAAGTGTACTCCTTCAACAAAACAACGCAAGGCCGCACACATCATGTCAAATGTTTTCAGTAATTTTCGATTACTCCTCCACCCTCCTCCCTAACGTAGTTTACAGCCTACATTTGGCACCCTCTGATTACCTTCTCTTCCGCTTCATGGCCAACTTTGTGCATGGTAAAAAATTTACAAATACATGGAAGATGAAAACGAAATGTTTGGAGTTTTTTGCCACCAAAGATAAACTCCAAGTATCGGAAGGATATAGAATTTTTGGCTCACAGATGGGTTCAATTTGTAGAAAATGATGGCCTATATTGAGTAGTAAGCTTAACAGGTGAGTAAATAAACCATTTTTGAATTGTAAGGTGAAAAACGCAAAGCCTTATAAATTAGTGAGATTTTGGTTAATGATGTTAATTGGCACTTCATGTAGAATAACTTGAATACCTCATATCCGGTTCCATTAAGATTGTTTGCCTTTAACCTTAAATAGACATATAGCTGAAATTTGCTGTGTGCAATAATAAAAAAATATTTTAAAGTAAATAATATAATATACATGTATTCCACAACAAGAGCGAAGACAATGTATGCAAATCGCGTTCGTAACAAATGAATGTATTTTGCAACCTACAAACATCCTCCCCAGTCACCCACACAAGCATATACTGAAGTGATTATAAAGGAAGCGATGTTTATTTTTTTTATTTTTTCCATTTTATCATATACATTATACATATATCTAATTGTACATACAGATAAACAACCATTGGGAGTGTTCTGTGTTGGGCAGGGATTCCCTAGAGACTAACTCCTATCAAAAGAGCCAGTTTTGCTAACTTATCTCTTTGTACATTGTAAACTATTCTTCACCAGGTTTAGTTTGTCATAGTTGACGATATATTCACATACACATATACATACAAAACTTCTGAAGGTTTCCACACTGTGTAATACTATACGTATATACCGACGTTTATCTCTTAACTAAATCCACTTGTACAAGGCTGAGACGTGACCCACATCTTATTTAAATAAAAAAAAAAAAAGGCTCGATCTTAAAGCCTATTGCACCACCACTTATATATATTTGTACAAGATTTAGTTCAATTTTTTGCATGCATACAAATACGCAAAACGAAAGAAAAATGTCTTTGTTCCACGTTAACTAGACTAGATAGTAATATACAATAAACCAAGGTAACAATACAAAAAAAAAAAAGAAGAACAATACACTAACAATAATGGCGGATTAGAACAAGTAAGTGGCGACATACTTGTTCAAAAATGGCACATTACTTGCTGTTTTTTTTGCTTCGAGACAAAAACAGTAATGCCAACTGCGTATGATTAATAGTTTTTTTTTTTTGTTTAAATATGATTTATGCTAGCTATTACGTATTTTTTTTTTTCATTTTTACAACACTGAATTCACATTGCTTGTTTTGTAAACGTCTTTATTTGGATTAATCAATACTTCTTCAAGTAAATTATATTTAACAGAGAAAATTTAAGAATAAAATTAACAGATTTCCTTTTGAAATTTTTTTAATTTTTTTTTTTTTACATTTTTAATTTTTCTCATTGCCGTAAACGGCGATCATGTCAAGGCCACGAAATTTTAAAGTTTTCACTGGAAATGCATGCTTGCGGTCCCCCCCCCCCACAAAATCTGATGTGAAACACTCATACGACTTTTCATACTACATTACTTATAAAAATTGATAAATTTTATTTAAGGATGAAGGTTTTTTATTTAATTGCCATGGCATAAAGTGTCATAACCAATCTTTTTTTTATTTCTAAAAATAATCATTAGTCTTAAATAATGAAGAATACAAAAACCGGAAATTATCGACAGCAGGCACAACCATAAAAACATATGTATATGTTATATATATAAACATGTATCCTAATTTGTACATCTGTATTTATTGGTTTATAATATAATATATTCTGTTTTATTTATTAAAAAGAATAAGACTAATGAAAATTAATTTTTCCTTTCCGGTTTAAATATTTTTAGATATTTCTATTTTCTATAAACTTTAATTAAGTTCATAATATAATAAATCGTTAAATACAAACAATATGATGAACAATATAGAGGTAAATAGTGATAATCGTATTTATGGAACCATGAAAATACAAAACAAAACAACAAAAAATTATAATAAAAAAGAAGGTCATTATATATATACATATATATAAAACTGTGTGCGGTGTGTATTATATATACATATATTTTTGATATTTTCAGATTAGTAAACAGTCAAAAAGCCGGTTATTGCTTAACCTAGACTCACACTTACACACGCACACAATATATATATATAAATATACAGGTTTACCAAAAGTGATTAAAATAAAAATTAAATACTAAATAAATTATGATTTCTATTAATATGTATATCAGCTGTTCTCATTTTTTTTTTCTTCACCACTGCCTTCTATATAGTTAGCGTTATCGTCTTTATTTTTATTTTTTTTTTATTTTGTTAGATTTTTATTTTTATTATTTATTTTATGTTATTTAATTTTTTTTTTCGAATATTCATTTTTTTTTATAATTTTTGTGGTTAACACAGTTTCAAAAGTTATCCTGCCTTCTATAGTTTAAAATATAAACAAATAAATCAAATTTTTTATTGATTTTTTTTTTAATCATTTTTACAAATTTTGGTTTTTTATTAAAAAAGAAAAAAAATAATTATTCGAAATATATTTATTATTTATTAAATTTAATTATTAGGATCAGTTGTAGCAATAAATAATAAATAAAATAGGATACATATTAAGGTTTAGTTTTCTAAAAATAATATTAGGTTACT
This sequence comes from Triatoma infestans, assembly GCA_011037195.1. Lineage (NCBI taxonomy): Eukaryota > Metazoa > Arthropoda > Insecta > Hemiptera > Reduviidae > Triatoma > Triatoma infestans. The sequence goes on along the minus strand of JAAEAF010000121.1, from coordinate 4,839 downwards.
TAATCCTTCGCCGACAATATGGCAATCCTCTGCCAAAATAAGGACCCTGTAATTACCACCCGATCCCTTCAATCCCATCTTCAAATCCTCAAACCCTGGTACCGTTAATGAAAGTAAATCCAGATACATACCGGTCACTCTGAATCGCAATTTACCTATAATATTCCTGAATCCTTTGGCAGACAAAGTGCGATACCCCGGTTTGTTCCTTAATAAACGCATTACATGTAACGCACAAACTCGACTTAAGCGACAAGAACTTAACTTCCGATACCGAATCATCAGAAGACTACATAATCAAAGACGATCAAAAGTAACTCTTTTGGACAACAACAACAACAAAATATTCTATACTGCACTGCTCGCTCTTATCGGGACATACGGCCTCGATCTATCAGCAAAGTCGCAGATCAGCCATCTTCACCGTATCCAATCGTTCTAATCAAAAATTCTCTGCACAATAGTGGATGCTCCTTTTTACGTCAACAATCACGCTATCCAAGTGACCTGAAACTCCCATTCGTCCTAGATCTCGCCAATTCCCGATATATTAAATTTCATTCCAAACTTTCCCATCATTATGACCCACTGATCCGCAACTTGTTACAGATTAATAAACACTTCCTACTAATCCTTCCAGAAGATTGAAGCGCCGATTCCTCGTGAACACTGTGATCGCTTGATAAAAAAGGCCATCCTTCGAAATCATTTCATCGGTGTCTATACTAACAGACTTATGATGGTCATTGTTGGATGGCCTTCATTCAATTCTGTCACGTCATGTTAGTATTATTTTTTTTCTTTTTCCAGTTTTCTTTTGTTTTTATTTATTTTAATTTTATTTTATTATTTGCTACATTATCATTCGTCATCTCATTTGCTTGTTGTGCAAATACGCAGTTGCAAATAAATAATAAAAGTTAAAAAAAAAAAAAAATAGTTGTTTGTCTGCCTGTCTGTTTGGAACTTACATTGTTTGTTTTTTATATGATAGCTGAACCATTGAAACCTGACATACCTATCTAAGAATAATGGAAAAAAGGAATAGATTATATTGAAAAATCGTTTCTCGTGATATCTTAATTTTCTACGGTATTTTCAGAATGATGCATTCAAAAATTTATTTCCTCTGCTAGTTCAATAGAGCGAATGGAAAATACCGAAATCTTTTATTTGGACTAGAACTGTGGAGTTCAGCGAAACCTAAGAACTATACGGGCATTTCAATCCAAACTACTTCCACAAATAGTTTACGCCATCCTCCCTACTAAGTCACAAAATTTCACTCTCCATGAAGAGACTTCAATATGGCTTACATATACAAGATGACAAAATATCTCAAATACCATACCGCTCTCTTTCATTGCTCTAATCCATTTGCACAGTCTCTACCTTCTACTGCTATCCCTGACAATTCTCAATCCTCCTCGCCGACTGAATCACCAATGGCCCCTGATATTTCCTTCGGAATTGATCAAGCATCACTACGGCATCTCGTAAAGACTGCTACCATTGGGTAGATTTTCTCCTCCTGCTTTTCAAATCAAGATATCATCTGATCGCAGCCCATTTACCTAATATATATGTATGTTACTATGCAGATTGTAAATTTCTAAATAAAAATTGAAAAAAGGAAAAAAAAAAAAAATGAATATCAACTTTGAAAACTCTACGATTTTCCACTTTTGAGTTACGCTGAACCCTACACACTCAAACAAATGAACCAAATTTTTAAAAACCACTTTTCCAGCCTTAGGGGACCTCAAAAATGTGTATTTCCAGTGAAAACTTCATACTTCCTATTTAACAAACGGTAAGAGAAAAGAAAAACAAAAAAACGGAAACTGAGCATTAATTATTTTTGCTTTGAAATTAACGAGCCGTGTGAGCATAGAAATCAGCGGGGTTTCTTATAATCCTGTCACTATTCACAACTATAATAATAACTTATTTTTAAAATAATATTAAAAAAAAAAAAAAAAATTAATAGGCCTGTTAACAGATAAGAAACAATACGTTATATTAATAATTAGTTTAACATCTTAATATATTTTTAATTATAACTTTTTTTGTTTATTAATACCAATTTTTCAGTAATTTTTCATTAAATAATTTCTATTTTAATTAACATGTCATTAAAAAATGAAAAATATCTATACGTATATAAAATGAAATAAATTAATTTAACATACCTCATTTCCTTTTCATATAAGGGAGAAAAATATTATAAATGATACTGAGTTATATTCCAAGCATATAGAATACACGAACCATCAACTGTTATATTGTATATATGAATATGATTTTTTTATTATATGCCATAAATTCGTCAAAAACAACAACCAAAAAATTATAATTTATATTCTATTAATTTAATTATGACTCTCATATAACTAGTTACCGGGGATGTTTTTTATTTCTTTTTAATAATTTTGTTTAATAATGTTTTATTTTGTTAATCATATGATCATAATCTAATAATCTAAATGCCATCTGTATTAATATTTTTATGGCCAGCTAATTATACAAAGAAATTAATTATACCCTCTTCAATTATTTTAGGTGGGTGGAGATGAATTAATTAAAAATTGGATTTATACAAATTATCATTATTAATAATGTATTATTATTATTATTTTTTCAACATTTTAATTGAATCAAATATTATAGAAAATTTTATGCGTAATTGTCATTGTCATTGATTTCTGTTTGAGCAAATAATTTTGTTTTAGGAAAACAAACATTAATGATTCAAAATTAGGAAATAATTTAAAAAAATTAAATTTACCTTAAATAATTGTTTCAAAGTGTCCAAAGTTTGTCAGTTTGTCTGTATAGTTGAACAAAATTGCAGGTAACTCAAATTTGACTTCAACAAATTTCAAAAAAAAAAAAATTACAATCCAACTAACCAATTAAATTTAGAAAATTATAAATTTTTATAAATTTTAGAAAGGTTAAATTTATAACATTTTTATTTATTTGGTTTCTCAATCTATATCTTATATTATTTTATATTCTTCAAAATGTTGTAAGAAGACGAAAACTGAACCGAAAGTATATATATATATGTAAACTGACATAAAGTTTCGACTAAAACTGGTCAGATCACAAATAAAATTGATCATAATAATCAATTATTGGAAAAAAATTTCAATAATGCCACCTTGATCAATCAAGGTTGCGTCTATACTGTCAATCTTGTAGGATAGTATAAATAAAATCTAATAAAAATGGAACACACATTTGAAGTGGTATGTGAAGATTTTGATGACCTTATGATTTTGGTGTATGATAGAGAGGAGGGGGAGAGTGAGAGCGAGAGCGAGAGAGAGAGAGAATGAGAGAGAGAGAGATACGTCGTAAAAATTATCCATACTGAAGATCTCCCAAACTATTTTGATTTTCTCTCTTCTTTATCTAGTTCTTCTTCTTCGTTCTCTTTATACACTTACACAAACACACACACACACACACACACACACACAAACACACACATCATAATATATGTCTACAAATTGTCCTTCTAAAAAGCCGGCGTGTGACAGTTCAGACCGTCTTTCGGGTGTTTGAACTGGTTATTCTGAAGTCCCCATGGCAACAAGATTGAACTTTATTTTAAATAACATTTTTATTAAAAAAAAAAAAATTAAAAATAAAAAAGAAAGAAAAGAAGGTGTGAACCATTCACATTAATTTTTCTTCTTCCTTTAAATAAAATTATCGATAAAAATGACAAATTTCCTTTCAATATTTTTAAGAAAATTGTTGAACTGATTTCGAGAAACAACCAAAAAAAATACGAATAAATCTCATTTAGTAATATGGCATTTCCAATTTACCGATTTCGATCAAAACCTTATTGTCCGGTCCAAAGATGGTACTTATAACTAAATATAAAATTTAAACTGTTTGCGATTTTCTTTTTTTTTTTTTTGAGTTATGCTGACCATGACACATACACAAACCTATTTCCAAAAACAATTTTTTCGAACTTAGGAGACCTCAAAACGTTTATTTTTCCATACTAAAAACTTGTCACAACATTTTCTCCTACCAGTATTAAGTGTAAATTATAAGTATAATTAGATTCTAATCTTAAAACAGAAAGAGGGGAGAGGGAATGAAGAAAAAAATTTCTGATGTGCAGCACACACGAATTTCTCTTACTCAATTAATTACAATTAATAATTTATTGAAAAATTAACATCAACTTGGTAGTTTGTCTAAACGTTTCTTGGCCTTAATTTTCATATAAGTATACAGGTAGGGAGCAGAGTGATTGTTAGTTCTTAGAACATAATAACTACCTAAATCTGTAGACCATCAATGTCCAGAAAAAAAACTTATATATTGATCTAAGTTTTATATTAAGTAATAGTTAAATAAACTCTAATGTCACAGATTGCCAGATTGGCCAAGTAAAATCAATTTTTTGGGGGAAAAACGTTTTCAAAAGGTGCAATAGATAGTATAGTTAGTGTTCAAAGTTTAACATGAAGAGCGACAGCCCACTGTCCGAAAGTCACGTATTTTAAAATTTAAATTAATACGTAGTAAACATTTCTAATTGACCTAGATTCTAGTTTAATAATTCTGTTTTCATACTATTTCCGTATTTACTAAGGGAAAACATACATACGGCGTGAAGTTAAATTCATTCTATTACCGTACATTTCTCTCGATACATGATGAGTAAATTGTAACAAAAGTATTCTTGTTTATTTATGGGGCACTTTTTTGTTTCTTTTAAAACATTTTAGATTTGTAATAAACAAAAGTATTAGAAATTCGACAAAAAGGGAAGAAGCACAGTTTGTTAAAAAAAATGACAAAAAT